>JAVGWX010000011.1:36805709-37200709 GCA_036924085.1 Ariolimax columbianus | reverse complement strand
ATACACACATTTAATCAATTATTCACCTTCCTGGTGTCCTGATTGTAGGACTCCTCCCTCTGTGCCCGGAACCACGTCCCCAGTTAAGCTATCAAGTCATGTACGTCAGAAAAACGACGTTTAAAGAGGTGAACTCGTTTATGCTTGGGAACAGGATGAAGTCATTAGGTATCAAGTCCGGTGAGTATGTGCAATCTGGCATAATTTCATACCCGTACGTTTGTTTTGACGTCCGTGACTTGCTGACTTAACTGGAGACGTGATTCTGGCTCCAGACGGAGACATTCTGCAAAAATGGCACCATGAAGGTTAAGAATAGATGGAGCAGTTTATCGCATTCCAGAAGGAATACATAGAGAAGGAATAAAGTTCACACCAATTTCTAAGTACATGCCTTGACTCCCTCAGACTAAAGTGCAAAACCGTTGAACCATCCCTCATTTAGTAATAAAAAGTCCATCATTGTCAATGAGGACCGCCGACATCAAGCCTTGTCACAGATTTTCCTGGTGGGTGTGGGTGCGCGTGCGCATGTGGCTGAACAGGTCAATGCGGGCACGAAAACATCTGCTGCAAAACGGGCACACGAGGTCAGTAGAAGCTGATGCTGTTCCCGCTGTTCGTGATTTCCGGGTCTCGCGGGTCTCTGTTCTGGGCTTTCACAAAACGGTGGTCCTCGCTGCTAGTTACACCAGCTTTGATTGTGCTTCTTCAGTCAGATCTGTTTTGAGCAAGACATTCCCAGG
The DNA here is from genome assembly GCA_036924085.1 of Ariolimax columbianus. NCBI lineage: Eukaryota > Metazoa > Mollusca > Gastropoda > Stylommatophora > Arionidae > Ariolimax > Ariolimax columbianus. Next base: position 37,199,963 of record JAVGWX010000011.1, on the reverse strand, counting down.
TGGTGATATCTATCTGGCAACTTTTCAGTGAGTCCCTCAGACGGTCTTTAAAACGTTTCTTTGGGCGCTCTTTCTCTCGCCAGCCATCTCTCAGCTCGTCGTAGAAAAGTTTCTTTGGGAGCCGTTCGTCTGACATACGGACCACCATAGTTGTGCTTTTTCTAACAGTGCATGGATGCTGGACATTTCAGCCCTCAAGAGAACCTCGATGTCAGTGTCACGATCTAACCATCGAATGTGTACACACATATATACACATATACATACACATACCCACACATACACACATACCCACACATACACACATACCCACACATACACACACATACACATAAATATAAATGGACAAAGGCCTGAAACCACTACCACCCCCACCACCAACACACACACACACCCATACACACGCAACTGGTCTTATAAATAAAAAAAGAAACTAGCTCATGTTTGGCCACCATACGTCACCGACAAGCTTACACTAGCAGTTAGTCAAGGCCTTCCCGGATATGATACACGTCTCCGTAGAATTTGCTGCTCTTATCTAGTGACGTTGGTTATTATGCTTGGAGCGGTCGTTGTAAGATGTGACGCAGGGGTTAATCAATACCATCTGCCTAGCTCAGGGGTCTCACACATTCGGACTGCGGGTCACAAGGTTAGGAATATAACCAACATGAAAGAAATGAAATCATCGATAAAACAAGTCTACGATATAGGACTCTCCAAAATGCTGCGTTAAAGCGAAGGGGACCGAATTGAGATAAGTTAACACATTTAAAAACCTGGGCACATACATAACTTCAGATGGAAGATGCAATTTCGAAATAAAATGCCGAATAGCCCAAGCAAAATGGGCCTTCCCGACCTTAAAGGGAATATTGTGCAACAAAGCCTTGTCGCTGGAACAGAGAAAGAAAGTCTTTGGATGCTATGTGGAACGAGTACCGACATATGGCAGTACATTATGGACAATTAGTATGCAAGTACTTAGATCGTTAAAAGCAACGGAGATGTGGTTTTACAGACGAATTCTGAGGATAATATGGACGGCAAGGAAGACTAATGATACAGTACTCGAGGAGGCACAAACACAAGGACTAATGATACAGTACTCGAGGAGGCACAAACACAAGGACTAATGATACAGTACTCGAGGAGGCACAAACACAAGGACTAATGATACATTACTCGAGGAGGCACAAACACAAGGACTAATGATACAGTACTCGAGGAGGCACAAATACAAGGACTAATGATACAGTACTCGAGGAGGCACAAACACAAGGACTAATGATACAGTACTCGAGGAGGCACAAACACAAGGACTAATGATACAGTACTCGAGGAGGCACAAACACAAGGACTCTACCCTTGATCTGTTACCTTAATATCACGCGGCCCTTGATCTGTTACCTTAACTTCACTCTACACTTGATCTGTTACCTTAACTTTACCCTACACTTGATCTGTAACCTTAACTTCACTCTACACTTGATCTGTTACCTTAACTTCACTCTACACTTGATCTGTTACCTTAACTTCACTATACACTTGATCTGTCACCTTAACTTCACGCGGCCCTTGATCTGTTACTTTAACGTTACCCTACACTTGATCTGTTACCTTAACTTCACTCTAACCTTGACCTGTTACCTTAACTTCACTGGGATTTTTCTCCATTATCTTGACTCCACTGGGACATTTTGTCTTGACTTCTCTTATCTCTTGGACCATTATCTGGACCTCGCTCGACTCTTCGTCTATTATCGGTTAATGACTTCTCTTATCTCCTGGACCATTATCTGGACCTCGCTCGACTCTTCGTCTATTATCGGTTAATGACTTCTCTCATCTATTGGACCATTATCTGGACCTCACTCGACTCTTCGCCAGTTACCTCAACTGCACTCATCTCTTGGTCCATTATCCGGACCTCATTCGACGGTTCGTCTTCACTTCATTTATTCATTTTCTGTTTGTTTACTATTTTGCCTTTCTGTATTCTAAAGACGGAGACACGTTCCTTTCCGCCTCAGACCGTAGTATTTGATGCGATATCAGGACGTATTAACCAGTGCTTGGATGCGTGTGTGCGTCTGTATGTACCTATGATAGTTAAGGCGATCTCAGTGGTCAACCCAACCAAAATGCAATGGAAGATCCTCGCCCTGATGGCGCGTGTTAGTGTGTGTTTGTGTGTGTACTCCATATGGCCCATACAGTTATTTGAATATGAGACCCCTGGTCTAGGTACCATCTATTCTATCTGTCCTGGCAGCGCGGCTCACTCACTCTGCTGTCATATCACGCGCCATCCCTTGTCCCGCTATGTCTTTTTTGGGCAATCTCTCGCTGCGGTCGCAGATCGGCCGTGCTGATCTTCAATAATACACGATTCTCATCGCGTGCGCCACCATGCGATAATATTGACAATATCTCGGGCTAATACAAACGTCCTTCTTGAAGTACCTGGAATAAATTGTTTAATTTGGCCGCTTCAGGCAGTGGCGTGTCCACTATCAGAAAGGGGGCGTAGGGAAGATAATGATCACTTCTCCATGTCGACCATCTTTAAGGCTCTGAAAGTAACGACCTATATAGATCATTCTCGCCTCCCTCTCTTACTGTCATTCTCTTCTATCTCTCTCTCATTCTCTCGCCCTCCCTTCACAAACAGCTGAGACATAGTACAATGGAATCTGTAACACATAATCCTTGGCTGCCATGTAAATGAAAGCCACAGCTCTAACAATAGCCGCGCGTTTAAATGGCGTTTTAAACCTTGGCAGCACGCTCTCCAGAGTAGTCCATATTGATGATGAAGTAAAATCGAGAATTGCAAAAGCATTTGTAGCATTTAGAAAACTAAGATCCTCAGTTTGGAGCCGGAGAGGAATGAAGCTTAAAACCAAATTGAAGGGCGGCAGTCGTCCTACCAACTCTTGTGTACGACTGTGAAACCTGGAATGTGTACAGTCACCCTACCAACTCTTGTGTACGCCTGTGAAACCTGGACTGTGTACAGTCACCCTACCAACTCTTCTGTACGTCTGTGAAACCTGGACTGTGTACAGTCACCCTACCAACTCTTGTGTACGCCTGTGAAACCTGGAATGTGTACAGTCACCCTACCAACTCTTGTGTACGACTGTGAAACCTGGACTGTGTACAGTCACCCTACCAACTCTTGTGTACGCCTGTGAAACCTGGAATGTGTACAGTCACCCTACCAACTCTTGTGTACGACTGTGAAACCTGGACTGTGTACAGTCACCCTACCAACTCTTGTGTACGACTGTGAAACCTGGACTGTGTACAGTCACCCTACCAACTCTTGTGTACGCCTGTGAAACCTGGAATGTGTACAGTCACCCTACCAACTCTTGTGTACGCCTGTGAAAGCTGGAATGTGTACAGTCACCCTACCAACTCTTGTGTACGCCTGTGAAACCTGGACTGTACAGTCACCCTACCAACACTTGTGTACGCCTGTGAAACCTGGACTGTGTACAGTCACCCTACCAACTCTTCTGTACGACTGTGAAACCAGGACTGTGTACAGTCACCCTACCAACTCTTGTGTACGACTGTGAAACCTGGAATGTGTAAAGTCACCCTACCAACTCTTGTGTACGACTGTGAAACCTGGAATGCGTACAGTCGTCATGCGAAGAAACATGACCACTTTCATCTGGGTTGCCTAAGGAAATTGCTGAACATAAAATGGCTAAATATGATCATAGATGTAGACGATTTTTTGCGGGCTGGCATGAAAAGCATCCACACAACTATGTGCAAATTGCAGCTTAGATGGACGGGCCATGTTGTCGGCAAGTCAAATGAGTAGCTTCTGAAGGAAATATTCTATGGCGAGCTTGAGTCAGGCAATCGAGCTCGCGGTGGCCAAATAACACGTTACAAAGACACACTGAAAGCTTCACTGAAGAACTGCCACATGGACGCTGATAATTGGGAGACCATTGCTGCCGACCACTCTTCCTGGCGTAGTAAAATCTTATCCGACACGACACACATGGAGCAGACAAGAATCAAGGAAGCTGCACGGAGACGAGCGACAAGAAAGGCAAGAGAGGAGTTCCCTTGGTCTGACAGGCAGACGATGTTTCTCTGCCATCAGTGGGACAAACGCTTTCGTGCTCGGATTGGTTTGACCAGCCACCTACTAGTCTACTCCAGGATTGGCAGATGGTAGTGGTCCTCTTGGATTGGTTTAACCAGCCACCTACTAGTCTACTCCAGGATTGGCAGATGGTAGTTGTCCTCTTGGATTGGTTTGACCAGCCACCTACGAGTCTACTCCAGGATTGGCAGATGGTAGTGGTTCTCTTGGATTGGTTTGACCAGCCACCTACGAGACTACTCCAGGATTGGCAGATGGTAGTGGTCCTCTTGGATTGGTTTGACCAGCCACCTACGAGTCTACTCGAGGATTGGCAGATGGTAGTGGTCCTCTTGGATTGGTTTGACCAGCCACCTACTAGTCTACTCTAGGATTGGCAGATGGTAGTGGTCCTCTTGGATTTGTTTGACCAGCCACCTACTAGTCCATTCCAGGATTGGCAGATGGTAGTGGTCCTCTTGGATTGGTTTGACCATCTACCTACGAGTCTACTCCAGGATTGGCAGATGGTAGTGGTCCTCTTGGATTGGTTTGACCAGCTACCTACGAGTCTACTCCAGGATTGACAGATGGTAGTGGTCCTCTTGGATTGGTTTGACCAGCCACCTACGAGTCTACTCCAGGATTGGCAGATGGTAGTGGTCCTCTTGGGAAACGATGGACAAACAACATAGTGGCGTCTAACAACTTGATGACGTTTAACAATTTTGTGAAGTCTAACAATAGCTGTGGCATCCTTCTACACAGTTTTGGGAATATCGTGTTAGCTAGATATGCCCGCAATCTTAACGGCCACCAGCCACCACTCAAGCAAATACTATCATTTTTGGCAAAGAATTTAACCAACGGTTCATCAATGATGTTTTGTCGTCCGCTTTGAAATCTTTCTACCCACTCATACACTCTCATGTAACTCAACACTAAACCTTCATTCCTCTGTGGATTAAAGAAGGTTTCACAACCTCTGACCACAAAAATTTAAAAAAACAAACATAATGTCTCGTTCTTCTTCCATGGTGCAAATAGGGCGACATATTGTACGCTATATTGCACATTCGCATACTGCTTGATCGTCACAATCCCTATATGGAGTATTGCTAAAGAGCCCTTTTGTGTCCTGAAATACTATTTTCCGTCTGTACACTTTTCCATGCACTTTATAATACAATTGCTGTTACATAATGACTGCTCTTCGTGTGTTACCGTAGTGCAGGAACATACTTTCTTGTGGTACTATTAGCTTCCTCGAAGTTTCTACATTTTCCCTTCCTTGTTTGGCAGAGCATACATTACGGGTAGGTTTTCACAAGTTGGGCAGGTTGAAGGTTAGGCTCCAGACTAAGAGTAACTGAAACCGCCATAAATTAATTAAATGAAAGGTCCAGATTAGATATTAGGAAATATTTTTTTGGTCAAAGATTGATGAATGCTTAGAATGCATTGCCACATCAATTAGTGGAGACAAGGGCAATTAATGTATTTTAGAATAGATTGGATTCGCACAGCTTTTAGAGCAAGGAAATATAAATGAAACTGATTGTATTCACACTCTGCAGTCTTATAAACCAGTATGAAAACGTTAAGTTTAGTTACTGCTCGATCGTCAAAATCCCTACATGGAGTATTGCTAAAAATCCATTTTGTGTCCTGCAATACAATTTTTAGGTGTACATACTTTTCCATGCACTTTACAATAAAATTGCTGTTACTTAATGATTGCCGATCATGTGCTACCCTAGTGCAGATACATACTTTCGTGTGGTACAACTCGCCTCTACATATTCCCTTCCTTACTGGCAGAGCATACATTACGAGTAGGTTCTCACAAGTTGGGCAGGCTGAAGGGTAAGGTCCAGTCTACGAAGACAAACCTGACACAATGGAATGCCATTTTCTTTGATGAGATTCCATCAGACAAAGTCTCTGAAGATTGTTCAACAGATACGGTTATGTACATTTAGTCCCGTTTGTGACCACATTGTATTGTGCTAAGCGCACTAAGCTCCAGCCCGTCCGACTTTCAGCATAAATAGTTGCACATCGCATAGAGGTAAGACCTTTCTGTTTACCGAATCCTAGCACTAGCAAGTTTGCCTTGTTAGCCATGGCATACACTCGCCCGCTCCCTGTGACCTCCGCCCAGGACTTCACAACTTCCCCCACGATGGATGTTAGTTACGGCAATCTCCCCCCCCCCCCCCCCCCCCCCCCCCTCTACCTCTAGACCGAGATCCTAGAGAACTGTTAAACGTGGCACAACCCACACTCCCTCCCCCATGGTTATTAACCATGGCATAGAGGGTGGTTATCCATGGGCCCCGGGATATGTTAGCCATGGCGAACAAATCACCCCCAAGGATTGTTAGCCGCAGTAGGATACCACCCCTTTTCTCTCTCTCTCTCCCCCCCCCCCCCCGGATGTTTGCCATTACAGATCTTCCCCCGCCGCTCCCCTCCCCCTTTTTCACCACCCAACAGCATTGCCTGTTGTAGACGTACACACTAATTACACATGCTAGTTATTGTTGACGTTCCTGGTATAATATTCCTGGAGCCTGTTACTGTGTTACGCCACTGCACCCTTAGCCGTATTGAATTTGAATGTAGAGAACGCTAATCTCTAATTATAAATGGCTGGAAGTAATACCTTGTCCTAGTCCAGGATAAGAAGTGTTAGCTGACGGCCATTCGGTTTAACGAACGTCTCCGATTATATTGCCACATTTGTTGCATGTTGTCTGGGCGAGCGCTCACGTGCTTGAACTAGAAGTAGGACAAACACAGCAACCGAATGACCTATTTTAGTAAAAGGTCCCATATCAGACTGCCGTTGGGGATGACGTGTTGTAGACCCCATTGTGCGAACGTCTCAGAATTTGCGAAGGTAAATGACAGTGCCTTTCTGAGCGACACGCAGATGAAGAACAGCAAAGCACAACCGCCTGCGGGACCAAGGTCCATCTTCATCATCCTGCTCGGGAGGTGAGGACAGCTACCGCAACTCGCAACACAACGCCCTTTTCAAGGATTACAAAAGAGTAGCGTTCTTATTATATCAACACAACTTTGAATTCGTCTTTCGGCTACCTTGTGTCGAATTTGTCCACCCTAAACATGAAAATGGGGCAGGCGAGTAGACTAACTTCTGATTCCTATCGAATGGCTGTGATGAGAGCGAAGTTTTGTCAAGGACATGCTACATGATGATGATGTGTCGAATTTCCGCCGTTCAGTGCACACGTCTGAACATCACGAGACTGGTACCCTTCGCCCTGTTTGCTAAAAGTGACGGTTTTGGTGTTGCTAGTAAATTACACATGGGCCAGTAATGGACTAACACATCACCTGGGAGAGATCGACCCTCCCTGATTAGCAATATGCCCAAGACACATCGCTCATGCTCTGAGTAATGCCTTTAATCCTCGTGTCTCATGTCTTTACACAGCGGAGTACTAGGCTTTCCCGAAGGAGTCAGCAGGACCTCTGTCGAAACACTTGCCATGAAACCACAAGGCTCCAGGACTACATGGAGGTTCAATGAGAATAACATCGGGTTGCTGTCTCTTGCCCCCTCCCCCCCCCTCCCTCCCCAATCAAAAACCCCAAAAACCCAAAAAACCAAAGCAAAACCAAAACAAAACAAAAAATAAAAAAAGGTCTAGTCCTACTGTAGATTTCGACCCACTGTGGGATCCTCGGAAACGAGAGGTTAAATGAACTTGCAAAAGTCGGTAGTGGTGGCATGCAGACTCGTTATCCACAGAGCTTTAAAGAAGCACATCAAACGAACCATGTGCAATGAATTTTACCTGGCTTAAAGCATAGCACCAAATGATCGGGCATAAATAAATATTATGTTGACTTACAAAAGACAGAATGTTGTTAAGGACGTGTTTACATTTACTTCTTTAGTAGCCTCATTCGGGGTACATCTCCACCTGAATCGGTCTGCAGCTTCGTTTTACCAGGATGTCAGACTCATGTCCAGGGCCTTCATATCACGCTTGCACACACCTTTGAACCTCAACTGTGGTCGGCCGACTGTTCTTGTGCCATTTGCCAACTGTCCAAAGAGGATATCATTGGGAATGCAACCATTTTCCATGCGACGAACATGAGCAAGCCATCGTAATCTTCGCTGCCTAAGTAGAGTGTACATGCCTAGAAGACCAGTGTGAGAGTGCCCCTCTGCATCTGTCACACTGTCACTACATGTAATTCCGAGAAATGATCGCAGGCGCAGTCGGCGGAAGGTGTTAAGCCTGTGCTCTTGTTTGGCATTAGTTTTTTCAAATCTCGCTGCCATACAGGAGTGTGCTTACAACACATGCATTGTATACCATGGCCTTGCTTATTATTGTCAGTTTCTGTTTTTTCCAAACACGCGTTGTGAGGCTAGCAAATGTAGCAGCAGCTTTGCCAATGTCACTGTCTATTTCCGGGTCTAGAGAGAGCTTGTCATTGATTAGAGATCCCAGGTATGTGAATTGATGCACAGCTGCCAGTTTATAATTATCGATGGTAAGACTTGGCGTGACATCTACTTTCTTTCCTAGCACATGTGTTTTGTTGAGACTTATTGTGAGCCCAAAATCTTTACAAGCCTGGGAGAAGCAATCTATCAATATCTGAAGCTCCTGCTGTGGGGGACCATTGCAGCATCATCAGCGAACAGCAAGCTCCGATAGTGATCTCCCTTTTATTCGTTTTGGCCTTGAGCTCTGCAAAGCTAAACAGTCTACCACCCGACCTAGTGTGAAGGCAGATTTCTTCATTTCCGTTACCAAATGCATGTTTCATTAACAGAGTAAAGAAGATTCCGTACAGTGTCGAGACCAGAACAGCCCTGCTTAACACCACTTACAATTACAAATGGTTGTGATAAGCTACCATCGAACTTGGACTGTTCCTGTCATGCCATCATGGAACGATATTATCAGTCGCAGGAGTTTGTTTGGGCAGCCTATTTTAGAGAAGATTTTGAAGAGGCCATCCCTACTAACCAAATCAAATGCCTTTGTGACGTGTTCATATAGCTACTTAGTCTCACCTCTGATGGTATTTAGTTGAACTAATAAAGACTTAGAATGATCTTAATAACGTGTTCACATAGGGACACCACGTACACGATGACTCAGAAAGATCCCTTTATGTCAGAGACTACCGTCGTGGAAAAATGTAGGTTTCATTTCTATGTTTGAGGTCTTATAATTTTGTGCTGTGAGATTCCGTTCTTGATGTCTTGCCTCGTCTAATTGTAAGGCAGGTATTCCTTACCATCAGAACCATCACCTGATGGCTTCTCCCTGTACAATGAATCAATCAATCAAAATCGTCCCTTTTTTCGATGCAAAGGCCATTGGCCTCCTCTTGCCAGAATATACGGTCCTATGCTGCTCTTCCTGGCTCTATCCATATGCATTATACTTAATCTTAGCTCCTTCTCTCCTTTTTCTCTTTTCTCTTGATGATTCCATATAAGAGCCTGTCTGGCTATCCATGTTCCCGTTCCATACAGTAGCACCTACTTGATACTGGCGTTGACTATTAACACTTTGTTGTGAATCTTGATTTTTCTGAATGTCCATATGCTGCTTACTGTCAGGAATGCCCGTCTTGCCTTTCCAATTCTAGCTCCTACATCTACATATGTACTTCATGATGTATCATTTGTGCTTCCCAAATAGGTAGAGGTATCCACTTCTTCGAAATTCTTTCCCTTTAGCATGATTGCTTCTTTGCTGATCTGATAGTGTTGAGTTTATGGAGCTTGATTTGATCCCTATACAGTGACAACATAATGATACCCGTAGAGCGCATCCCAGGAATAGCAGCAGGTAAACAGCGTGTGACACGCTGATGGCATTATCTTAATAGCAGAAAGTGAAACCGCCGAAAGAAATGATACGTTTGGCAATACTTCAAATTCAAAACAAAGTCCTCAATTGTAAAATCATGAAGATGGATGTTATAGTCATCATGAAGAACATGAATCAACGAACATGAGAGAATGAGATTATATATATGCGTGCGCCCCCATCCATACACACGTGCACACATACATATAGACACATACATATACACTTACATATATATATATATATGCGTGCCTACGTGCGCCCCCATCCATACACACGTGCACACATACATATAGACACATACATATACACTTACATATATATATATATATATGCGTGCCTACGTGCGCCCCCATCCATACACACGTGCACACATACATATAGACACATACATATACACTTACATATATATATATATGCGTGCCTACGTGCGCCCCCATCCATACACACGTGCACACATACATATAGACACATACATATACACTTACATATATATATATATGCGTGCCTACGTGCGCCCCCATCCATACACACGTGCACACATACATATAGACACATACATATACACTTACATATATATATATATATGCGTGCCTACGTGCGCCCCCATCCATACACACGTGCACACATACATATAGACACATACATATACACTTACATATATATATATGCGTGCCTACGTGCGCCCCCATCCATACACACGTGCACACATACATATAGACACATACATATACACTTACATATATATATATATATGCGTGCCTACGTGCGCCCCCATCCATACACACGTGCACACATACATATAGACACATACATATACACTTACATATATATATATATATATGCGTGCCTACGTGCGCCCCCATCCATACACACGTGCACACATACATATAGACACATACATATACACTTACATATATATATATATGCGTGCCTACGTGCGCCCCCATCCATACACACGTGCACACATACATATAGACACATACATATACACTTACATATATATATATGCGTGCCTACGTGCGCCCCCATCCATACACACGTGCACACATACATATAGACACATACATATACACTTACATATATATATATATATATATATATATATATGCGTGCGGACGTGCGCCCCCATCCATACACACGTGCACACATACATATAGACACATTACATAATACACTTACATATATATATATATATATGCGTGCCTACGTGCGCCCCCATCCATACACACGTGCACACATACATATAGACACATACATATACACTTACATATATATATATATATATATATGCGTGCGGACGTGCGCCCCCATCCATACACACGTGCACACATACATATAGACACATACATATACACTTACATATATATATATGCGTGCCTACGTGCGCCCCCCATCCATATACACGTGCACACATACATATAGACACATACATATACACTTACATATATATATATATGCGTGCGTACGTGCGCCCCCATCCATACACACGTGCACACATACATATAGACACATACATATACACTTACATATATATATATATATGCGTGCGTACGTGCGCCCCCATCCATACACACGTGCACACATACATATAGACACATACATATACACTTACATATATATATATATATGCGTGCCTACGTGCGCCCCCATCCATACACACGTGCACACATACATATAGACACATACATATACACTTACATATATATATATATGCGTGCCTACGTGCGCCCCCATCCATACACACGTGCACACATACATATAGACACATACATATACACTTACATATATATATATATATGCGTGCCTACGTGCGCCCCCATCCATACACACGTGCACACATACATATAGACACATACATATACACTTACATATATATATATATATATAAAATGTGGGAAGTGTATAAAGTCGTAGTCACTCTTGTGTCAGAGTCACTGATGGTTTAGATCAGTGTTTCAAATCCCTTTTACCGTCGAGGACCGGTGAAAATAGGAGAATTTTCCTCGGAACACTAAGACAGGAAAGAAACAATCCCATTATGTATATAGTATTTTGTGTATTAGTTGTAAAATCTAATATTATAAAATAACAATTCTATAGTCATTCAAAGCATCGTTTTCCAACTTCGCATTTGACACAAACAACTTAACAGTCATTTGAACAGAATCCAACCAGAACATACTCCAGAGTGCCGGCTGTGCACACATCTCTATGAAACTGTTGAACATCACCTTTTTGAGTGTCCGGAGCTTGCCAATGTTAAGAAAGAGCTCCTTCCTCCGAGGCCAGACAAATGGAACACTTTGTACGGAACTAAACAACAGCTTACAAACACTTGCAGATACCACTGTATGGCATTGGGGTCAAAGGGCAGGAGCCCATAGGCCGCTAGATCAATAACAACCAACCAACCAACACATAAACATAATTCGAGCAGTAGATAGATATGGGGTTCAGCAGCAATGTCTTAGTAAATAGATATGGGGTTCAGCAGCAATGTCCTTCTTTCTCGATTCGGCAGGACATGTCCTGCGGACCGGCGGTTGGGAAATAGTGCTGTACATCAACAAACTCTTTACAGTATCTCTCTATCTGTTTCTTTCTTTCTTTCTTTCTTTCTTTCTTTCTTTCTTTCTTTCTTCGCGTTCGATCTTTTCCTCGCGTCGACACATCTTCTGTCCATCACCTTATTACTTAACTTCACATCTTTATACTGGTATAGAAGTCTTTGCAATATTTGTATACAACCAGTTTAATTTACATTCCTTTTCTCTGAAAGCTATCTGCACCCAACCTATTCTTAAATGCTTTATCTGTCCCTGCCTCAGTACAAAACGACAAAAAGGACAGTCTTGAGAGCCTGTGTTTTTTCCTGTGGCGTGGCTGAGAATCATGGAGATTACTAAAACTTGTAGACATAGAATCGAATTCATCTAGTCAAAATGTTACAGAAAGATACTCAGAATACCTGGACAGAGAAAACGACAAATGTAGATATTCGGCAAGAGTTGAACATAAAGGAGAACTGGTTTAGTAATTCCATTTTGGCCAGAAAATGTAAATACTTTGTTCACATCAAAAGATTCAACGGTCTTGAGAAAACAGTGATGGAAGGTATGGTGACAGACAAAGAGGCGTAGGGCAGACCAAGAAGATGATGGCACTAAGATATCCAGGAATTCCTGGGTATGACTGTGGCGGAGACTGGAGTTTTGGCAAGAGAAAGAGTTTCTTTCAGACAGCCTGTGATGGGGAGTGACGTTCTATAAAGGACATGCCACATGATGATGTTGATATATATATATATATATATATATATATATATATATATATATATATGTATATATATATATATCAACATTGTTGTACGGTGCAGATACATGGGCTAGGAACTAACAGTTGGAGAACACATTAGAGTCCCCTCGAGATGTGGTTTTAGAGAAGAATGTGTCGCATTTCGTGGAGAAAGGGATAAATAAATAGCGATGTTTTTGACGAGAGTAGGCACGGGTAGAGACTTTCTACAGACATTGCAATTAGGCAAGTGAAATATTTTGAGCATTTAAAATACTTTATTGAAAGCAATACTGGGGGGGGGGGGGGGGGGGTTGGAGGTAGGCAGAGTTGTAAGTTAGAAAGTATCATCAGAAGATGTGTACCGTCAAGACAAGAGACAGAGGATATTTGAGGTCCATTGTAGCCAACTTTCATTGCGGAGACGGCACCTCCAATTGAAATCGAATTGAAGCTGCCATCCAGTCATGTCACAGTCAGCCGTTCTGTACATTCGGAAATAAGTATTGGAGTATTCCACGATGACTGCCACTGTTAAAGAGGTCTCAGATAGCCATCTCAGAGCTGCATTCACTGCCCCATCTATATTCTCGTACTAGAGGTTGCTGTTCTGTATTTCCGCGCTCTGCTCAGTGACCACCTCTAAACTCTCACTCTAGCCGAGAAACCCTAACTCGATATCCCACTGCGTAGCACCGATCCATCGGTGTATATGTTGTCATCGCTATACTTTATGTTATCATTAACATCTGGTTAACCTCGAGTCCTGCCCTCCTGTTGAATCACTGTCTGCATTCCCTGCCTAGGGTTATGCTGACACTGTGCTAACCTGACATTTTTAACTTAACTTCTTAATACTAGTTTAGAAAACTCTACAGATTCTGTATACAACCCGTTTTTTTTCCTTCACTTGATCTAAAAACTATTCGCATGAACTCAATCATTGAATACCTTAAGTGACCCTACCTCCGCTATTTCCCGTGGCAATACATTCCAAGCATTCTCCACTCTGACTAAACAACATATTTTCTAGTATCTAACCTGGACCTTTCATTAATTAATTTATGACTGCGCGCTCTTCTTCTTGTAGGTGGTTGTACTTTTAACAATTTGTTCAAGTCTAATTTATCCATTCCGTTGATTATCCTATAAACCTGTATTAAGTCACCTCGAATTCTTCTCTTTTCTAGACACTGTAAACCATTTCTTTTACCAGTGTGGGCCCATTCTTCTCCACTAACGATCATCTCAACTCTGGTTACCTGTCGTAGAAAGGTGTTATGTTTAGAAAGGAGCATCCTCAAGAATATCGGCTTTTCTGTCTCCCATTCTCTAAACCGGCTCACTGGTATGCCGGTTGTAGGAGGTGAGGCATGTGCCCACTCTTATCGCGTTGCCAACTTGCGTTTAATCCAGTTGTCTTATAAAGAACGCTGTCCTTGCCGGATTACCTTTTGGGAAGGATTTGAATAACTAAATGGGTTAGGGACGAACAGCTATTCGCCTGTCCTTTTACGTGTGACAACACCTGTGAACTGACATCCTGGGATGTAGCTATTCGTCTGTCCTTTTACGTGTGACAAGCTTGATCTGTGGACTGACATCCTGGGATGTCAGACCGATGAATCCTGCTTGACGTGTGGTATATATAAATGTGTGTGTGTGTGTTTTAATGTATTATGTGTCTGTCTGCCTATTTATCTATTCATCTATCTATCTATCTATCTATCTATCTATCTATCTATCTATCTATCTATCTATCTATCTATCTATCTATCTATCTATCTATCTATCTATCTATCTATCTATCTATCTATCTATCTATCTATCTATCTATCTATCTATCTATCTATCTATCTATCTATCTATCTATCTATCTATCTATCTATCTATCTATCTATCTATCTATCTATCTATCTATCTATCTATCTATCTATCTGTCTGTCTGTCTGCCTGTATATGTATCTGCCTGTATGTTTGTCTGTCTATGTCTGTCTGTCTGTCTACCTACCTAACTACATACCTACCCACCCACCCACCCAACCCATCCATCCATCCATCCTTCCATCTCCCTCCCTACCTCCGTTCGTCCGAACGAACACATACGCATATTCATATACACATACATATCTCTCTCTCTCTCTCATATACTATATATGGAGAGCCAGAGAGTGCAGATAAACATAGCTGATAAAAAAAAGGATGTTTTCAGGACAGGTGAAATTTATTTTCATCCAGGTAAACAACATAATTAGGTGCTATATCTGTCAACAGACCTCTGCTGTAATGTCATAATCAGCTGCTATAAGTGCGGTTACTCGTGGAGATCCAGCGTCGCAAATAATAGTATCACTGTATCTCCCCAAAAGGACACATAGAATGGGTTATTCATAACCCTAGCTCTTTTATTTGTTCCGTGCATTTGTCTGCCTACTTCCATACCCCTGGTGCCCTACATCCACAACTTTATGTGCATGGTATAAAAGTAACCATCATAGGTAACCTGTGTAGAGACGTACATACAGCTCCAAGGGACAGTTCCCGTCATACTCCTATTGTCCCCATATTTACGCTTCGAAAGTTTAATGGAAGAAGAGAAGCTATTTTCTGTTTGAGAATTCTGACAGAAAAATATATTGAAGTACAAAATGACATTTATATTTGCTTCTTAGACTACCAGAGGGTTTTGGCAGAGTACAGCATGAGAAGTTAAAACGTTCGGTGTGAAAAGGATTGCGATTTGTGGTGGAAATCGACGTGACTTCGCCAGTAGAATACAGAAAGGCAAACTGGTATTTAAATAAAATGTGTAGTCAATTTGGAGTTCAGGTATTGGAGACCTTCTTCTTCTTTCTTTCTTTCTTCCTTCCTTCCTTCCTTCCTTTCTTTCTTTCTTTCTTTCTTTCTTTCGTTCGTTCGTTCGTTCGTTCGTTCGTTCGTTCGTTCGTTCGTCCGTCCGTCCGTCCGTCCGTCCGTCCGTCCGTCCGTCCGTCCGTCCGTCCGTCCGTCCGTCCGTCCGTTCGTTCGTTCGTTCGTTCGTTCGTTCGTTCGTTCGTTCGTTCGTTCGTTCGTTCTTCTGCTTCTGCTTCTGCTTCTGCTTCTGCTTCATGGTTCGTTCGTTTGTTCCTTATCAAACTCCCGCTATCAGGTTCTGATAATCTTCTTCTTCTTCTTCTTCTGCGTACACAGTCAGACAGTAACCATTATTTTCTCGAAAAAAGCGGCGGTCATCCTGAGACTCTCGCCACTACCATAGAGCTTGTCTTGCAGTTCCACTGGCAATGGCCACATCTGCTCTCTCTGATCCTCGTATGCCGGGCAGTTCTGCAGCAGATGTTCAGTGGTCATTTTACCAGTACCGCACGGGCATTCGTCGGTACACCCTATCTTCAATTTGTTGAATAGGTGGTACCTCAGTCTGTTGTGGCCAGTGCGAAGTCTGAAGACAACGACCTGCTCTCTTCGGTTCAACTGGTAATAGGCATCGTTTTTGGTGTAACCAGTATGTTCGGTTTCCCATTTGGTCATGTATCTGGCTTTGATAAGCCGTTTTGACTCTTCGTACGTCATACTGGTATCTGTTTGTGGTAGCCTTGCACCTTCTTTTGCCAGTCTGTCTGCCTCCTCGTTGCCTTGGATGTTGCAGTGTGACGGAACCCACTGTACCACTACCCTTTTTGGTGCGGACTGCTGGCACAGTTTGCAGAGTGCTGCTCTTAAGTCATTAAGCTCAGTGTTTTTCTGGCTTTTTAGCGCTGTGACTACTTCGAGAGCATCTGTCAGCAGGACTATATGGCTCTCATTTTCACTGTGTGTTACCATTTCTTCCACTGCCGCCCTCAGTGCCTCTGCCTCTGCTCTGAAATTGCTTGTGTACTTACCAGTAGCGAATGACAGTGTTATTTTTCTGCCATTTGGTAGGTTCAGGAATGCTCCTGCCCCTCCGTTCTGTGTAGTGTTTGTTACAGAACCGTCGGTGTATGCATGGGTCCAGTCCATGCTTTGGTAGCTTTTCGTTATGAAGCTTAGGGTAGTGTCTCTCCTTTCTTTTTCACTCTGGCAGTTTTTGTTTGCAATACCTGGTATATTTTCTACCACCTCTGGAAATATATCCTGCCTCCAAGTAGATTTTCGTACAGTAGTGATGGGTTTTGGTGTTGTTAGTGCGTTTATGGGATCTTCGTGCATCTTTGCTTTGGCTATTTCTGCAAAGTTTCTCCGCTTTAGTTTCCCATTTCCCAAATTGTTTAGTTTCTGGTACATTGGATGGTCCGTCAGTCTTCTGAGTTTCTCTGACTGCAGCTGGGCTCTGCAGTCTCTTCTATCGGTCATGGATTGCAATTTTGTAATCTTTTCAAGTTCTACAATTGGCGTTGACTTCATGCCACCTGTTATAATTCTCATGGCTTGGTTTTGAAGTTTGTTAACTTTATCGAAGTTCGCCTTCGCTGCGGTTGTCCATGCCGCAATGCCATACTCGAGAACTGGTCTCACTCTTCCAGTGTACAGTTTCTTTAGTATGCCTTCGTCTGCTCCCCAGCTTGTGCCAGCAAGTTTCCTTATGATCGCCATTCTTTCTCTGGCTTTCATTCGGTTTCTCTCAATCTGACTTTTCCATGTCATGCGCCGATCAAATGTGACTCCCAGATAGGTTGGGTTGTCGTTTGGCTGCAGGATTTTGCCATTCAGACTTAATTTGGTACTTTGGGGTTTTAATGAGAGCGAGAATATTGTGCACGTGGTTTTCTCCTCGTTTATTTTGACCAGCCATGAGTTCGCCCACTCTTCCAGCGATGTTAGGGCCGTCTGCATCCGATTTCTTGCTATGGTGAGATTCTTTTCAGAGGTCCACATAGCCAGATCGTCTGCAAACATTGAGCTATGGACTCTTCTTGGTATATTCTCTGTAATATCGTTTATATATACCAGGAAGAGTGTGGGTGACAATACTCCCCCTTGGGGTACTCCCTGCTCGAGTGTCACCTTTTTGCTCATCTGCCATTGTACTTGGACTCTGGCCGTTCTTTGTTTGAGGTAGTGGTTGATCCACTTGTACATCTTCCCACAGACATCACTTCTTCTTAGCTTGACTCTAAGTCCATCCTTCCAGACTTTGTCAAATGCCTTTTCCAGATCCACCCAAACAGCTACTGTGTGTTTCTGTGCCTGGTAGGCATCTTCTATCTCCTGGGCTATGAGGATGACCTGGTCCTCAGTGGATCTGTGCTGTCTAAAGCCGGCTTGCTGTGGAATTAGTATTCGTTTTTCTTCCAGATGCCACATCAGTCTGGTGTTTATCATCCGTTCCATCAGCTTGCCGACACAGCTCAGTAGGCTAATGGGCCTGTATCCATTTGGATCTGTTTTGTCCTTCCCTGTTTTTGGTACTGGTACCAGTATTGCATCTTTCCATGAGGTTCTGATAATGACTTTGCATCTTTCGGCCCGACACAGCCGACGTCAGCATGGAAGCCACTAGGCCACGCCGTCCCCTAGCGATTGAAGTAATCCCCGTAGTAGTGAGCGACAACCAGATGAAACCAAGTATAGCACAACCGCCAGCAGGACTCCGGTGCACATTTATAAGCACGATCGGGGCGTGAGGAAAGTTACTTCAACCTGCCACTTAACGCCCCTTTGAGGACGCACAAAAAGAATAAACTTACTCATTGTGGTCATTCAACAACAACAACGACACTAGTCGTGCTTGGTTTTTTCAATGTATATATTGTATTTGTAGACTATACTCATCATCATCATCATCATCATCACCATCACCATCATCATCATCATCATACCATCTGTCTAACTATGTTGCCGTACAACGTAAAGAGTGTGTACACAATTTCAGCTCTTTAGATTATAATAGGAAAAGTCCATGCGTACAACGGTCATGTGAAGTCAAATAAAGGCTTCTAAGAGAACGAACGAATAATCTATCAATCTGTTCACTCTCTCTCTCTCTCTCTCTCTCTCTCTCTCTTTCCCTCCTCCCTCTTCTTCTTCTCCTTTCTTTTCACTTGTTCGACCAGTTTGTGCTGTTCAGCATCAGCTAATGAATAGGTTTCTTGATCGTGCCCTGGTATGTGCTTCGTACATGGGGAGTTTCACTGCTTCTGTTATTTCTGTTATCTAATCGTTTTTGCGTGGGCGGCCCTCGGCTTCGTATCCATTGTATCTGTGTAGAAAATCTTTGTGGTAGGTGCTTTCTGGCGTTTGACGTGTCACGTAGCTGATGTTTGCTGTCTGTTGATGAGGTCTAGCGCTGGTGTTGTGCCTACCTGTCTCTTGAAAAGGTCTATCGCTGGTGTTGTGCCTACCTGTCTCTTGATGAGGTCTAGCGCTGGTGTTGTGCCTACCTGTCTCTTGATGAGGTCTAGTGCTGGTGTTGTGCCTACCTGTCTCTTGATGAGGTCTACCGCTGGTGTTGTACCTACCTGTCTCTTGATGAGGTCTAGCGCTGGTATTGTGCCTACCTGTCTCTTGATGAGGTCTAGCGCTAGTGTTGTGCCTACCTGTCTCTTGATGAGGTCTAGCGCTGGTATTGTGCCTACCTGTCTCTTGATGAGGTCTAGCGCTAGTGTTGTGCCTACCTGTCTCTTGATGAGGTCTAGCGCTGGTGTTGTGCCTACCTGTCTCTTGATGAGGTCTAGCGCTGGTGTTGTACCTACCTGTCTCTTGATGAGGTCTAGCGCTGGTGTTGTGCCTACCTGTCTCTTGATGAGGTCTAGCGCTGGTGTTGTGCCTACCTGTCTCTTGATGAGGCCTAGCACTGGTGTTGCGCCTACCTGTGTGTTGATGAGGTCTAGCACTGGTGTTGTGCCTACCTGTCTGTTGATGAGGTCTAGCATTGGTGTTGTGCCTACCTGTCTGTTGATGAGGTCTATCGCTGGTGTTGTACCTACATGTCTGTTGATGAGGTCTAGCGCTGGTGTTGTACCTACCTGTCTATTGATGAGGTCTAGTGCTGGTGGTGTGCCTACCTGTTTCTTTATGAGGTCTAGCACTGGTGTTGTGCTTAACTGTCTGTTGATGAGGTCTAGCACTGGTGTTGTGCCTACCTTTCTGTTGATGAGGTCTAGCACTGGTGCTGTGCCTACTTGTCTGTTGATGAGGTCTAGCACTGGTGCTGTACCTACTTGTCTGTTGATGAGGTCTAGCACTGGTGCGGTGCCTACCTGTCTCTTGATGAGGTGTAGCACTGGTGTATCTACCTATCTCCTAATATCATCGTTTCTGATTTCTTCCAGCCTTGTTACTCCAAGCATTCTGCGCAGGTCACTCATCTCTGTTGTTACTATGTGTTTTCTTCATCCGTGTTTGTTAATGTCCAATCCTGTCACTCATAGCACAATGTGGATAGGAATATCGTGTTGTATATTGTTGTTTTTGTATCCATCGTAGCCTGCTTACAAAGTAACATCGGGGATATTTGCCCAATGCTTTCACTTGCTTTATTACATCTGTTTGTGATTTCGGTGTCACCTTTTGTCTTCTGCTGAGATTATGTTACCGAGGTACGTGAAATTGTTCCCCCATTTAACTGTTGGTTTTTGTATGAATATTGTTGTTTCTATTTCTTTTCTTGCAATCGTCATAATAATATGAAATAATGTCGATTGTAGACGATGTAATTACTTAATCATGATGAAGAAAGACCTATCGGTCATATTATGCCTTGTTTGTCTTAGCGTCATGACCCATGTTTATGTACAGCGTGTTGTTGAGCTATATTATTTATTTATTTTTCATTGGATGGAACCGTCAAAAGGACAAGAGATTGAATCTTTCCTGCCCAGTGTATCTTTTGGCTTACACGTGCAACACACAAAATATCTTGTTTATGTAAACTGCGTGGTTTATTTCTCCTTGTTCTATCTAATGTTTTCCCTCTTGTCTTCTGTTTTCATCATCTTATCAGTGCACTCGCTATTACAGCGCTGCCGTAATGGACATGTGCTCTGGTTGAACCTATAGTCAGCTGGAAATGTCTAACGCTAAACTAATATTTATTTCGGGGACATCATTTACTCATGTGAGTCTTGTACATCGTAAACCATAATATAATACGTTTGCAACATCGTGAACTAATGTTTCCTAAATGAAAATGTGGAATTTATGTAGAAGCCGACTGTTTCTCATCAGTGGATACATAAAGAGGGCTAAAAGACGCAGAACAGACACACATTGTAAAACTAGATGATGCCAAAAACACAGATATTATCAAACAGAGAAACATCATTGAAAAAGGTTGAGAGCTTCACATAGTAGCATAAATAAGACAGGGGAGGCTGATGAGGATGTGAAAGTCAGGAAACACAAAATTAGAGTGACATTTGTCATGGAGAAAAATATATGGAGCTATAAAATGATCAGAATGCATACCAAACTACGGATTTTCTATTGTCAAGTCGGTCTTTGTATATGGACCTGAAACATGGCGGATGACGGAACTCAGTATTAAGACATTGCAAGGTCTTGTCAATAAATCTCCCAGACAGATTCTGTGTCTGCGATGGTTTGCCAGGGTTACAAATGACAATATGTGGAAAAAAACAGGACCAAGACAGGTGGAACAGGAAATCTTTGGAAGGAGATGGTGCTGGATAGGTCGCACACTGCGAATGCCTCATGTCAATATCCCCAGGCAATCCCTGTCATGGAACCCACAAGGAAAGAGTGACAAAGTGAGGCCACAGAAGACACGGAGAAGAGACAGGGAGGCTGATAACAATGAGAGCAGGCAAGTGGCACAGGGCAGGTCTGCTTAGAGAATTTTGCACCAGACGGTGATAAGGTCAAAGAAGAAGAAGAAGAAGAAGGAAGGTACATAAATATACACACATTGCTTGCAATGGGCAACTACCTTCGGTAGCAGTGGTTTTGCTTGGTGAGGTTGCATGCGTCATTGACATATTTCTTTAGTCTCCTTAAACGCATTATTGAAATGTTACAATTGCCTTGATCTTTTTACACCGAGTATAACTCGAGTGACATATTACATTATTGAAATATTACAATTGCCTTGATCTTTTTACACCGAGTATAACTCGAGTGACATTTTACATTGACCAGGTTTACATTGCTTTAAATCCAAACAGATAAATCATAACAATAAAAATGAGCAATGTCGGCTGTTTATGTATACTCGTCACTACTTTATGGCGCAGAAACATGGACACCGAATAACAAGTTATAAAAGAGTATTGAAGCCTTCGAAATGTGGGTATATAGAAGATTGGGTCGCATTTCTTGGAAACAAGAAAACAAATGTGGTGGTATTGACAAAGTTGGAAGTGAAAAGAGATTTAGTAACCGAAATCAGGGTTAGACAGTTATGGGTTTTTGGTCATACAATAAGACATACATCCTTGTTGAAGACCATACTAGAGGGTAGTGTGGAAGGCAGTTGTTCAAGAGGCAGACAACGTTATAAGGGGGTGGATCAAATCAGAAGATAGACCGAAAAAAAGTGTGCACGATTGCACTTACGGCAAGAGATAGAATACACTGACGATCCTTTGCATTGGACCTTCAATGCGGAGATGACACTTGAACTGCACTGACATTGCTAGAACTATTGTGATTGTTCCAGTTGTTCAGGATTTCTCCCCATAAACACGAGTCGTTGATTCAATTTTTTTATACCAGGGAGTCGTGTACAATGTATCAGAGAGACAAAGTAACATCCGACCAAGTGTTGGACCACCTGAAGATTGTCAGGATGTTTCCTATCGTCCATCAACGCCGTTAAAGATAACTGGGACACGTATGCCAAATGGAGGATGGGTATATTTCAAAAGACATCCTATAGAGCTGGCCTCTGGAAACCATAACAAAGATATACCCTTCCTTCGCTTTTATTCGAGCATCGTAATCGATGAGGAACACTTTGTGAACCATTCACTGTTCACTTGAGTTTCAAGATGGCTAAGTAAGACAATCCGAGTTCTGAATTGTCTGCTGCGCTCAGTAGAAGGAAATAGGACACCCCTTCCACCGGGGTGGAGAATATTTTTGCGCACGATCCAAAAGGGTACTAATGCGGCATGCATTAAATATCAAAGGCACTCATATTGTGCTAGTTGTAGTATACAGTGGTGTAAGTGACTTGAAATAAAAACAAAGTGACTTGCGCGTGAATTGGATCATAGTAAAGGAAGGTTACGCACGTCAGCCTCACTCTCTCGTCTTCAACTACCTGGATTCACTGGCATGGCATGACCAAGACGACTGAAGGCAGAAGTGGATGCATATCTTTCTGAGGGTTTTCTCCCGAAGCCGATCGAACGATCACGTATCCCACAAATCAGTGGGGGATGAAATTGAACCGCCGAGACCAGAAACGTCAACTCAATGGTAACGTACGTACATAAGTCAGCTTGTGTGAAACCCATAGCAGGCACAGTTAGAAGCAATGTTGTCAATGGGAACGTACTAGACATCCATCCATACATCCATTCATTGATTCATCCATCCATCCATCCATCCAATCCTATCCTATCAAATTATATTTTTCCTATCCTATCGCATCCTATCCTTTCTGCCTTATCTCTCCTGTCCGTCCGTCAGTCCCGCCTGCGTGCCTGTCCGCCCGCCGACCCGCTCAAACACCCATCCATCTAGCCATGTATATATATATATATATATATATATATATATATATATATATATATATATATATATATATATATATCCATACACACACACAAACATATACACACAGAGAATTTAATTACGTTTTTCATTTTATAAATGGTCATTAGTCACATTAAACACATAATACATTTAGTCCCAGTGCAACACTTAATTTCGTTCACAATAAAACAAGGATACCGTTTACACCCATGTATGGCACACGACGTTAGGGCCTATACTATCCCAACCAACCGTAATGTGGACAGAATCAAACAGGTCGCCTTAGTGTCCCAGATTATTATATTACTATTACCCAATGTTTCAGACTCGGTCGAACCCGGGACCCGTCATTTGTTTGGCGATGCGAAATAACTCTCGTGCCAAATGGGGACCGAACCCAATTAGCTCGGCTGGGAAGCCAGTGAACCACGCTACCTCGGCTCCCATAGTACAACACCATGTACAAACCATATTAATTTCGTTCTTTCAAGTTTTTTAATGGCAATGTTTTCTCCCTCAAGCACATTTGTGAAATATCAAGGGCATAATTTCAGAAATTAATCCAAGCTATGCATATTTAAACATTGATCGTTGCATCCGTGCATTCATTTGTGATGGATGTAGCACAATCATTGTATTTCAGAACATGTGGGGACAGGGAAAACGTTTATCGTACGCCTGAGAACGAGGAAGTATGTCCGTGGTTAACCTATATAAACATACAGGTTAAGGCGAGCTTCCCTTAACGAGAAGAGGATGATATTAACTACACGCATATAACTCAAACCAGTTCCGGAAACACACGCTAACGCTTTACTGTGTGTGTACAAACACTGTTACAGTAGCAACTGCATTGAGAATATTTGACTTCTGTAAATCAGACAATTGGTTAAGGACATTATTGAGTGAACATTGCTTTGGTAGATATGTTTTAGATTT
Source organism: Ariolimax columbianus (assembly GCA_036924085.1). Lineage (NCBI taxonomy): Eukaryota > Metazoa > Mollusca > Gastropoda > Stylommatophora > Arionidae > Ariolimax > Ariolimax columbianus. The sequence continues at coordinate 37,175,093 of JAVGWX010000011.1, read as the reverse complement.
GATATTGTTGTTTGCCCACAATGAGTAACTTTGCTCTCTCGTGCGCCCTGAAAAGGATGTAAAGTTGTGTGTCACAGTTGCTTTCTTCACATCCCGAGCGTTTTGATGCCAGCTTGACCGAGGTCCTCTATGATCTTGTTTTATGCTTCGCTTCATCTGTCTAACGACTACTTCTACGGGTATCACTTCTATCTCCATCTTGGTAGCCAGGCTGAAATAGTCTGTTTCCAGTGAGAACTGTAATGAAATGAGGTGAGATCTTGGTCAGTACTTATCACCTGATTTGTTAGATATCAGTACGCATAATTCTCGCTAGTTATGCGTCGGCCACAGTCAAAATATTTTCAGCAAATATTTTAATTGTCGATTGGATTCCGTCTTGTTGACGAGTTATTGCTAAGTCGATATTACAATTGTGTACCTAATATTTGTATTAGGCATCAATACTTATTCGATTTGGTGATCCTACCAGCGCTATGCTGTGGAAGTGAAACCTAATCTCTGACAAAAGCCACGAAGAACCAGCTAAGAACAACACATGCCTCGCGTGAGCGTCGTCTGGTGGGCCTATCGCTTGGGCATCAGCGCTTTTTGGTCTTACACAAGAGTGACATATGGGTAATGGCACACGCCAAGGGTGTCCTACAGCATGCGACCAACCCCAATCACCGCTTGGCTGGCCATGCAGTCCGAATGGAAGACCAACGCTGGAGCACAACAACCACACTGTGGTTCAGCGCGACAAAAGGAGACCTACTGGATGATCCCCTCACACTAAGGGGCAAAGGATCATTCACGATCCTGAAACGTACTACTAACTATCCACTGGAGAACCCGTGCCCCAGGCAGAACCGACTGGGAAATTAGTTGGGGTCCTCACGAGATAAAAAAAACAAAAAACAACCGTAATACTGTTCGAGCCCAGCCGGCTAACCAGAGAAATGCACCTACCGGCTACCATCGACTCGCACAAGATTTGAGACCTGGTCAGGTGCAACCACCATTGGTCGACTAAGAACCTATAAGGCAGACGAAACAAAGACCGCTTGTAGAACCTATAAGACACACGTAACGAAGATCCCTTGTAGAACCTATAAGGCAGACGTAACAAAGATCCCTTGTAGAACCTATAAGACACACGTAACAAAGACCCCTCGTAGAACCTATAAGGCAGACGTAACAAAGACCCCTTGTAGAAACTATAAGGCACACGTAACAAAGACCCCTTGTAGAACCTATAAGACACACGTAACGAAGATCCATTGACCCCACCGTAGAAAAGAAGCGACCAATTCAAGACTAAAGTGTATTTACTTCCCTTTTCATTGTGATGTTTACTGGAATCCTGGTTTCGGTAGAACTCAAAATCGGATATAACGGGTTTAAATGACCATAAACTCGGCGCTCTGGTAGACTCACTCAAGCGCCTGTCCTAGTGATTTAGAAAAAAACAACAAACCCATAGTTCCGTGGATACTAGCACACTGCAATATTCTAGGCAACGTGAAAGCGGACAGACTCGCCAGAGAGGGAGGGAAATGCTACAGCAGAGTGTTACAGAAATAACATACAGTGAGTCTAAAACTGCTATAAGGACAACGTACAGTGCAAAATTGAAAAAAAGACCACCCTTACCACATACACAATTATGCCTTCCACCAACTCTCCAGGTGAGACCAAGTGATCATTCTCCGGCTACGCACAGGGCACAACAGACTGAGATGTCATCTGTACAATAAGTTCAAGATTGGCACTACGGACCCTTGTACCTGCGACACAGCCCCCATGACTGCAGAACACATTTTGCAATCCTGTACACTGTATACCGACAAAAGAAGTAGCATTTGGCAACAGCCAGTGTCCTTCCGCGAGAAGCTGTACGGAATTTCACAGAGCCTCAAGTCGACTGCTGCCTTCGTTAGAGTCATCGAAGTCGAGGTCTGGAGACAAACGAAGAAAAGCATGGGATATTACATTTTTATACACGAGGGTTTAGTCCACGCTGAACTCAGTTAACGACCGCATGTTAGTTGCTGAACTCAGTTAACGACCGCATGTTAGTTAATGACGCTTCGATCGATGAGTTAACTACCCACAAGACTGTAAGACTTGTTAATCTAACATGATTTAGGGATCAATATGCTGAGCAGCGCATGAGTTGCAGGGGTCAGCGACCCATAGCTGACTGCTAGCGTCAGGGCCAGCGAACCAGAGCTGCCAAGACCCTTCTACACTTCCACGCGGTGATCCTGGATAACAAGCTGCAGCAGGGCAGACTGGCTAAGGGGAAGGGATCGAAGAGGGAATGCTAACCCGGTACTCAAAAAGTGCTTGCTGAAGACGGATGTAGGTGACCGAAAGGTGCAAATATCGCAGTGAAGCTGTAAACTACGACACAACCCATTCCGTTCTCTGGACTACATTCTGCTACTTAAGCCCTGTCAGGGTTTGGTAGCGAGCGATTGAGAATGAACGAAGCCAAGCTAAACATGATCTGGTGGTGGTGGTTGGGAGAAGGGGGGCGGGGGCATCGGTATGACAGATACGCCGTGGGTGCAGCCAGCCAGCAACACTAACTATCAGTCGTCTTTCTGATTGAGGAGCACCGAAGGAAAACCCAGAACATATCCTGCAGGACTGACCTTCTTATACGGTCCAAAGAGAGGGAGTCTGGCCTGGTGGAGCGACTATGCTCAAGAAAAACGACCGACGATGACCTCCATCGTACAGTATCATTCGTGATCGCAGCACATCATCAGTTGAACGAAGAAGAAGCAACAGGGATGTCTTTGCACATAAGCAAAAAATATAGGCACCATTCGATCTGCCTGGAATGAAGTGATGTCGGTTCTGCATAACTTGACTGGTATTGTAAAACAAAAAAATTGCTTTGGTGTTCGTCATAACTATATGGACATTGTGGATGAGAACTCTGAATAGACCAAACAAGAAGAAATGGTTATGTGATGATGTTGCCTCAAGTTTTTGTACGCGTTCACAAATAATTAGGTTGTGTGAAATCAGCTGTGAAAATTTACCCATTAGGAAGATAAGTTTCGTTGTTAAGTTTGAAGAAAATGATAAAAGGACATGTTAAACCCTACCAATTAACCAGAACATTCTTATTTCCTTTGTACTCAGGGATCTTTCTTAAAGTTGTCTGTAGATTAGAAGTTAACAGCCGGAAAATGCAATTGACCACATATGACTTCAAAAATTATTCGTAGCTCAGTTCGGTGGCCAAGATCGCAAAAACAGATGGAGATTAAGGAGAGAATGCACATATGCGTAAGATTCATTACCAGGAAACTACATAACAACATAACCAGACGAGTGTTCGATTGAGGCCAGCTGGGAAGAGGAGTGTCTAGGACGTAGAGCAGTGCTATGTGCGAAGAATAGTATTCTCAGTAGCTATCCAGAAAAGATGTCCACATGAGAGTCGGGAGGGAGGAATGCAAACAATAAACTAATGTCTTAGTCTTTTGCGCGTGTTTGTGTGCGTGCGCGAGTGTGTGTTTGTGTGTGTGTTATATATATATATATATATATATATATATATATACGTGTGTGTGTGTGTGTGTGTATATATATACACACACACCGGTATATGGGTCTGCTTAGTTCTTAGTCGACCTGTACTTCTGTAGGGGCTCATGCCCATGTGCAGGTCCCAGCTATTGCTGCATTGGGACAAGTGCCGCGCACTTTTGCGATGTGAGAGTCGATTTTAAAAGAATTAAACACTAGAGCAAAGTAAACCGGAACCAGTTAGGCGCAATCTATGCTGCTCTTAAGAAACCACATAACCATGGCCGGTGCTATGTCGTGTCACACAGTTACCTCCTACGACATGCTCTCTGTGGGGAGGGGGGCAGTGGTCCTATTCTTGTCCTTGACAAAGACCCAGACAGACCATTCTTGACATGGAGTAGAGGTGGTATTTAAGTTGTATGGCATTCAGTTATGTATAGGTCAACGATAGATAGCGTCACGCTGGCTCTCTCGGCCTACTTACACACACGCACTCGTACACATTAACACACGCCCTCGTGCTCTTCTATTGCCACTTTGGTTTGGGTTAACCACTTTGACCGCCCTAAATATGTTAGATAAGTAGACACACGTCCTGATATCGCATACAATAACTACGATCTAATTCGAAAGGGACGTTCCTCCGCCAGTAGAATACATAGAGGCGAAACTACCCCTCCCTACTCCAAACAGTAAATAATGATGGAGAGGTAAGGAGATCACGTGGTGTAGGGGTGTAAAACGAGTGCAAGCTTCGGTTGTAATCCCAACATACGGGGTTCCAAACCACTTCGTGTCCAGTTTGACTGGGCATGTCGGGCATTTTTCTCGTGTTCACCACTTCTCCACGTACATAAAATATTGGTAGATCTACTTTACAACTTACTACTTTCCGGCAGCTGAGCTGATGCCAAGTTGTCAGGCTTTGCATTTCTTTGGATTACATCAGTGACGTCGAGAGGGGATCCTGCAGTTTGGACAGCCCAGGGTCTCCATATTCAGCGCCCAGGCTTGCGTCCCGAGAGGCTACTCACAGGGTGCCACGCGTAAGGTCTGCAAAGACTGAGACGCTTATGAATCTACTTTATTGCTAAACTGTCATTTGGGAACGTAAACAACACATTTCAAATAAATACACATGCATCCATGCACTGGCAAATAGGTTCTGATACAACGTTATTTAATGCTCGCAATGGCTATTCTTTTGTGCTATTAAAAGGCTCACACCCGAGCGCTGATGAAGGTGGATCGCGGTCCTCCAGGCAGTTGTGCTATGCTTGGATTCATGTGCTTGACACTCATTACCGTGGGAATCACGCCGACCTTAATCTCGTCAGCCAGACTGCCTTGAAAACAGCCTGTTTCCATTGAAAGCTACATGGAAGAGAGAAAGTTGACATTGTCAGTGTATTGGACTTGATCCTGACACGACGTCTTGGTCAGTATGTTGTGTCTGACCTGACGCGTCCCAGTTGCTCGATATAACCTCAACGACTATTACCTTTCTAGTAGAATCCAGAAAGGCAAACCTTTAATGAAACAAAAGTTATGGAGAGGTCATGAAAGACACAGAGACCCAGCAACAGTCGGCCATTGCTGTTGCACTTTCCTATGTCGCGTGCCCCATGCATTCCCTCCCAGAAATGGTGGTCAGATCGGAGCAAGATACTGAGCAGCCCATGAGCTGCAGGGATCAGCGCGCCATAGTTGACTGCAAGCGTCATGGTCAGCAAACCAGAGCTGCCAAGACCCTTATACATCTCCACGCGATGATCCTGGGTAACCGGTCGCAGCAGAGCGGACTGTCTAAGGAGAAGGGATCGAAGAGGGAAGGCTAACCTGGTGCTAAAAAAAATGCCTGCGGCCACGGACGGATGTGTGAGACCGAAAGGTGAAACAATATCGCAGTCAAGCTGTAAACTAGCGATACAACGCATCCCGTTCTCTAGACTACATCCGGCCACTTGCAAAGTCATTTTCAGAACTTGATAGCGGGAGATTGAGAACGAACGCAGAAGATGAAGAAGACGAGCTGGTGAGATTCCACTCAACCATTGCCGTCTGCACGTATTACGAGCTCTGCTGACTGACAAGCTGACACAATAAGGATGTGGAGAAATCTTTGTAGAATGTATCCTTTGCCTGGTCAGTGTTAATTAATATCGTGGCACTAACACTGATCAACGTATCACATCGCCCCGGACCCAATGAGAACCGAAGATAAATTAGCCTATTATTGACGCCCTCGACCTTTGACGTGCATTTCACTGCTCTCGCACACAAGCAAATCTAACAGACGCGCTTATCTTTGACAGCTTCCTACTGTCCAGCTAAAGTTAAAATAAACGTTTTTCACATTTCATTCCTGTCAGGCCTTCAACTCTTTCTAGACAAAAACAATTCTTATACGAACAGACAAGCAACTCGTATTTCGATGATTTTATTTGAAGTTCCTGTGATTAGTGTAGTGGTAAACACTTGATTTCACGACAAAGGTACGGGTTTCAACTACTCTGACTGTCACGCTCCATTCCACACAGATGTAAATTGGTACTTAGCAAATGACTGCAGAAATGACAGACACCGAGGAATGTAACTGACTGCCATCCTACCTCATATACGTCATGACTTAAGTATACGGAAGCCTCTAATAACTTCATTCTCCAACAGTAGTGTAACCACTATGGGACAAACCTTGACAGTATACTGAAGTCTCTAACTACTTCATTCCCCTGCAGTAGTGTAACCACTATGGGACAAACCTGGACTTAGTATACTGAAGTCTCTAACTACTTCATTCCCCTGCAGTAGTGTAACCACTATGGGACAAACCTGGACTTAGTATACTGAAGTCTCTAACTACTTCATTCCCCTGCAGTAGTGTAACTACTATGGGACAAACCTGGACTTAGTATACTGAAGTCTCTAACAACATCATTCTCCGACAGTAGTGTAACTACTATGGGACAAACCTGGACTTAGTATACTGAAGTCTCTAACAACATCATTCTCCGACAGTAGTGTAACTACTATGGGACAATTATTGACTTTATTTAACCATACACGTGGTGTATTGGGTAACACTTGTACAACGTTGAATAAGTATAGGAAATGCGCGGTTTTCATGGGTGCCTGGCAAACAAGCCGCCCATCAACGCGGTCCCTGTACTAGAGGGCGTCACACATTTGAAATCAAGCATAGCACAAACGCCTGGAAGACCCCGGTCCACCTTCATCAAGACGCTATGAATGTGATGAATGCTACTACAACCCGTCACTTAACGCACTTCTCAAGGTGCTCAAAAGAGTAGTCTTACTCATTGTGGGTATTCAACGACATAATTAGGTGCTGTAAGTGTAATTAAGGATACGCACCGTAGACGTTCACAAGAGGGGAGGGTTCAATTAAACGTCATCTGAGGCGGATATAGTTGAGGGTAGACTAATAAAGGTCCAGCATTTTGACATACAAAAAAATGAATGGCCTTTAAAGGTGAAACCATGGCAACTATTAACTAGTGAAGTTCAGGATGCAGTCCAGTATTGGGGGGACAACGAGCATTACAGTCTTAGTTTGCAATGGGAACCATCCATAATCAGTCAAGTAAAACACAACATATTCAAGATTGTTTAGCAATCAATTTGAAGAAAAAAACAAGTATGCAATTCATTCTGACGAAAATCGGTTAATGGAAGCTCAGGTGCGCCTGAGAACAGTTCTGCCCAAGAATTATGCCAGATCAATTGGCAGCTTCCGGTTTGCATGACTTCAATTTCAGTTCCTAGATTGTGTGTGTAGATTAACCTTCTGGTGTTGTAGATTAACCTTCTGCTTGTGTAGATTAACCTTCTGGTTGTGTAGATTAACCTTCTGGTTGTGTAGAATAACCTTCTGGTTGTGTAGATTAGCCTTCTGGTTGTGTAGGTTAGCCTTCTGGTTGTATAGTTTAACCTTCTGGTTGTGTGTAGATTAACCTTCTGGTTGTGTGTAGATTAACCTTCTGGTTGTGTGTAGATTAACCTTCTGGTTGTGTGTAGATTAACCTTTTGATTGTGTAGATTAACTTTCTGGTTGTGTGTAGATTAACCTTCTGGTGTTGTAGATTAACCTTCTGGTTGTGTAGATTAACCTTCTGGTTGTGTGTAGACTAACCTTCTGGTTGTGTAGATTAACCTTCTGGTTGTGTGTAGACTAACCTTCTGGTTGTGTGTAGATTAACCTTCTGGTTGTGTAGATTAATCTTCTGGCTGTGTGTAGATTAACCTTCTGGTTGTGTAGATTAACCTTCTGGTTGTGTAGATTAACCTACTGGTTGTGTAGGTTAACCTTCTGGTTGTATAGATTAACCTTCAGGTTGTGTAGGTCAGCCTTCTGGTTGTGTAGTTTAACCTTCTGGTTGTGTAGGTTAGCCTTCTGGTTGTGTAGGTTAGCCTTCTTGTTGTGTAGGTCAGCCTTCTGGTTGTGTAGTTTAACCTTCTGGTTGTGTAGGTTAGCCTTCTGGTTGTGTAGATTAACCTTCTGGTTGTGTAGATTAACCTTCTGATTGGGTAGATTAACCTTCTGGTTATGTAGATTAACCTTCTGGTTGTGTAGATTAACCTTCTGGTTGTGTAAATTAACCTTCAGGCTGTGTAGGTTAGCCTTCTTGTTGTGTATGTTAGCCTTCTGGTTGTGTGTAGGTTAGCCTTCTGGTTGTGTGTAGGTTAGCCTTCTGGTTGTGTAGGTTAGCCTTCTGGCTGTGTAGGTTAGCCTTCTGATTGTGTAGGTTAGCCTTCTGGTTGTGTAAGTTAGCCTTCTGGTTGTGTGTAGGTTAGCCTTCTGGTTGTTTGTAGGTTAGCCTTCTGGTTGTGTAGGTTAGCCTTCTGATTGTGTAGGTTAACCTTCTGGTTGTGTGTAGATTAACCTTCTGGTTGTGTGTAGATTAGCCTTCTGGTTGTGTAGATTAACCTTCTGGTTGTGTGTAGGTTAACCTTCTGGTTGTGTGTAGGTTAACCTTCTGGTTGTGAAGGTTAGCCTTCTGGTTGTGTAGATTAACCTTCTGGTTGTGTAGGTTAACCTTCCGGTTTGTATAGGTTAGCCATCTGGTTGTGTAGGTAAGCCTTCTGATTGTGTAGGTAAGCCTTCTGATTGTGTATGTTAGCCTTCTTGTTGTGTAGGTTAACCTTCTGGTTGTGTAGGTTAGCCTTCTGGTTGTGTAGGTTAGCCTTCTGGTTGTGTAGGTTAGCCTTCTTGTTGTGTAGATTAGCCTTCTGGTTGTGTAGAATAACTATCTGGTTGTGTTGGTTATCCTTCTTGTTGTGTGTAGGTGTAGGTTAACATTCTGGTTGTGTAGGTTAGCCTTCTGGTTGTGTAGATTAACCTTCTGGTTGTGTAGGTTAGCCTTCTGGTTGTGTGTAGGTGTAGGTTAGCATTCTGATTGTGTAGGTTAGCCTTCTGGTTGTGTAGATTAACCTTCTGGTTGTGTGTAAGTTAGCATTTTGGTTGTGTAGGTTAGCCTTATTGTGTGTAGATGAGCCTTCTGGTTGTGTGTAGATTAGCCTTCTGGTTGTGTGTAGATTAACCTTCTGGTTGTGTGTAGGTTAGCCATATGGTTGTGTAGGTCAGCCTTCTGGTTTTGTAGGTTAGCCTTCTGGTTGTGTAGATTAGCCGTCTGGTTGTGTAGGTTAACCTTCTGGTTGTGTGTAAATTAACTTTCTGGTTGTGTGTAGGTTAGCCTTCTGGTTGGGTAGATTAATCTTCTGGTTGTGTGTAGATTAGCCTTCTAGTTGTGTAGGTTAGCCTTCTGGTTGTGTGTAGGTTAGCCTTCTGGTTGTGTAGGTTAGCCTTATGGTTGTGTAGATTAACCTTCTGGTTGTGTAGGTTAACCTTCCGGTTGTGTAGTTTAACCTTCTGGTTGTGTATGTTAGCCATCTGGTTGTGTAGGTTAGCCTTCTGGTTGTGTAGGGTAGCCTTCTGGTTGGGTAGGTTAGACTTCTGGTTGGGTAGTTTAGCCTTCTGGTTGTGTAGGTTAACCTTCTGGTTGTGTAGGTTAACCTTCTGGTTGTGTAGGTTAACCTTCTGGTTGTGTGTAGATTAGCCTTCTGGTTGTGTAGTTTAACTATCTGGTTGTGTTGGTTAACCTTCTGGTTGTGTAGATTAACCTTCTGGTTATGTGTAGATTAACCTTCTGGTTGTGTGTAGATTAACCTTCTGGTTGTGTGTAGATTAACCTTCTGGTTGTGTGTAGATTAACCTTATGATTGTGTAGATTAACTTTCTGGTTGTGTGTAGATTAACCTTCTGGTGTTGTAGATTAACCTTCTGGTTGTGTAGATTAACCTTCTGGTTGTGTGTAAATTAACCTTCTGGCTGTGTAGGTTAGCCTTCTGGTTGTGTAGATTAACCTTTTGGTTGTGTGTAGATTAACCTTCTGGTTGTGTAGATTAACCTTCTGGTTGTGTGTAGACTAACCTTCTGGTTGTGTGTAGATTAACCTTCTGGTTGTGTAGATTAATCTTCTGGCTGTGTGTAGATTAACCTTCTGGTTGTGTAGATTAACCTTCTGGTTGTGTAGATTAACCTACTGGTTGTGTAGGTTAACCTTCTGGTTGTATAGATTAACCTTCAGGTTGTGTAGGTCAGCCTTCTGGTTGTGTAGTTTAACCTTCTGGTTGTGTAGGTTAGCCTTCTGGTTGTGTAGGTTAGCCTTCTTGTTGTGTAGGTCAGCCTTCTGGTTGTGTAGTTTAACCTTCTGGTTGTGTAGGTTAGCCTTCTGGTTGTGTAGAATAACCTTCTGGTTGTGTAGATTAACCTTCTGATTGTGTAGATTAACCTTCTGGTTATGTAGATTAACCTTCTGGTTGTGTAGAATAACATTCTGGTTGTGTAAATTAACCTTCAGGTTGTGTAGGTTAGCCTTCTTGTTGTGTAGGTTAGCCTTCTGGTTGTGTGTAGGTTAACCTTCCGGTTTGTATATGTTAGCCATCTGGTTGTGTAGGTAAGCCTTCTGATTGTGTATGTTAGCCTTCTTGTTGTGTAGGTTAACCTTCTGGTTGTGTAGGTTAGCCTTCTGGTTGTGTAGGTTAGCCTTCTGGTTGTGTAGGTTAGCCTTCTGGTTGTGTAGGTTAGCCTTCTTGTTGTGTAGGTTAACCTTCTGGTTGTGTAGGTTAGCCTTCTGGTTGTGTAGATTAGCCTTCTGGTTGTGTAAGTTAGCCTTCTGGTTGGGTAGGTTAGCCTTCTGGTTGTGTAGTTTGGCCTTCTGGTTGTGTAGGTTAACCTTCTGGTTGTGTAGGTTAACCTTCTGGTTGTGTAGGTTAACCTTCTGGTTGTGTGTAGATTAGCCTTCTGGTTGTGTAGAATAACTATCTGGTTGTGTTACTTATCCTTTTGGTTGTGTAGATTAACCTTCTGGTTGTGTAGATTAACCTTATGGTTGTATAGAATAACTTTCTGGTTGTGTAGGTTAACCTTCTTGTTGTGTGTAGGTGTAGGTTAACATTCTGGTTGTGTAGGTTAGCCTTCTGGTTGTGTAGATTAACCTTCTGGTCGTGTAGGTTAGCCTTCTGGTTGCGTGTAGGTGTAGGTTAGCATTCTGATTGTGTAGGTTAGCCTTCTAGTTGTCTAGATTAACCTTCAGGTTGTGTGTAGGTTAGCCTTCTGGTTGTGTAGGTTAACCTTCTGGTTGTGTGTAAGTTAGCTATTTGGTTGTGTAGGTTAGCCTTATTGTGTGTAGATGAGCCTTCTGGTTGTGTGTAGATTAGCCTTCTGGTTGTGTGTAGATTAACCTTCTGGTTGTGTGTAGGTTAGCCATATGGTTGTGTAGGTCAGCCTTCTGGTTTTGTAGGTTAGCCTTCTGGTTGTGTAGATTAGCCGTCTGGTTGTGTAGGTTAACCTTCTGGTTGTGTGTAGATTAACTTTCTGGTTGTGTGTAGGTTAGCCTTCTGGTTGGGTAGATTAATCTTCTGGTTGTGTGTAGATTAGCCTTCTAGTTGTGTAGGTTAGCCTTCTGGTTGTGTGTAGGTTAGCCTTCTGGTTGTGTAGGTTAGCCTTATGGTTGTGTAGATTAACCTTCAGGTTGTATAGGTTAACCATCCGGTTGTGTAGTTTAACCTTCTGGTTGTGTATGTTAGCCATCTGGTTGTGTAGGTTAGCCTTCTGGTTGTGTAGGGTAGCCTTCTGGTTGGGTAGGTTAGCCTTCTGGTTGGGTAGTTTAGCCTTCTGGTTGTGTAGGTTAACCTTCTGGTTGTGTAGGTTAACCTTCTGGTTGTGTAGGTTAACCTTCTGGTTGTGTGTAGATTAGCGTTCTGGTTGTGTAGTTTAACTATCTGGTTGTGTTGGTTAACATTCTGGTTGTGTAGATTAACCTTCTGGTTGTGTAGATTAACTATCTGGTTGTGTTGGTGAACCTTCTGATTGTGTAGATTAGCCTTCTGGTTGTGTGTAGGCTAGTCTTCTGGTTGTGTAGGTTAACCTTCTTGTTGATTAGCCTACTGGTTGTGTGTAGGCTAGCCTTCTGGTTGTGTAGGTTAACCTTCTTGTTGTGTGTAGGTTAGCCTTCTGGTTGTGTGTAGGTTAGCCTTCTGGTTGTGTAGATTAACCTTCAGGTTGTGTAGATTAACTTTCTGGTTATGTAGTTTAACCTTCTGGTTTTGTAGGTTAACCTTCTGGTTGTGTAGGTTAGCCTTCTGGTTGTGTAGATTAACCTTCAGGTTGTGTGTAGGTTAACATTCTGGTTGTGTAGATTAGCCTTCTGGTTGTGTTGATTAACCTTCTGGTTGTGTGTAGGTTAACCTTCTGGTTGTGTGTAGGTTAACCTTCTGATTGTGAAGGTTAGCCTTCTGGTTGTGTAGGTTAGCCTTCTGGTTAGGTAGATTAACCTTCTGGTTGTGTAGGTTAACCTTCCGGTTTGTATAGGTTAGCCATCTGGTTGTGTAGGTAAGCCTTCTGATTGTGTATGTTAGCCTTCTTGTTGTGTAGGTTAACCTTCTGGTTGTGTAGGTTAGCCTTCTGGTTGTGTAGGTTAGCCTTCTGGTTGTGTAGGTTAGCCTTCTGGTTGTGTAGGTTAGCCTTCTTGTTGTGTAGGTTAACCTTCTGGTTGTGTAGGTTAGCCTTCTGGTTGTGTAGGTTAGCCTTCTGGTTGTGTAGATTAACCTTATGGTTGTATAGAATAACTTTCTGGTTGTGTAGGTTAACCTTCTTGTTGTGTGTAGGTGTAGGTTAACATTCTGGTTGTGTAGGTTAGCCTTTTGGTTGTGTAGATTAACCTTCTGGTTGTGTAGGTTAGCCTTCTGGTTGTGTGTAGGTGTAGGTTAGCATTCTGATTGTGTAGGTTAGCCTTCTGGTTTTGTAGATTAACCTTCAGGTTGTGTGTAGGTTAGCCTTCTGGTTGTGTAGGTTAACCTTCTGGTTGTGTGTAAGTTAGCATTTTGGTTGTGTAGGTTAGCCTTATTGTGTGTAGATGAGCTTTCTGGTTGTGTGTAGATTAGCCTTCTGGTTGTGTGTAGGTTAGCCATATGATTGTGTAGGTCAGCCTTCTGGTTGTGTAGATTAGCCGTCTGGTTGGGTAGGTTAACCTTCTGGTTGTGTGTAGATTAACTTTCTGGTTGTGTGTAGGTTAGCCTTCTGGTTGGGTAGATTAATCTTCTGGTTGTGTGTAGATTAGCCTTCTAGTTGTGTAGGTTAGCCTTCTGGTTGTGTGTAGGTTAGCCTTCTGGTTGTGTAGGTTAGCCTTATGGTTGTGTAGATTAACCTTCTTGTTGTATAGGTTAACCTTCCGGTTGTGTAGTTTAACCTTCTGGTTGTGTATGTTAGCCATCTGGTTGTGTAGGTTAGCCTTCTGGTTGTGTAGGGTAGCCTTCTGGTTGGGTAGGTTAGCCTTCTGGTTTGGTAGTTTAGCCTTCTGGTTGTGTAGGTTAACCTTCTGGTTGTGTAGGTTAACCTTCTGGTTGTGTAGGTTAACCTTCTGGTTGTGTGTAGATTAGCGTTCTGGTTGTGTAGTTTAACTATCTGGTAGTGTTGGTTAACCTTCTGGTTGTGTAGATTAACCTTCTGGTTGTGTAGATTAACTATCTGGTTGTGTTGGTGAACCTTCTGATTGTGTAGATTAGCCTTCTGGTTGTGTGTAGGCTAGTCTTCTGGTTGTGTAGGTTAACCTTCTTGTTGATTAGCCTTCTGGTTGTGTGTAGGCTAGCCTTCTGGTTGTGTAGGTTAACCTTCTTGTTGTGTGTAGGTTAGCCTTCTGGTTGTGTGTAGGTTAGCCTTCTGGTTGTGTAGATTAACCTTCAGGTTGTGTAGATTAACTTTCTGGTTATGTAGTTTAACCTTCTGGTTTTGTAGGTTAACCTTCTGGTTGTGTAGGTTAGCCTTCTGGTTGTGTAGATTAACCTTCAGGTTGTGTGTAGGTTAACATTCTGGTTGTGTAGATTAGCCTTCTGGTTGTGTAGATTAACCTTCTGGTTGTGTGTAGGTTAACCTTCTGGTTGTGTGTAGGTTAACCTTCTGATTGTGAAGGTTAGCCTTCTGGTTGTGTAGGTTAGCCTTCTGGTTGTGTAGATTGACCTTCTGGTTGTGTAGGTTAACCTTCCGGTTTGTATAGGTTAGCCATCTGGTTGTGTAGGTAAGCCTTCTGATTGTGTATTTTAGCCTTCTTGTTGTGTAGGTTAACCTTCTGGTTGTGTAGGTTAGCCTTCTGGTTGTGTAGGTTAGCCTTCTGGTTGTGTAGGTTAGCCTTCTGGTTGTGTAGGTTAGCCTTCTTGTTGTGTAGGTTAACCTTCTGGTTGTGTAGGTTAGCCTTCTGGTTGTGTAGGTTAGCCTTCTGGTTGTGTAGGTTAGCCTTCTGGTTGGGTAGGTTAGCCTTCTGGTTGTGTAGTTTGGCCTTCTGGTTGTGTAGGTTAACCTTCTGGTTGTGTAGGTTAACCTTCTGGTTGTGTAGGTTAACCTTCTGGTTGTGTGTAGATTAGCCTTTTGGTTGTGTAGAATAACTATCTGGTTGTGTTGGTTATCCTTCTGGTTGTGTATATTAACCTTCTGGTTTTGTAGATTAACCTTCTGGTTGTGTAGATTAACCTTATGGTTGTATAGAATAACTTTCTGGTTGTGTAGGTTAACCTTCTTGTTGTGTGTAGGTGTAGGTTAACATTCTGGTTGTGTAGGTTAGCCTTCTGGTTGTGTAGATTAACCTTCTGGTTGTGTAGGTTAGCCTTCTGGTTGTGTATAGGTGTAGGTTAGCATTCTGATTGTGTAGGTTAGCCTTCTGGTTTTGTAGATTAACCTTCAGGTTGTGTGTAGGTTAGCCTTCTGGTTGTGTAGGTTAACCTTCTGGTTGTGTGTAAGTTAGCATTTTGGTTGTGTAGGTTAGCCTTATTGTGTGTAGATGAGCTTTCTGGTTGTGTGTAGATTAGCCTTCTGGTTGTGTGTAGATTAACCTTCTGGTTGTGTGTAGGTTAGCCATATGGTTGTGTAGGTCAGCCTTCTGGTTTTGTATGTTAGCCTTCTGGTTGTGTAGATTAGCCGTCTGGTTGTGTAGGTTAACCTTCTGGTTGTGTGTAGATTAACTTTCTGGTTGTGTGTAGGTTATCCTTCTGGTTGGGTAGATTAATCTTCTGGTTGTGTGTAGATTAGCCTTCTAGTTGTGTAGGTTAGCCTTCTGGTTGTGTGTAGGTTAGCCTTCTGGTTGTGTAGGTTAACCTTCCGGTTGTGTAGTTTTACCTTCTGGTTGTGTATGTTAGCCATCTGGTTGTGTAGGTTAGCCTTCTGGTTGTGTAGGGTAGCCTTATGGTTGGGTAGGTTAGCCTTCTGGTTGGGTAGTTTAGCCTTCTGGTTGTGTAGGTTAACCTTCTGGTTGTGTAGGTTAACCTTCTGGTTGTGTAGGTTAACCTTCTGGTTGTGTGTAGATTAGCCTTCTGGTTGTGTAGTTTAACTATCTGGTTGTGTTGGTTAATCTTCTGGTTGTGTAGATTAACCTTCTGATTGTGTAGATTAGCCTTCTGGTTGTGTGTAGGGTAGCCTTCTGGTTGTGTAGGTTAACCTTCTTGTTGTGTGTAGGATAGCCTTCTGGTTGTGTGTAGGTTAGCCTTCTGGTTGTGTAGATTAACCTTCAGGTTGTGTAGATTAAATTTCTGGTTATGTAGTTTAACCTTCTGGTTTTGTAGGTTAACCTTCTTTTTGTGTGGGTTAGCCTTCTGGTTGTGTAGATTAACCTTCAGGCTGTGTAGAATAACCTTTTGGTTGTGTAGATTAACCTTCTGGTTGTGTAGGTAAGCCTTCTGGTTGTGTGTAGGTTAACATTCTGGTTGTGTATGTTAGCCTTCTGGTTGTGTAGATTAACCTTCTGGTTGTGTAGGTTAGCCTTCTGGTTGTGTGTAGGTGTAGGTTAGCATTCTGATTGTGTAGGTTAGCCTTATGGTTGTGTAGATTAACCTTCCGGTTGTGTGTAGGTTAGCCTTCTGGTTGTGTAGGTTAACCTTCTGGTTGTGTGTAAGTTAGCCTTTTGGTTGTGTAGGTTTGCCTTATTGTGTGTAGATGAGCCTTCTGGTTGTGTGTAGATTAGCCTTCTGGTTGTGTGTAGATTAACCTTCTGGTTGTGTGTAGGTTAGCCATATGGTTGTGTTCAGGTTAGGCTTCTGGTTGTGTGTAGGTTAGCCTTCTGGTTGTGTAGGTTAACCTTCTGGTTGTGTGTAAGTTAGCATTTTGGTTGTGTAGGTTAGCCTTATTGTGTGTAGATGAGCTTTCTGGTTGTGTGTAGATTAGCCTTCTGGTTGTGTGTAGATTAACCTTCTGGTTGTGTGTAGGTTAGCCATATGGTTGTGTAGGTCAGCCTTCTGGTTTTGTATGTTAGCCTTCTGGTTGTGTAGATTAGCCGTCTGGTTGTGTAGGTTAACCTTCTGGTTGTGTGTAGATTAACTTTCTGGTTGTGTGTAGGTTAGCCTTCTGGTTGGGTAGATTAATCTTCTGGTTGTGTGTAGATTAGCCTTCTAGTTGTGTAGGTTAGCCTTCTGGTTGTGTGTAGGTTAGCCTTCTGGTTGTGTAGGTTAACCTTCCGGTTGTGTAGTTTAACCTTCTGGTTGTGTATGTTAGCCATCTGGTTGTGTAGGTTAGCCTTCTGGTTGTGTAGGGTAGCCTTCTGGTTGGGTAGGTTAGCCTTCTGGTTGGGTAGTTTAGCCTTCTGGTTGTGTAGGTTAACCTTCTGGTTGTGTAGGTTAACCTTCTGGTTGTGTAGGTTAACCTTCTGGTTGTGTGTAGATTAGCCTTCTGGTTGTGTAGTTTAACTATCTGGTTGTGTTGGTTAATCTTCTGGTTGTGTAGATTAACCTTCTGGTTGTGTAGGTTAACCTTCTGGTTGTGTAGGTTAGCCTTCTGGTTGTGTAGGTTAGCCTTCTGGTTGTGTAGGTTAGCCTTCTGGTTGGGTAGGTTAGCCTTCTGGTTGTGTAGTTTGGCCTTCTGGTTGTGTAGGTTAACCTTCTGGTTGTGTAGGTTAACCTTCTGGTTGTGTAGGTTAACCTTCTGGTTGTGTGTAGATTAGCCTTTTGGTTGTGTAGAATAACTATCTGGTTGTGTTGGTTATCCTTCTGGTTGTGTATATTAACCTTCTGGTTGTGTAGATTAACCTTATGGTTGTATAGAATAACTTTCTGGTTGTGTAGGTTAACCTTCTTGTTGTGTGTAGGTGTAGGTTAACATTCTGGTTGTGTAGGTTAGCCTTCTGGTTGTGTAGATTAACCTTCTGGTTGTGTAGGTTAGCCTTCTGGTTGTGTATAGGTGTAGGTTAGCATTCTGATTGTGTAGGTTAGCCTTCTGGTTTTGTAGATTAACCTTCAGGTTGTGTGTAGGTTAGCCTTCTGGTTGTGTAGGTTAACCTTCTGGTTGTGTGTAAGTTAGCATTTTGGTTGTGTAGGTTAGCCTTATTGTGTGTAGATGAGCTTTCTGGTTGTGTGTAGATTAGCCTTCTGGTTGTGTGTAGATTAACCTTCTGGTTGTGTGTAGGTTAGCCATATGGTTATGTAGGTCAGCCTTCTGGTTTTGTATGTTAGCCTTCTGGTTGTGTAGATTAGCCGTCTGGTTGTGTAGGTTAACCTTCTGGTTGTGTGTAGATTAACTTTCTGGTTGTGTGTAGGTTAGCCTTCTGGTTGGGTAGATTAATCTTCTGGTTGTGTGTAGATTAGCCTTCTAGTTGTGTAGGTTAGCCTTCTGGTTGTGTGTAGGTTAGCCTTCTGGTTGTGTAGGTTAACCTTCCGGTTGTGTAGTTTTACCTTCTGGTTGTGTATGTTAGCCATCTGGTTGTGTAGGTTAGCCTTCTGGTTGTGTAGGGTAGCCTTATGGTTGGGTAGGTTAGCCTTCTGGTTGGGTAGTTTAGCCTTCTGGTTGTGTAGGTTAACCTTCTGGTTGTGTAGGTTAACCTTCTGGTTGTGTAGGTTAACCTTCTGGTTGTGTGTAGATTAGCCTTCTGGTTGTGTAGTTTAACTATCTGGTTGTGTTGGTTAATCTTCTGGTTGTGTAGATTAACCTTCTGATTGTGTAGATTAGCCTTCTGGTTGTGTGTAGGGTAGCCTTCTGGTTGTGTAGGTTAACCTTCTTGTTGTGTGTAGGATAGCCTTCTGGTTGTGTGTAGGTTAGCCTTCTGGTTGTGTAGATTAACCTTCAGGTTGTGTAGATTAAATTTCTGGTTATGTAGTTTAACCTTCTGGTTTTGTAGGTTAACCTTCTTTTTGTGTAGGTTAGCCTTCTGGTTGTGTAGATTAACCTTCAGGCTGTGTAGAATAACCTTTTGGTTGTGTAGATTAACCTTCTGGTTGTGTAGGTAAGCCTTCTGGTTGTGTGTAGGTTAACATTCTGGTTGTGTATGTTAGCCTTCTGGTTGTGTAGATTAACCTTCTGGTTGTGTAGGTTAGCCTTCTGGTTGTGTGTAGGTGTAGGTTAGCATTCTGATTGTGTAGGTTAGCCTTATGGTTGTGTAGATTAACCTTCCGGTTGTGTGTAGGTTAGCCTTCTGGTTGTGTAGGTTAACCTTCTGGTTGTGTGTAAGTTAGCCTTTTGGTTGTGTAGGTTTGCCTTATTGTGTGTAGATGATCCTTCTGGTTGTGTGTAGATTAGCCTTCTGGTTGTGTGTAGATTAACCTTCTGGTTGTGTGTAGGTTAGCCATATGGTTGTGTTCAGGTTAGGCTTCTGGTTGTGTGTAGGTTAGCCTTCTGGTTGTGTAGGTTAACCTTCTGGTTGTGTGTAAGTTAGCATTTTGGTTGTGTAGGTTAGCCTTATTGTGTGTAGATGAGCTTTCTGGTTGTGTGTAGATTAGCCTTCTGGTTGTGTGTAGATTAACCTTCTGGTTGTGTGTAGGTTAGCCATATGGTTGTGTAGGTCAGCCTTCTGGTTTTGTATGTTAGCCTTCTGGTTGTGTAGATTAGCCGTCTGGTTGTGTAGGTTAACCTTCTGGTTGTGTGTAGATTAACTTTCTGGTTGTGTGTAGGTTAGCCTTCTGGTTGGGTAGATTAATCTTCTGGTTGTGTGTAGATTAGCCTTCTAGTTGTGTAGGTTAGCCTTCTGGTTGTGTGTAGGTTAGCCTTCTGGTTGTGTAGGTTAACCTTCCGGTTGTGTAGTTTAACCTTCTGGTTGTGTATGTTAGCCATCTGGTTGTGTAGGTTAGCCTTCTGGTTGTGTAGGGTAGCCTTCTGGTTGGGTAGGTTAGCCTTCTGGTTGGGTAGTTTAGCCTTCTGGTTGTGTAGGTTAACCTTCTGGTTGTGTAGGTTAACCTTCTGGTTGTGTAGGTTAACCTTCTGGTTGTGTGTAGATTAGCCTTCTGGTTGTGTAGTTTAACTATCTGGTTGTGTTGGTTAATCTTCTGGTTGTGTAGATTAACCTTCTGGTTGTGTAGATTAACTATCTGGTTGTGTTGGTGAACCTTCTGATTGTGTAGATTAGCCTTCTGGTTGTGTGTAGGGTAGCCTTCTGGTTGTGTAGGTTAACCTTCTTGTTGTGTGTAGGTTAGCCTTCTGGTTGTGTGTAGGTTATCCTTCTGGTTGTGTAGATTAACCTTCAGGTTGTGTAGATTAAATTTCTGGTTATGTAGTTTAACCTTCTGGTTTTGTAGGTTAACCTTCTTTTTGTGTAGGTTAGCCTTCTGGTTGTGTAGATTAACCTTCAGGCTGTGTAGAATAACCTTTTGGTTGTGTAGATTAACCTTCTGGTTGTGTAGGTAAGCATTCTGGTTGTGTGTAGGTTAACATTCTGGTTGTGTATGTTAGCCTTCTGGTTGTGTAGATTAACCTTCTGGTTGTGTAGGTTAGCCTTCTGGTTGTGTGTAGGTGTAGGTTAGCATTCTGATTGTGTAGGTTAGCCTTATGGTTGTGTAGATTAACCTTCCGGTTGTGTGTAGGTTAGCCTTCTGGTTGTGTAGGTTAACCTTCTGGTTGTGTGTAAGTTAGCCTTTTGGTTGTGTAGGTTTGCCTTATTGTGTGTAGATGAGCCTTCTGGTTGTGTGTAGATTAGCCTTCTGGTTGTGTGTAGATTAACCTTCTGGTTGTGTGTAGGTTAGCCATATGGTTGTGTTCAGGTTAGGCTTCTGGTTGTGTGTAGGTTAGCCTTATGGTTGTGTGTAGGTTAGCCTCCTGGTTGTGTAGATTAACCTTCTGGTTGTGTAGGTCAGCCTTCTGGTTGTGTAGGTCAGCCTTCTGGTTGTGTAGGTTAGCCTTCTGGTTGTGTAGATTAGCCGTCTGGTTGTGTAGGTTAACCTTCTGGTTGTGTGTAGATTAACTTTCTGGTTGCGTGTAGGTTAGCCTTCTGGTTGGGTAGATTAATCTTCTGGTTTTGTGTAGATTAGCCTTCTAGTTGTGTAGATTAGCCTTCTAGTTGTGTGTAGATTAGCCTTCTGGTTTGTAGATTAGCCTTCTGGTTATTTAGTTTAGCCTTCTGGTTGTGTAGGTCAGCCTTCTGGTTGTGTAGGTTAACCTTCTTGTTGTGTCGGTTAGTCTTATTGTGAATAAGTTATCGTTCTGGTTGTGTAGGTTAGCCTTCTTGTTATGTAGGTTAACCTTCTTGTTGTGTCGGTTAGTCTTATTGTGTGTAAGTTAGCGTTCTGGTTGTGTAGGTTAGCCTTCTGGTTGTGTAGGTTAGCCTTCTGGTTGTGTAGGTCAGCCTTCTGGTTGTGTAGGTTAGCGTTCTGGTTGCGTAGAGTAACCTTCTGGTTGTGTGTAGATTAACCTTCTGGTTGTGTAGATTACCCTTCTGGTTGTGTAGGTTAACCTTCTGGTTGTGTATGTTAGCGTTCTGGTTGCGTAGATTAGCCTTCTAGTTCTGTGTAGATTAACCTTCTGGTTGTGTAGGTTAGCCTTCTGGTTGTGTAGATTAACCTTCTGGTTGTGTAGGTCAGCCTTCTGGTTGTGTAGGTTAGCCTTCTGGTTGTGTAGGTTAGCCTTCTGGTTGTGTAGGTTAACCTTCTTGTTGTGTCGGTTAGCCTTATTGTGTGTAAGTTAGCGTTCTGGTTGTGTAGGTTAGCCTTCTGGTTGTGTAGGTTAGCCTTCTGGTTGTGTAGGTTAGCGTTCTGGTTGCGTAGATAGACTTTCTTGTGTGTAGGTAAGCCTTCTGATTGTGTATTTTAGCCTTCTTGTTGTGTAGGTTAACCTTCTGGTTGTGTAGGTTAGCCTTCTGGTTGTGTAGGTTAGCCTTCTGGTTGTGTAGGTTAGCCTTCTGGTTGTGTAGGTTAGCCTTCTTGTTGTGTAGGTTAACCTTCTGGTTGTGTAGGTTAGCCTTCTGGTTGTGTAGGTTAGCCTTTTGGTTGTGTAGGTTAGCCTTCTGGTTGGGTAGGTTAGCCTTCTGGTTGTGTAGTTTGGCCTTCTGGTTGTGTAGGTTAACCTTCTGGTTGTGTAGGTTAACCTTCTGGTTGTGTAGGTTAACCTTCTGGTTGTGTGTAGATTAGCCTTTTGGTTGTGTAGAATAACTATCTGGTTGTGTTGGTTATCCTTCTGGTTGTGTATATTAACCTTCTGGTTGTGTAGATTAACCTTCTGGTTGTGTAGATTAACCTTATGGTTGTATAGAATAACTTTCTGGCTGTGTAGGTTAACCTTCTTGTTGTGTGTAGGTGTAGGTTAACATTCTGGTTGTGTAGGTTAGCCTTCTGGTTGTGTAGATTAACCTTCTGGTTGTGTAGGTTAGCCTTCTGGTTGTGTATAGGTGTAGGTTAGCATTCTGATTGTGTAGGTTAGCCTTCTGGTTTTGTAGATTAACCTTCAGGTTGTGTGTAGGTTAGCCTTCTGGTTGTGTAGGTTAACCTTCTGGTTGTGTGTAAGTTAGCATTTTGGTTGTGTAGGTTAGCCTTATTGTGTGTAGATGAGCTTTCTGGTTGTGTGTAGATTAGCCTTCTGGTTGTGTGTAGATTAACCTTCTGGTTGTGTGTAGGTTAGCCATATGGTTGTGTAGGTCAGCCTTCTGGTTTTGTATGTTAGCATTCTGGTTGTGTAGATTAGCCGTCTGGTTGTGTAGGTTAACCTTCTGGTTGTGTGTAGATTAACTTTCTGGTTGTGTGTAGGTTAGCCTTCTGGTTGGGTAGATTAATCTTCTGGTTGTGTGTAGATTAGCCTTCTAGTTGTGTAGGTTAGCCTTCTGGTTGTGTGTAGGTTAGCCTTCTGGTTGTGTAGGTTAACCTTCCGGTTGTGTAGTTTTACCTTCTGGTTGTGTATGTTAGCCATCTGGTTGTGTAGGTTAGCCTTCTGGTTGTGTAGGGTAGCCTTCTGGTTGGGTAGGTTAGCCTTCTGGTTGGGTAGTTTAGCCTTCTGGTTGTGTAGGTTAACCTTCTGGTTGTGTAGGTTAACCTTCTGGTTGTGTAGGTTAACCTTCTGGTTGTGTGTAGATTAGCCTTCTGGTTGTGTAGTTTAACTATCTGGTTGTGTTGGTTAATCTTCTGGTTGTGTAGATTAACCTTCTGATTGTGTAGATTAGCCTTCTGGTTGTGTGTAGGGTAGCCTTCTGGTTGTGTAGGTTAACCTTCTTGTTGTGTGTAGGATAGCCTTCTGGTTGTGTGTAGGTTAGCCTTCTGGTTGTGTAGATTAACCTTCAGGTTGTGTAGATTAAATTTCTGGTTATGTAGTTTAACCTTCTGGTTTTGTAGGTTAACCTTCTTTTTGTGTAGGTTAGCCTTCTGGTTGTGTAGATTAACCTTCAGGCTGTGTAGAATAACCTTTTGGTTGTGTAGATTAACCTTCTGGTTGTGTAGGTAAGCCTTCTGGTTGTGTGTAGGTTAACATTCTGGTTGTGTATGTTAGCCTTCTGGTTGTGTAGATTAACCTTCTGGTTGTGTAGGTTAGCCTTCTGGTTGTGTGTAGGTGTAGGTTAGCATTCTGATTGTGTAGGTTAGCCTTATGGTTGTGTAGATTAACCTTCCGGTTGTGTGTAGGTTAGCCTTCTGGTTGTGTAGGTTAACCTTCTGGTTGTGTGTAAGTTAGCCTTTTGGTTGTGTAGGTTTGCCTTATTGTGTGTAGATGAGCCTTCTGGTTGTGTGTAGATTAGCCTTCTGGTTGTGTGTAGATTAACCTTCTGGTTGTGTGTAGGTTAGCCATATGGTTGTGTTCAGGTTAGGCTTCTGGTTGTGTGTAGGTTAGCCTTCTGGTTGTGTAGGTTAACCTTCTGGTTGTGTGTAAGTTAGCATTTTGGTTGTGTAGGTTAGCCTTATTGTGTGTAGATGAGCTTTCTGGTTGTGTGTAGATTAGCCTTCTGGTTGTGTGTAGATTAACCTTCTGGTTGTGTGTAGGTTAGCCTTCTGGTTGTGTAGGTCAGCCTTCTGGTTGTGTAGGTTAGCGTTCTGGTTGCGTAGAGTAACCTTCTGGTTGTGTGTAGATTAACCTTCTGGTTGTGTAGATTACCCTTCTGGTTGTGTAGGTTAACCTTCTGGTTGTGTATGTTAGCGTTCTGGTTGCGTAGATTAGCCTTCTAGTTCTGTGTAGATTAACCTTCTGGTTGTGTAGGTTAGCCTTCTGGTTGTGTAGATTAACCTTCTGGTTGTGTAGGTCAGCCTTCTGGTTGTGTAGGTTAGCCTTCTGGTTGTGTAGGTTAGCCTTCTGGTTGTGTAGGTTAACCTTCTTGTTGTGTCGGTTAGCCTTATTGTGTGTAAGTTAGCGTTCTGGTTGTGTAGGTTAGCCTTCTGGTTGTGTAGGTTAGCCTTCTGGTTGTGTAGGTTAGCGTTCTGGTTGCGTAGATAGACTTTCTTGTGTGTAGGTAAGCCTTCTGATTGTGTATTTTAGCCTTCTTGTTGTGTAGGTTAACCTTCTGGTTGTGTAGGTTAGCCTTCTGGTTGTGTAGGTTAGCCTTCTGGTTGTGTAGGTTAGCCTTCTGGTTGTGTAGGTTAGCCTTCTTGTTGTGTAGGTTAACCTTCTGGTTGTGTAGGTTAGCCTTCTGGTTGTGTAGGTTAGCCTTTTGGTTGTGTAGGTTAGCCTTCTGGTTGGGTAGGTTAGCCTTCTGGTTGTGTAGTTTGGCCTTCTGGTTGTGTAGGTTAACCTTCTGGTTGTGTAGGTTAACCTTCTGGTTGTGTAGGTTAACCTTCTGGTTGTGTGTAGATTAGCCTTTTGGTTGTGTAGAATAACTATCTGGTTGTGTTGGTTATCCTTCTGGTTGTGTATATTAACCTTCTGGTTGTGTAGATTAACCTTCTGGTTGTGTAGATTAACCTTATGGTTGTATAGAATAACTTTCTGGCTGTGTAGGTTAACCTTCTTGTTGTGTGTAGGTGTAGGTTAACATTCTGGTTGTGTAGGTTAGCCTTCTGGTTGTGTAGATTAACCTTCTGGTTGTGTAGGTTAGCCTTCTGGTTGTGTAGATTAACCTTCTGGTTGTGTAGGTTAGCCTTCTGGTTGTGTATAGGTGTAGGTTAGCATTCTGATTGTGTAGGTTAGCCTTCTGGTTTTGTAGATTAACCTTCAGGTTGTGTGTAGGTTAGCCTTCTGGTTGTGTATGTTAGCGTTCTGGTTGCGTAGATTAGCCTTCTAGTTCTGTGTAGATTAACCTTCTGGTTGTGTAGGTTAGCCTTCTGGTTGTGTAGATTAACCTTCTGGTTGTGTAGGTCAGCCTTCTGGTTGTGTAGGTTAGCCTTCTGGTTGTGTAGGTTAGCCTTCTGGTTGTGTAGGTTAACCTTCTTGTTGTGTCGGTTAGCCTTATTGTGTGTAAGTTAGCGTTCTGGTTGTGTAGGTTAGCCTTCTGGTTGTGTAGGTTAGCCTTCTGGTTGTGTAGGTTAGCGTTCTGGTTGCGTAGATAGACTTTCTTGTGTGTAGGTAAGCCTTCTGATTGTGTATTTTAGCCTTCTTGTTGTGTAGGTTAACCTTCTGGTTGTGTAGGTTAGCCTTCTGGTTGTGTAGGTTAGCCTTCTGGTCGTGTAGGTTAGCCTTCTGGTTGTGTAGGTTAGCCTTCTTGTTGTGTAGGTTAACCTTCTGGTTGTGTAGGTTAGCCTTCTGGTTGTGTAGGTTAGCCTTTTGGTTGTGTAGGTTAGCCTTCTGGTTGGGTAGGTTAGCCTTCTGGTTGTGTAGTTTGGCCTTCTGGTTGTGTAGGTTAACCTTCTGGTTGTGTAGGTTAACCTTCTGGTTGTGTAGGTTAACCTTCTGGTTGTGTGTAGATTAGCCTTTTGGTTGTGTAGAATAACTATCTGGTTGTGTTGGTTATCCTTCTGGTTGTGTATATTAACCTTCTGGTTGTGTAGATTAACCTTCTGGTTGTGTAGATTAACCTTATGGTTGTATAGAATAACTTTCTGGCTGTGTAGGTTAACCTTCTTGTTGTGTGTAGGTGTAGGTTAACATTCTGGTTGTGTAGGTTAGCCTTCTGGTTGTGTAGATTAACCTTCTGGTTGTGTAGGTTAGCCTTCTGGTTGTGTATAGGTGTAGGTTAGCATTCTGATTGTGTAGGTTAGCCTTCTGGTTTTGTAGATTAACCTTCAGGTTGTGTGTAGGTTATCCTTCTGGTTGTGTAGGTTAACCTTCTGGTTGTGTGTAAGTTAGCATTTTGGTTGTGTAGGTTAGCCTTATTGTGTGTAGATGAGCTTTCTGGTTGTGTGTAGATTAGCCTTCTGGTTGTGTGTAGATTAACCTTCTGGTTGTGTGTAGGTTAGCCATATGGTTGTGTAGGTCAGCCTTCTGGTTTTGTATGTTAGCATTCTGGTTGTGTAGATTAGCCGTCTGGTTGTGTAGGTTAACCTTCTGGTTGTGTGTAGATTAACTTTCTGGTTGTGTGTAGGTTAGCCTTCTGGTTGGGTAGATTAATCTTCTGGTTGTGTAGGTTAACCTTCTGGTTGTGTAGGTTAACCTTCTGGTTGTGTAGGTTAACCTTCTGGTTGTGTGTAGATTAGCCTTCTGGTTGTGTAGTTTAACTATCTGGTTGTGTAGATTAATCTTCTGGTTGTGTAGATTAACCTTCTGATTGTGTAGATTAGCCTTCTGGTTGTGTGTAGGGTAGCCTTCTGGTTGTGTAGGTTAACCTTCTTGTTGTGTGTAGGATAGCCTTCTGGTTGTGTGTAGGTTAGCCTTCTGGTTGTGTAGATTAACCTTCAGGTTGTGTAGATTAAATTTCTGGTTATGTAGTTTAACCTTCTGGTTTTGTAGGTTAACCTTCTTTTTGTGTAGGTTAGCCTTCTGGTTGTGTAGATTAACCTTCAGGCTGTGTAGAATAACCTTTTGGTTGTGTAGATTAACCTTCTGGTTGTGTAGGTAAGCCTTCTGGTTGTGTGTAGGTTAACATTCTGGTTGTGTATGTTAGCCTTCTGGTTGTGTAGATTAACCTTCTGGTTGTGTAGGTTAGCCTTCTGGTTGTGTGTAGGTGTAGGTTAGCATTCTGATTGTGTAGGTTAGCCTTATGGTTGTGTAGATTAACCTTCCGGTTGTGTGTAGGTTAGCCTTCTGGTTGTGTAGGTTAACCTTCTGGTTGTGTGTAAGTTAGCCTTTTGGTTGTGTAGGTTTGCCTTATTGTGTGTAGATGAGCCTTCTGGTTGTGTGTAGATTAGCCTTCTGGTTGTGTGTAGATTAACCTTCTGGTTGTGTGTAGGTTAGCCATATGGTTGTGTTCAGGTTAGGCTTCTGGTTGTGTGTAGGTTAGCCTTCTGGTTGTGTAGGTTAACCTTCTGGTTGTGTGTAAGTTAGCATTTTGGTTGTGTAGGTTAGCCTTATTGTGTGTAGATGAGCTTTCTGGTTGTGTGTAGATTAGCCTTCTGGTTGTGTGTAGATTAACCTTCTGGTTGTGTGTAGGTTAGCCATATGGTTGTGTAGGTCAGCCTTCTGGTTTTGTATGTTAGCCTTCTGGTTGTGTAGATTAGCCGTCTGGTTGTGTAGGTTAACCTTCTGGTTGTGTGTAGATTAACTTTCTGGTTGTGTGTAGGTTAGCCTTCTGGTTGGGTAGATTAATCTTCTGGTTGTGTGTAGATTAGCCTTCTAGTTGTGTAGGTTAGCCTTCTGGTTGTGTGTAGGTTAGCCTTCTGGTTGTGTAGGTTAACCTTCCGGTTGTGTAGTTTAACCTTCTGGTTGTGTATGTTAGCCATCTGGTTGTGTAGGTAAGCCTTCTGGTTGTGTAGGGTAGCCTTCTGGTTGGGTAGGTTAGCCTTCTGGTTGGGTAGTTTAGCCTTCTGGTTGTGTAGGTTAACCTTCTGGTTGTGTAGGTTAACCTTCTGGTTGTGTAGGTTAACCTTCTGGTTGTGTGTAGATTAGCCTTCTGGTTGTGTAGTTTAACTATCTGGTTGTGTTGGTTAATCTTCTGGTTGTGTAGATTAACCTTCTGGTTGTGTAGATTAACTATCTGGTTGTGTTGGTGAACCTTCTGATTGTGTAGATTAGCCTTCTGGTTGTGTGTAGGGTAGCCTTCTGGTTGTGTAGGTTAACCTTCTTGTTGTGTGTAGGTTAGCCTTCTGGTTGTGTGTAGGTTATCCTTCTGGTTGTGTAGATTAACCTTCAGGTTGTGTAGATTAAATTTCTGGTTATGTAGTTTAACCTTCTGGTTTTGTAGGTTAACCTTCTTTTTGTGTAGGTTAGCCTTCTGGTTGTGTAGATTAACCTTCAGGCTGTGTAGAATAACCTTTTGGTTGTGTAGATTAACCTTCTGGTTGTGTAGGTAAGCATTCTGGTTGTGTGTAGGTTAACATTCTGGTTGTGTATGTTAGCCTTCTGGTTGTGTAGATTAACCTTCTGGTTGTGTAGGTTAGCCTTCTGGTTGTGTGTAGGTGTAGGTTAGCATTCTGATTGTGTAGGTTAGCCTTATGGTTGTGTAGATTAACCTTCCGGTTGTGTGTAGGTTAGCCTTCTGGTTGTGTAGGTTAACCTTCTGGTTGTGTGTAAGTTAGCCTTTTGGTTGTGTAGGTTTGCCTTATTGTGTGTAGATGAGCCTTCTGGTTGTGTGTAGATTAGCCTTCTGGTTGTGTGTAGATTAACCTTCTGGTTGTGTGTAGGTTAGCCATATGGTTGTGTTCAGGTTAGGCTTCTGGTTGTGTGTAGGTTAGCCTTATGGTTGTGTGTAGGTTAGCCTCCTGGTTGTGTAGATTAACCTTCTGGTTGTGTAGGTCAGCCTTCTGGTTGTGTAGGTCAGCCTTCTGGTTGTGTAGGTTAGCCTTCTGGTTGTGTAGATTAGCCGTCTGGTTGTGTAGGTTAACCTTCTGGTTGTGTGTAGATTAACTTTCTGGTTGCGTGTAGGTTAGCCTTCTGGTTGGGTAGATTAATCTTCTGGTTTTGTGTAGATTAGCCTTCTAGTTGTGCAGATTAGCCTTCTAGTTGTGTGTAGATTAGCCTTCTGGTTTGTAGATTAGCCTTCTGGTTATTTAGTTTAGCCTTCTGGTTGTGTAGGTCAGCCTTCTGGTTGTGTAGGTTAACCTTCTTGTTGTGTCGGTTAGTCTTATTGTGAATAAGTTAGCGTTCTGGTTGTGTAGGTTAGCCTTCTTGTTATGTAGGTTAACCTTCTTGTTGTGTCGGTTAGTCTTATTGTGTGTAAGTTAGCGTTCTGGTTGTGTAGGTTAGCCTTCTGATTGTGTAGGTTAGCCTTCTGGTTGTGTAGGTCAGCCTTCTGGTTGTGTAGGTTAGCGTTCTGGTTGCGTAGAGTAACCTTCTGGTTGTGTGTAGATTAACCTTCTGGTTGTGTAGATTACCCTTCTGGTTGTGTAGGTTAACCTTCTGGTTGTGTAGGTTAGCGTTCTGGTTGCGTAGATTAGCCTTCTAGTTCTGTGTAGATTAACCTTCTGGTTGTGTAGGTTAGCCTTCTGGTTGTGTAGATTAACCTTCTGGTTGTGTAGGTCAGCCTTCTGGTTGTGTAGGTTAGCCTTCTGGTTGTGTAGGTTAGCCTTCTGGTTGTGTAGGTTAACCTTCTTGTTGTGTCGGTTAGCCTTATTGTGTGTAAGTTAGCGTTCTGGTTGTGTAGGTTAGCCTTCTGGTTGTGTAGGTTAGCCTTCTGGTTGTGTAGGTTAGCGTTCTGGTTGCGTAGGTTAACCTTCTGGTTGTGTGTAAGTTAGCCTTTTGGTTGTGTAGGTTTGCCTTATTGTGTGTAGATGAGCCTTCTGGTTGTGTGTAGATTAGCCTTCTGGTTGTGTGTAGATTAACCTTCTGGTTGTGTGTAGGTTAGCCATATGGTTGTGTTCAGGTTAGGCTTCTGGTTGTGTGTAGGTTAGCCTTCTGGTTGTGTAGGTTAACCTTCTGGTTGTGTGTAAGTTAGCATTTTGGTTGTGTAGGTTAGCCTTATTGTGTGTAGATGAGCTTTCTGGTTGTGTGTAGATTAGCCTTCTGGTTGTGTGTAGATTAACCTTCTGGTTGTGTGTAGGTTAGCCATATGGTTGTGTAGGTCAGCCTTCTGGTTTTGTATGTTAGCCTTCTGGTTGTGTAGATTAGCCGTCTGGTTGTGTAGGTTAACCTTCTGGTTGTGTGTAGATTAACTTTCTGGTTGTGTGTAGGTTAGCCTTCTGGTTGGGTAGATTAATCTTCTGGTTGTGTGTAGATTAGCCTTCTAGTTGTGTAGGTTAGCCTTCTGGTTGTGTGTAGGTTAGCCTTCTGGTTGTGTAGGTTAACCTTCCGGTTGTGTAGTTTAACCTTCTGGTTGTGTATGTTAGCCATCTGGTTGTGTAGGTTAGCCTTCTGGTTGTGTAGGGTAGCCTTCTGGTTGGGTAGGTTAGCCTTCTGGTTGGGTAGTTTAGCCTTCTGGTTGTGTAGGTTAACCTTCTGGTTGTGTAGGTTAACCTTCTGGTTGTGTAGGTTAACCTTCTGGTTGTGTGTAGATTAGCCTTCTGGTTGTGTAGTTTAACTATCTGGTTGTGTTGGTTAATCTTCTGGTTGTGTAGATTAACCTTCTGGTTGTGTAGATTAACTATCTGGTTGTGTTGGTGAACCTTCTGATTGTGTAGATTAGCCTTCTGGTTGTGTGTAGGGTAGCCTTCTGGTTGTGTAGGTTAACCTTCTTGTTGTGTGTAGGTTAGCCTTCTGGTTGTGTGTAGGTTATCCTTCTGGTTGTGTAGATTAACCTTCAGGTTGTGTAGATTAAATTTCTGGTTATGTAGTTTAACCTTCTGGTTTTGTAGGTTAACCTTCTTTTTGTGTATGTTAGCCTTCTGGTTGTGTAGATTAACCTTCAGGCTGTGTAGAATAACCTTTTGGTTGTGTAGATTAACCTTCTGGTTGTGTAGGTAAGCATTCTGGTTGTGTGTAGGTTAACATTCTGGTTGTGTATGTTAGCCTTCTGGTTGTGTAGATTAACCTTCTGGTTGTGTAGGTTAGCCTTCTGGTTGTGTGTAGGTGTAGGTTAGCATTCTGATTGTGTAGGTTAGCCTTATGGTTGTGTAGATTAACCTTCCGGTTGTGTGTAGGTTAGCCTTCTGGTTGTGTAGGTTAACCTTCTGGTTGTGTGTAAGTTAGCCTTTTGGTTGTGTAGGTTTGCCTTATTGTGTGTAGATGAGCCTTCTGGTTGTGTGTAGATTAGCCTTCTGGTTGTGTGTAGATTAACCTTCTGGTTGTGTGTAGGTTAGCCATATGGTTGTGTTCAGGTTAGGCTTCTGGTTGTGTGTAGGTTAGCCGTATGGTTGTGTGTAGGTTAGCCTCCTGGTTGTGTAGATTAACCTTCTGGTTGTGTAGGTCAGCCTTCTGGTTGTGTAGGTCAGCCTTCTGGTTGTGTAGGTTAGCCTTCTGGTTGTGTAGATTAGCCGTCTGGTTGTGTAGGTTAACCTTCTGGTTGTGTGTAGATTAACTTTCTGGTTGCGTGTAGGTTAGCCTTCTGGTTGGGTAGATTAATCTTCTGGTTTTGTGTAGATTAGCCTTCTAGTTGTGCAGATTAGCCTTCTAGTTGTGTGTAGATTAGCCTTCTGGTTTGTAGATTAGCCTTCTGGTTATTTAGTTTAGCCTTCTGGTTGTGTAGGTCAGCCTTCTGGTTGTGTATGTTAACCTTCTTGTTGTGTCGGTTAGTCTTATTGTGAATAAGTTAGCGTTCTGGTTGTGTAGGTTAGCCTTCTTGTTATGTAGGTTAATCTTCTTGTTGTGTCGGTTAGTCTTATTGTGTGTAAGTTAGCGTTCTGGTTGTGTAGGTTAGCCTTCTGGTTGTGTAGGTTAGCCTTCTGGTTGTGTAGGTCAGCCTTCTGGTTGTGTAGGTTAGCGTTCTGGTTGCGTAGAGTAACCTTCTGGTTGTGTGTAGATTAACCTTCTGGTTGTGTAGATTACCCTTCTGGTTGTGTAGGTTAACCTTCTGGTTGTGTAGGTTAGCGTTCTGGTTGCGTAGATTAGCCTTCTAGTTCTGTGTAGATTAACCTTCTGGTTGTGTAGGTTAGCCTTCTGGTTGTGTAGATTAACCTTCTGGTTGTGTAGGTCAGCCTTCTGGTTGTGTAGGTTAGCCTTCTGGTTGTGTAGGTTAGCCTTCTGGTTGTGTAGGTTAACCTTCTTGTTGTGTCGGTTAGCCTTATTGTGTGTAAGTTAGCGTTCTGGTTGTGTAGGTTAGCCTTCTGGTTGTGTAGGTTAGCCTTCTGGTTGTGTAGGTTAGCGTTCTGGTTGCGTAGATAGACTTTCTTGTTGTGTGTAGGTTAGCCTTCTGGTTGTGTAGGTTAGGCTTGTGGTTGTCTAGATTAGCCATCTGGTTGTGTAGGTTAGCCTTCTGGTTGTGTAGTTTAGCTTTCTGATTATGTAGTTTAGCCTTCTGGTTATGTAGGTTAACCTTCTGGTTGTGTATGATAACCTTCATGTTGTGTAGGGTAGCATTTTTGTTTTGGAGGTTAGCCTTATTGTGTGTAGGTTAGCCTTATTGTGTGTAGGTTAGCCTTCTTGTGTGTAGGTTAGCCATTTTTGTGTAGGTTAGCCTTATTGTGTGTTGGTTAGCCTTCTTATTGTGTTTACGTTAGCGATCTTATTGTGTGTAGGTTAGCCTTCGTATTGTGTTTACGTTAGCGATCTTATTGTGTGTAGGTTAGCCTTTTTATTGTGTGTAGGTTAGCCTTCTTATTGTGTGTAGGTTAGCCTTTTTATTGTGTGTAGGTTAGCCTTCTTATTGTGTGTAGGTTAGCCTTCTTATTGTGTGTAGGTAAGCCTTTTTATTGTGTGTAGGTTAGCCTTCTTGTTGTGTGTAGGTTAGCCTTATTGTGTAAGTTAGCCTTCTAGTTGTGTGTAGGTTAGCCTTATTGTGTAAGTTAGCCTTCTTGTTGTGTGTAGGTTAGCCTTATTGTGTAAGTTAGCCTTCTGGTTGTGTGTAGGTTAGCCTTATTGTGTAGGTTAGCCTTCTGGTTGTGTGTAGGTTAGCCTTCCGGTTGTGGAGGTTAGCCTTATTGTGTGTACGTTAGCCTTATTGTTTGTAGGTTAGCCTTCTTGTGTGTAGGTTAGCTTTTTTTGTGTAGGTTAGCCTTCTTATTGTGTGTAGGTTAGCCTTCTTGTGTGTAGGGTAGCCATTTGTGTGTGTAGGTTAGCCTTCTTATTGTGTGTTGGTTAGCCTTCTTATTGTGTGTAGGTTAGCCTTCTTATTGTGTGTTGGTTAGCCTTCTTGTGTGTAGGTTATCCTTCTTATTGTGTGTAGGTTAGCCTTCTTATTGTGTGTAGGTTAGCCTTCTTGTGTGTAGGTTAGCCTTCTTATTGTTTGTAGGTTAGCCATCTTATTGTGTGTAGGTTAGCCTTTTTGTGTAGGTTAGCCTCCTTATTGTATGTAGGTTAGCCTTCTTATTGTGTGTAGGTTAGCCTTCTGGTTGTGTGTAGGTTAGCCTTATTGTGTGTAGGTTAGCTTTCTGGTTGTGTGTAAGTTAGCCTTCTGGTTGTGTGTAGGTTAGCCTTCTGGTTGTGTGTAGGTTAGCCTTATTGTGTAGGTTAGCCTTCTTATTGTGTGTAGGTTAGCCTTCTTGTGTGTAGGTTAGCCTTCTTATTGTGTGTAGGTTAGCCATCTTATTGTGTATAGGTTAGCCTTCTTGTGTAGGTTAGCCTCCTTATTGTGTGTAGGTTAGCCATCTTATTGTGTGTAGGTTAGCCTTCTGGTTGTGTGTAGGTTAGCCTTATTGTGTGTAGTTTAGCTTTCTGGTTTTGTGTAAGTTAGCCTTCTGGTTGTGTGTAGGTTAGCCTTATTGTGCAGGTTAGCCTTCTGGTTGTGTGTAGGTTAGCCTTATTGTGTAGGTTATCGTTCTGGTTGTGTGGGTTAGCCTTCTGGTTGTGTAGGTTAGCCTTATTGTGTAGGTTAGCCGTCTGGTTGTGTAGGTTAGCCTTATTGTGTAGGTTAACCTGCTGGTTGTGTGTAGGTTAGCCTTATTGTGTAGGTTAGCCTTTTGGCTGTGTAGGTTAGCCTTCTGGTTGTGTAGGTTAGCCGTATTGTGTAGGTTAGCCTTCTGGTTGTCTGTAGGTTAGCCTTATTGTGTAGGTTAGCCTTCTGGTTGTGTGTAGGTTAGCCTTATTGTGCAGGTTAGCCTTCTGGTTGTGTCGGTTAGCCTTCGGTTGTGTGTAGGTTAGCCTTCTGGTTCTGTGTAGATTAGCCTTCTGGTTGTGTGTAGGTTAGCCTTCTGGTTGTGTGTAGATTAACCTTCTGGTTGCTCTTAGGTTAGCCTTTTCGTTGTGTGTAGGTTAGCCTTTTCGTTGTGTGTAGGTTAGCCTTCTGGTTGCTTGTAGGTTAGCCTTTTGGTTTTGTGTAGGTTAGCCTTCTAGTTGCTTTTTAGGTTAGCCTTTTCGTTGTGTGTAGATTAGCCTTTTCGTTGTGTGTAGATTAGCCTTTTTGTTGTGTGTAGGTTAGCCTTCTGGTCGTGTGTAGGTTAGCCTTTTTGTTGGTTGTGTGAAGGTTAGCCTTATTGTGCAGGTTAGCCTTCTGGTTGTGTCGGTTAGCCTTCGGTTGTGTGTAGGTTAGCCTTCTGGTTCTGTGTAGATTAGCCTTCTGGTTGTGTGTAGGTTAGCCTTCTGGTTGTGTGTAGATTAACCTTCTGGTTGCTCTTAGGTTAGCCTTTTCGTTGTGTGTAGGTTAGCCTTTTCGTTGTGTGTAGGTTAGCCTTCTGGTTGCTTGTAGGTTAGCCTTTTGGTTTTGTGTAGGTTAGCCTTCTAGTTGCTTTTTAGGTTAGCCTTTTCGTTGTGTGTAGATTAGCCTTTTCGTTGTGTGTAGATTAGCCTTTTTGTTGTGTGTAGGTTAGCCTTCTGGTCGTGTGTAGGTTAGCCTTTTTGTTGGTTGTGTGAAGGTTAGCCTTTTCATTGGTTGTAGGTTAGTCTTTTCTTTTATTTTGTGTAGATTAGCCTTTTCATTGGTTGTAGGTTAGCCTTTTCGTTGGTTTTGTGTAGGTTAGCCTTTTCGTTGGTTTTGTGTAGGTTAGCCTTTTCATTGGTTTTGTGTAGGTTAGCCTTTTCGTTGGTTTTGGGTAGGTTAGCCTTTTCGTTGGTTTTGGGTAGGTTAGCCTTTTCGTTGGTTTTGGGTAGGTTAGCCTTTTCGTCTGTTTTGTGTAGGTTAGCCTTTTCATTGGTTGTAGGTTAGTCTTTTCGTTGTTTGGAGGGTAGCCTTATGTTGTGTGTAGGTTAGCCTTATTGTGTGTAGGTTACCCTTTTCGTTGTGTGTAGGTTAGCCTTTTTCTTTGTGTGTATGTTAGCTTTATTGTGTGTAGGTTAGCCTTTTTGTTGTGTGTATGTTAGCTTTATCGTTGTGTGTATGTTAGCCTTATTGTGTGTATGTTAACCTTATTGTGTGTAGGTTAGCCTTATTGTTTGTAGATTAGCCTTATTATATGTAGGTTAGCCTTTTCGTTGTGTAGCAATCCACGTAAACGCTTAGCCAGCGTATAAGTAGTTACAAATAAAAGCCTGTAGAAAAAAGCCATTGAAAGTCACTACCAAAGAAACTCCACGATAGTTAACCCAGCACGATTAGCTTCGAACAACAGCAATCAACCACTCTAGCCACCGTGTCACTCTGACACAAGTAAATACGAAATAAAAAGAGGCGAACCACAGAAACAAACAAAGCAGTACTACACTTTTCACAGTACCCTCTCAGAAATGGATTGTCCCATTGCACTTTTATGCAGTGTAATTATATTTGACGCACTCTTCTGTCGGCTTTCCAACAATAGACTGTCCCGCTGGAAGCAGCAGTTAGGAGAGTCCAACGGGGTATCCCATCAATACGCAGCGATATGAAAATAAAAATAATAATATTACTTTCCATTTCTAAAGACCATGCTGCATTCGTGTATTCAGAGCAGCATTGGACAATGGTCACTATGTGTACATGGTCCCCGGCTCGAGGAGAAGGAGAGCTGTATGAGACAGTAGACTAAGACTCAAGTGAAGAGATTCTTGAGGACATAAGCGCCGGATAACGACAATGTTGATTGCCCAAGACGGACAAAGACTCACACGAAGAGAGTTTTGATGATCTAAGTGCCGGATTAAGTGAATTTCGATTGCACAAGACGTACCGAGACTAGCACGGCGTGAGTTTTGATGATCTAAGTGCCGGATTAAGTGAATTTCGATTGCACAAGACGTACCAAGACTCGCACGACGTGAGTTTTGATGATCTAAGTGCCGGATTAAGTGAATTTCGATTGCACAAGACGTACCAAGACTAGCACGACGTGAGTTTTGATGATCTAAGTGCCGGATTAAGTGAATTTCGATTGCACAAGACGTACCAAGACTCGCACGACGTGAGTTTTGATGATCTAAGTGCCGGATTAAGTGACTTTCGATTGCATAAGACTCGCAAGAAGAAAGTTTGTGTGTGCTAAGATTCGGACTAAGATAGTTTCGATGGCACAAGGCACACTACATCAGCATCGTATGTCAGTAAAACTATTTTTCTTCGGCTGTCGTATGACCATGCGTAGCTAAAGATATACACTTATCAGAATGTTTCCTTGTGTCAGACATGTTTTTCCCACACTAATCGAGCGGGCTGGCACGGACTGTCGGACGGGCGTGTCTGCGAGCGCGTGTATATATATATATATATATATATATAGGGGACCCAGTGCTCTCAGAGTAAGATGTTCGCCTCCGGTCGTGGAGGTCGCGGGATCAAATCATGATAGAAACATATTTTTTTTCACGTGGATCATCCGGTAAATATTTCCCATGATCCCCGAATAGTGAGATCAGACACCCGTGTGCAGTGGCGCGCACGTTGAAAATAGCTTAGCAGTTGGAAATCGAAAGTGTATGCCTAACGACCGCTGCTCAGGCAAAATTCGAGTTAAAAATCTACTCAAATTATTATAGGGATATTCACCCCACAGAGAATATGTCGCAAAAAAGGAGACTGTGGGGCTATAACATTAGGTCTTGGTTATGTGATTAGCGGAGCTGCTTAGATGGCGCCTGACAGGATGTGGGTCTAACTTGCTCCAATATCCGCTTTCACCTCCACCAGTCTCAAAAATAGGCGATCGTATATTCCAGAAGCTAACAGATGCTGGGATTGATATGGCAAGTCACCAGTGAATTTTGACCTGCCAAAAAATAGGAGTCACACCTCCCCACGCCTAACGACATAAAGGGACTGTAGACATACACGTGCACACACACATACTTTTACCGAAACATTTGTCACTCCTTTTCCCACCTATTGGTATTACTCAGGTTATGGGCCACATAACAAAGACTTGAAAGGGGACCAGTATGACATCATGCAAACTACTAAACGTAATACGCACACGATAGAACACGTCTCTAACAACTGTCAATGCCTCCTTCATCCATCATTTGTGTGCACCTCACATACAAGGGGTATTAAATAGCACACCAGAAGAGTAGCTATCATTACGTGATATTCCCTACGGAAGGGTCTGTCAGAGTGGAGGTACATGGGATTGGTTTAGAAAATGGATACATTATCCTCTTATAAGTTTCTTGGCAGGTGGTCAGTGCTTTAGATTACTATTATCTTCCGTAGGCCGAGAAGCGATCGTACTAAGAGAAAACCACCAGCGCCTGTCGAACTGGGTGCGGTGATTTTGGGCAAATTCAATCATTCACGTCGTTGCTTCTGTCGGTTCATAGACCATTGATCACACTCCCGCGAGAATTCGCTGTCCTCGGCTACTCTTCCGGTACCTAATAAGTCGTAACCATTTAACCGTAGTCCCATCTCACTTTGTCTTCTCCGTGTATGTTAGGTCTGCTTCTCTTTCTCTGGTGGAACGTGTAGCTTGGTCGACATTGGGTTGGCTTGCTAGACTGGGATTACAGCGTGCCAGGTTTCGAGATCATGGACCGACTGATCAAAAATCCGGGCATCTTCTATCACGTGTGTAGTTTACCAACTCTGTTGTCGATTGTCGCCCGTGCCATTTTCTTAGGCTGGCCACGCCACCTCTCATATGCTGCGGCTTAGTTGAATGTCCACAATGAGTAGGATTAGGACATGGACGTTTAGTTGCAGGTTGTTGTAGTTTTCCTCACATCCAGAGTGTGCTGATTACAGTGGACCGGAGTCTTCCAGGTGGTTGTACAGTGTTTGACTTCATCTGCGTGTCGTTCACTACTACAGGGATCACGTCGATCCCTCGTGTCGTCAGCCAGACTGCCGTGAAAATAGTCCGTTACCAGGTAAGACTGCGCGGAAGTCCAGGTGAGGGTCTTGGCCATTATATTTTGCCTGACCCTGACTAACATGTCTGATCAGCATATTGTGCCTCGATCAGTATATTGTGACCGACCAGACGTTAGTCTTCCTCCCTGCTGCGGCGTGATACAGGAAGATCCATATTGATCAGCGACGGCAATTGTTGCCGTGGGACTGAACTTTGACCTCTTTGTCTCCACCACCGACCTTCGTGTGAGAGCTTGCCTACCTATGTTGGATGGTTCTTTCCTCAAAGTATGTCCAAACTTGTCGCTCTATTTTAGGTAAAGTCTGCTCCTATTGTTTCGGCTTCTCCGTTTTCTACTGAGATCACTTTTGAAGGGTGCTTTCCTATACATTTACAGTTGTGTCCTCTTGAGAAGTAGTTTCCCTTTGATGCTAAAATTATGGGTATATGTTCCTAATAGGTGGAGACAGACTTGGCCATCTATAGTTTTTCTTAACTACAGATGGCCATGCTCGATACAGGTCATCTGACTCACCCCTGAGAAACCCCCTTTGAAACGTCACATTTCATCGCCGACTAAATGACGAAACGTTCATGAGTCAACTACTGTCAGTTTTACAATGGTTGTCGTTAATTGTCGACTAATATCTCAATAACCCTTACACAGATAAACGTATTTTTTTGCACGTAGGCCATGACCGTACCACAGATACAAAAATAGATTGGATGCACTTCATTATTTTTAGATCACAATGAGAGGAAGAAACTGGTTGTATACCAGAGCTTTTAAAGAAGTATAAAGAAGTTTATCTCTATACTTTGTATCCATCCGTCCCCTATTGTTGTTGTTGCTTTTCGTTCGCCTTATTTCTCTATTCACCAAGGCGCTGTGCGTTGCACTACGGTTTTTATTTTGTGCCTGTCGGCCCAGTGCATCCGACTTCGGCATGCATTTTATGTATTGGTCTTCTTCCTCCTGCATTTTCGAAGGGTTTGCTTCCCAGGGGTAACGGTCTGTGCTGTCATGGGGATCGAAACCAGCACATCCGGGCTGTGAGTCGTTTCGCTTAACCACTAACCCATTATCTCTTATTTGCTGCCTAATATTTTTGTTATACGTTGTTCCCGATGAAAGCCTTTTGATCGTAACGTAGGTTGTGTGTCTGCCTTTGTCTTTGCGCTGTATCTGGCCATAGCCAGAAATGTTTTGTTCTTTTTCAACACTAGAATTATGGGATGCCGTGTACAATCGAATTGAGAGTGCCACTCCATAATTGCCATGTGCGTATGATTGTGAATTGGTCGTACATTGAGTTGAGTATTGGTTGTAGCGGATGATTTTCTGTTCGTGAGCCACTAGGCTGCAGTTGGAGTAGGGATATATTGGCAAGTACTCGAGGTAACTATCATCAGTTTGACATTTTGGGTCAATTTGGAGGCTGTCTGATGTGGCTGAAAACATGCGGGACATTGATGTGTAATATGTTCAAGGAGAGGGCAAGAATGTTGGAAGGGAGAAGAATTAGTCTATTGAAGTGTACGGACTGCAGCTAGTTGAGGTGTGGGCTGTTCAATTAATTAATCAGCCAGACAATCGGTCAGTCAATCAATCAGCCAGTCAATCAATCATTGAATCGAACAATCAATCGAGCAGCCGATCAATCAATGTCAGTCAGTCAATATATCAATCTATCAGCCAGCCAATCGGTCAGTCAATCTCTCTCTCTCTCTCTCTCGCTCTCTCTCTCTATATATCTTTATCTCTCTGTCTTCTTTCTCTCCCTCCTCCCCCTCCCCCACCCACCCTAAAAACGTTTAAATTAAAATACAATGGCATATCGGCAATAATACTGGCACGTGGAATTGGCATTGTTATTCTTTCAAGTTCCAAATATAGTCTTGTGGCTGGCTGAATGTGGTCCGCAGTTTAGGTACGCCTGTTCTAAGACTTTCTTGTCGATTATTTCATTAAAAAGAAATAAAGAAAATATGTCTCTTATAAATGCCGGCCTACAGCGGTCGTTCTGCATCAAACTATTTTTTAGATCATCCTCTTTGATTAGTATAGTGGCAGAGCAATCGCTTTTCACGGCAAGGATACGTAGTTCAACTCCTGCGAACTTTACGCTCCAGTCAACTGCTGTAAATGGGTACCTGGCATGCTACTAGAGAAGTTAAAATGCAGAGACGAAAGGAACCTGGGCCACCTAATCTTATAGTAGCTGTGGCTTAATATACCGTCCGTAGTGTAACTACTATGAGACAAACCTTCGCTTCATTTGTCTTGGTTTCCTCGCCTACTGTTCCTCACAGGCTGTTTTCTCATCTTTCTCTTTCCCTGTGGGCCCCAATCAAGCGCATGTTGGTATATTGTTAGGTTTCTTTTGAATAGTGTGCCCTATCCAAATCTACTTGGAAAACTCAAGTATTACAATGGTTTATAAAACGGACCCCATTGCACCTCAAGCTCCCACAGCCATCTTTCATGGCTGAAAGCGCCCACGACAGATCACGACATCCGTAGAACCTTCGAAGGGCCCGAAATTAATTTCTCTATGACTTCACCGGGTACCCATTTACAGCAGGGTCGCCTGGAACTATCGATCATCATCACCATCATCAGACACCTTGCCGGTTGACGTTCGCGATCATGTGCCTCCGTGCGCTTCTATCCCGTTTGTAGTTGTCCAACTCTGTTGTCGATTGTCGCCCGTGCCATTCTCTCAGGCTGTCCAACATCTTCTCTCTCTCTCTCTCTCTCTCTCTCTCTCTCTCTCTCTCTCTCTCTCTCTCTGTCTGTCTTCCTTTGCCTCTCTTTCCTGCCATCTTTCCCATTTTCTCTGCCTCTTCTCAAAACATGCCCGTAAAAGGATGACTGCCTTGTTCTGAACCTTGCAAAGAGCTGTCTTTGTGTCTCCCCGAGTATTGTACTATGTCTTCCTTGTAGTCAATGAGATCTGCGCGCAGCAATCTTCTGTTGTTGTTGTTAGCCAATGCTCACAATGAGTAGGTAACTCTTTTGTGCGCCCCGAAACGGGCGTTAAGTGGCGAGTTGTCGTAGCTTTCCTCACATTTCAAACGTGCTGATGAAGGTGGACCGTGGTTCTCCAGGTAGCTGTGATATGCTTGGCTTCATCTGTGTGTCACTCACTACTACAGGGATCACGTCGATCCCTCACCTCGTTAGCCAGGCTGCCATGAAACCAGCCCGTGTCCAGGAAGGGCTACGAGGAAGCCGAGGTGAGGGTCTTGGCCAGTATGTTTTGCCTGATCCTAACATGTCTGATGAGTATATTTTGCCTGACCAGACGTTAGTCTTCCTCCCCTAGCATTCTTTCGTATAAACCACATCTCCGTTGCTTCCAAACATCTACACGCTTGCTTGCTGATTGTTCATGATTCACTGCTATATGCCAGTACTGGTTCCACGTTATACCGTTATACCATTCTAAGCATGGAGTGACATGTCCAATTTGTCATTCTAAACACGGAGTGACATTCCCAAGCTGTCATTCTAAGCACGGAATGACATGCCCAATCTGTCATTTTAAGCACAGAGTGACATGCCCAAGCTGTCATTCTAAGCATGGACTGACATGCCCAATCTGTCATTCTAAGCACGGATTGACATGCCCAAGCTGTCATTCTAAGCACGGAGGGACATGCCCAGTCTGTCATTCTAAGCACCAAATGACATGCCCAATCTGTCATTCGAAGCATGGAGTGACAGGCCCAAGCTGTCATTCTAAGCACGGAATGACATGCCCAATCTGTCATTTTAAGCACTGAATGACATGCCCAAGCTGTCATTCTAAGCATGGAGTGACATGCCCAATCTGTCATTCTAAGCACGGAATGACATGCCCAATCTTTCATTTTAAGCACTGAGTGACATGCCCAAGCTGTCATTCTAAGCATGGAGTGACATGCCCAATCTGTCATTCTAAGCACGGATTGACATGCCCAAGCTGTCATTCTAAGCACGGAGGGACATGCCCAGTCTGTCATTCTAAGCACTGAGTGACATGCCCAATCTGTCATTCTAAGCATGGAGTGACAGGCCCAAGCTGTCATTCTAAGCACTGAGTGACATGCCCAGTCTGTCATTTTAAGCACTGAGTGACATGCCCAATCTGTCATTCTAAGCATGGAGTGACAGGCCCAAGCTGTCATTCTAAGCACTGAGTGATATGTCCAGTCTGTCAAACTGAACACCGAGTGACATGCCAAATCTGTCAAACTGTCAAACTGAGCACGTGTTTCGAACCTTTCTTCACTGCAATTGTAAACCAAGCTCACAACCCCTAGACCACCGGATCTCCCGATTAACACTGATTGGACGAAAACTAGAAGATGCACAAGCCGTCTCCAGCGAAAGCCTATGAGGTTGGGAGTGTAATTGTCAGGCGCGTTCAGGTACACAAGGACCAATCGCACAGTAGCAGAGAGAGACACAGCTTTGTCTGTGCCGGCTGTTCAAAAATTGTTCCGCTAAGCCCATGACGTCAACCAATGCCATTATCACAGCTGGCGGTGTCATGACAATCGATTATTACGTGCCTCGTCCAAGTCAAGGAAGCGGAAACTCGGAGAACTGTTTATGGTTCTCGTTAAACATGTTTTATGTCGGCTGGTCCTTTCCAGAGATTGTTTTCTGATTATTGTTAGTGGCATTGGAACGACAGCTTAAGCCAGGGGTCTCAAACACAGGACCACCTGACGGGCCACATAACTTAACGCCTTCATACTGGTTTAGAAGACTGCAGAGTCTGTATATAACCAGTTTATTTTACATTCACTTGATAAAAAATACCTATGCCCATCCAAAATATTCTTGAATGAATTAATTGACCCTTCATCTACTATTTTCTGTGACAATGCATTCCAAGCATTAACCACTCTCTGACAATCAAAATTGCCTCTAAGCTGGACCTTTCTTTAATTCATTTGTGGCTGTGCCCTTGTATGCGGCTGCATTTTGAAAGAAAAACAACACAACAACACAAAGCCAACTTGTTATAGTCTAATTTATCCCTTCCCTTGATTACATTATAAACCTGTATTACATCGCCTCGAATTCTCCACTTGTCTTGAAACTGCAGGACAGGTTTCTGTCTTACTTCATATTTATAATTCAGGAATCCGGAATCAGTTGTGTTGCTTTTCTTTGTATCATTTCCAGCATGTTTATATCCCCTCTACGATAAGGACTCCACACCTGTACACAGTACTTACTATCTTATCACCAGTTATATCTTCTTGAACCGACCTGTTTAATTACCAATTGGTAAAGCTGTCATATCATATACATAAGACATTTTCTGCGGTTTGACCCATAGCAGTTGAACTACTGTCGTGAAATAAAGTTGTTAGTAAGGGCACAGTTTGAGGTAGAGTGACCGATTTCTTTCCTCGCTGTCTTTTACTTTTCTTGACTGTTGCCAAGTAACCTTTTACAGCTAGGTCGACTGGAGCGTACAAGTAGCGGGATTAGTACCCCGTAATTTTGTCACGAAAAGCATGTCTTGTCATGTGGGGGTTGAGTCAGGGTTTGCATTGTATGCTACTTGAGTGAGTGCTCGTCGTATGATAAATTCTCAACCGCGGGTACAAATTGTTCACAATGTAATATAGGGA
This sequence comes from Ariolimax columbianus, assembly GCA_036924085.1. NCBI lineage: Eukaryota > Metazoa > Mollusca > Gastropoda > Stylommatophora > Arionidae > Ariolimax > Ariolimax columbianus. The sequence continues at coordinate 37,132,007 of JAVGWX010000011.1, read as the reverse complement.
ACATTTTTGATATATTAAAAGGTATACCTCGTTGTACTCGGTTTTAGTAGTGTCATGAAGACGGAACTCCAGACGCAGAAAGGTATATCTCATTGTACTCGGTTTTAGTAGTATCATGAAGACGGAACTCCAGACGCAGAAAGGTATATCTCATTGTACTCGGTTTTAGTAGTATCATGAAGACGGAACTCCAGACGCAGATTGCCAATCACGCCGTCTTAGTTCTGTGATATTAAACAGGTCGGTGCCGTTTTGAGCTGAGGATTTGATTGGCTGATTGAATCACGTGATGCCTTAAAGGGGTTTCGATACGAGTAGGCGCTGCCCGTGATAATTATGGATGTCGTTAATTATTTAAAACAGTCTGAGACGGGGCGAAGAGACAGGCGGGTGTAGGGGGCGGGGGCGGATGTTGTGCAAGGGTGGGCGGTTTGTTAGGGGGGAGGGGAGGTCCATATTGGAGGGGTGGAGAAATGGATGGGTTGGAGAGGGGAAGAGATGGGCAGTGTGTTGGTCTGGATGGAAGAAAAGAAGTAGGCAGGTTGCAAGAGGGTAAACGGGTATAGTTTGGCATGAGGAGATGGGCATGGATCGTTGAATGAAGACAAAGATAAGCACATCTGAGAGGGAAAGGGTGGGTTGGACAGAGTGGGGATTCGGTTGTAGAAAGAAGAGGCATGCATGATGAGGGGGTGGGGGCGTCGATTAACGGGGTAGAGATGAGCAAGTTCGTTGGCGGAGAAAGTGTGCAATGGAAGTGGGATTCAGGCGAGAGATGCGGGAAAGGACATGCTCTTTAATTCTTAAACTGCTTGTTTCTTTCTTATTGTACGTTTGGACTGATAGGAAAATGTTCTGCAGTAGTGGTCCGGTAGTATACCCGAATTATATCATACTGCTTGGTCTGGAAACATGGCGTGACGCTTACACGTACATCGAGTGAAACTTCACTAACCGATGCCTGCGCTCCATATTTCGTATTAGACTAGATACAAATAACACAGATCTGTGATAAATAACACGTTTACTTACTTACTTTTTGTGCTCTTCGTCAGACCATTTCTGTGCTTCTCGTTTTACATGTTGTTGTTGCTTAGATGTTTGCCTCACTAGTTTCTACTGGCGGAGGCGCGCTATTTTCCACCCAAGACCGTAGTCCATTGGGCGATATCAGGACGCATAAACCAGTGCTTGGATGCGTGTGTGTATCTGTATGTACCTAACCTAGTGTTTTCCGTGTTGCAGGACTGTTTTCATGTCATGTGATGGTTCTCTCTTTGATCCTTCATGTGAGTGATAGGTGGTTGGCAAATCCTATTTCCGTAATAAATGTTTGTTTTTTTTTTAGTTTTTTTTTCTCCATTTTTCATTGAGTTGGAATGTACTCTCTTCCAGATTCGTAGGTTCTGTCAGCCAGACTGTCCTGAAAGCAGACAGTTTCTACGAAACGCTACATGGAAGATATGTTTCTTTGTGATCCGTATACTACGTTTGGCCCTGACGCGATGTCCTGGTCAGTATGTTGTGTCTGAGCCTGACGCGATGTCCTGGTCAGTATGTTGTGCCTGACCGGACTACCGTCTCACATCCCCTTGTCGACCATTTAAAAAGTCCTTGTTTGAAGGCCCAAATTAAATTCGAAATTAGCCTCCAGTACGTTTTATCTCGTTAAAGCTTTTCTGGTCTGTTAGTAGACCAATTAAACGGTGCTAGCTTAGTACTAATTTCGTTTATTGGACTGTGCTCTCTCTCTCTCTCTCTCTCTCTCTCTCTCTCTCTCTCTCTCTCTTTCTCCTAGGTTCCCTTATCCATACGCTGCTAACTACACACACGAGTGTCACTGTTGGCTTTCCTCGAGGGTGCTCGCTGCGACAGTGGTAACTGAAGTGAAAGCTAGAATTACCTCAATTAAAGTTAACGAACAGGACTAGGGGACCGCGCCAGGCTGTAGGCTATTGACGTGTTTCGTCGATACTCTGTCGACTTGCCAGAAGCCACGGGAAATATTGGAGATATATCGAGAAGTAAAGAGACGACTTGTTGAATTAGTTGCTTTGGTTCATTAAATGATTGATTAATTTACTTGAATAATGTTACCGCATTACTTTATTCAATACGCTTAGTTAACTGATTCCTTCTGAGGTGGTGTTCACATTACTTTATTCATTGTTGTTGTTTGTTGTGTGCGAATGCCCACAATAAGTAGGTTACTCTTTTGTGCGCCCTGAAAAGGACGTTAAGTGGCGGGTTGCAGTAGCTTTCATCACATCCCGATCGTGCTGATGAAGGTGGAACCTCCAGGTGGTTCGGCTATGCTTGCCTTCATCCTGCATGTCACTCAACTACTATGGGGATCACGTCGATCCGTTACCTTGTTAGCCAGGCTACCATGAAAACAGCCCGTTTCCAGGGAGGGTTACTAGAAAGCCGAAGTGAGTGTCTTGGCCAGTATATTTTGCGTGACTAGACGTTAGTCTTCCTACCCCTCCTTTATTCATTAATCTTAGCTAAGGTTGTGTTCACACTACTTTATTTATTAAGCTTAGCTAACGGATTCCTTCTAAGGTTGTGTTCACACTACTTTATTTATTAAGCTTAGCTAACGCATTCCTTCTAAGGTTGTGTTCACACTACTTTATTTATTAAGCTTAGCTAACGGATTCCTTCTAAGGTTGTGTTCACACTACTTTACTTACTTTACTTAGCTAACGGATTCCTTCTAAGGTTGTGTTCACACTACTTTATTTATTAAGCTTAGCTAACGGATTCCTTCTAAGGTTGTGTTCACACTACTTTACTTACTTTACTTAGCTAACGGATTCCTTCTAAGGTTGTGTTCACACTACTTTATTTATTAAGCTTAGCTAATTGATTCCTTCTAAGGTTGTGTTCACACTAGTTTATTTATTAAGCTTAGCTAACTGATTCATTCTGAGGTGGTGTTCTCATTACGTGTTTATTAAGCTTAGCTAACTGATTCCTTTTGAGGTGGTGTTTACATGACTTTATTTATTAGTCTTAGATATCGCAGTCTCGGTGTAAATTATGACATAACATCACATCCTATTCGTGACAAATACTGAAGAAGAAGAAGAAGATGATGTATATCAGAGGCTCTTATATAGACAAGAAAACATAAAATCATTATCCACACCAACTGTAAGTAGAGGATGCAGTCCATCAAATCACAAGTTTATTTCCTCATCTGAGCTCCTTCCCAACATGGGGGTTCACAGTCGGTCAATAGGTTTGTAAACCTTGAATTCTTGACTTTGCAGCTTTCATTGTTTGTCTGTCAATCGCTTTGTATAAATGCGACCCAAGCTATAGATCATATACAAAATGAAGAACCGCCAATTTATCCAGCCAAGTGAAAGGAATGTTGCACAGACAGGAAATGTGTTAGTCTTCTTGTTTGTGGGCGTGTACTTCTACAGGGGCAGACGCTCTGGCGTGAGCTGGATGCATTCAGTAGGAGGATTTCCTACTTAGCGAGCTAGGCTCGAGCAGATTATTACCCATCGTTCGTTGGGACAAGTGCTACGGAGGGTGGTTAACCGTTGTGCGAGTCCTTAATAGACTCAACAGACTCAAACACTAGAGCAAAGTAGACCCGCTGCATGTTAGACGCCACCTGTGCTACTCTTAGCAAACCACCTAACCATGGCTGGTGTTATGCTACGACACCCAGAATGTCGCCTCTTACGGCATACTATCTGTGGGGCAGTGGTGCTATTCTTGTCCTTATCATACACAAAGATCCCGATAGACCACTCAGGAGATATATTTTCCATTTTGATTCAGTTAGTTCTAATGAAAACGGTGCTGTATTATTCTGAGACACTGAGGCAGGTTCGTATCTGGTGGCACTCACATTTAGTAGTCTACTTTTTTGGTTTTCATGTACGCATGCTCGTACTTTTCAAACACAAACACACTCATTGGCACACACACATATACACTCACTCACTCACTCACTCACTCACTCACTCACTCACTCACTCACACACTCACTCACTCACTCACTCACACACTCACTCACTCACTCACTCACTCACACACTCACTCACACACTCACACACTCACTCACTCACTCACTCACACACTCACTCACACACTCACTCACTCACTCACTCACTCACTCACACACTCACTCACTCACTCACACACTCACACACTCACTCACTCACTCACTCACTCACTCACTCACTCACTCACTCACTCACTCACTCACTCACTCACACACTCACTCACTCACTCACTCGCTCACTCACACACTCACTCAGTGAGATCAAGACGCTGAACATTGCAAGAGCTGTAGCGGCCAGCAGATCAGAATAGTTTTTACTATCACCAGGTCCAGCGAACCAGAGCTGCAAAGACCCTTCTACACCTCCATGCAGTGTTCTCGGATAACAGACTGCAACAGAGCTAAGGAGAAGGGATCGAAGAGGGAACCAATCAGATGTGTCGGACTGAAAGGTGAAAACATCACAGTCAAGCTGTAAACAGCGACACAACGCATTGCGTTCTCCTGACAACATTCTGCTGCTTGCAAAGCCTTTTTCATGGCTTGGTAGCGGCAGTTTGAGAACGAAAGAAGAAGAAGAAGAAGGAGGAGGAGGAGGAGGAAGAAGAAGAGAAGGAAGAAGAGGAAGAAGAGGAAGAAGAAGAAGGAAGAAGAAGAAGGAAGAAGAAGAAGGAGGAAGAAGAAGGAAGAAAGAAGGAAAGGAAGAGGAAGAGGAATCACTCAGTCCCTTACTCACACTCGCACACAGTAGAATCATATTGTAGTCTAATAATCCATATTTTGTAAAATAAAAAAGGGTAGGCATCCATCGCATTCACATTTAGCCTCGAGGTTTCCATTAAGCACCACGCTAGCTAAATTAGCCAGGGATTGCTAAGTGTATGTCTCGTAACTAAGTCTGGATTGTCTTGTATGGAGAAAGTAATTTTTGATTAATCCTTTCTACAAATCGACGTTCAATTTGTTGTTGTTGCTTAGATGTTTGCCTCACTAGTTTCTACTGACGGAGGCGCGCCATTTTCCACCCCAGACCGTAGTCCATTGGGCGATATCAGGACGCATAAACCAGTGCTTGGATGCGCGTGTGTATCTGTATGTACCTAACCTAATGTTTTCCGTGTTGCAGGACTGTTTTCATGTCATTTGGTGGTTCGCTCTTTGATCCTTCCTGTGATTGATAGGTGGTTGGCAAATCCTATTTCCGTTACAAATTTTCCTTGAATTGGAGGTACTCTCGTCCAGGCCATCGTACGCTTAAACGCACACAAGAGCGCGCGCGTGCAAGAAAACGTACGCACATATGACCCAATCCCGTTGATTTTTGTCCACGTTCAACGCCTAGCCTGTTTATGATATAACCCAATTCTCGTTAAGTATTTAAGTTGTCCGTCAGACCACAGCTGTTGCTTTTGCCTCGATGTTTGGTGTCGATGTTAGCACTCGTTGGTACCCGGACATGAGTGCGGCGAGTTATCGCTTGGTAGGTTCACTGAGACTAATATATGCCGGCACTATTATGCGATGGCAGAAGCGATGTCGGTGATAATAGAAGAGGGAGGATCATGTTAAAAGATATCGTTAACTTGTTGGTCAGAAGACTTCATTCAGCCATGATTGTAGGATTGGTTATATTAGGGCGTGTTTGTAATAAAGTTTGTTCCTGATTATGCCTAAATGCTTGTTTCTGTAGACTCAAGTACCGTGTCTAGCCATGATGATTGTATATAGCCCCGTAGACTGTCTATATCCCAGCGGACTGTCTATATCCGTTTCGGATGCCTATAACCCTGGCGACTGACAATAGGCTTGATGAATATCTATGACCCTGGCGACTTATAATAGCCTTGATGAATGTCTATAACCCTGGCGACTGACAATAGCCTTGATGAATGTCTATGACCCTGGCGACTGACAATAGCCTTGATGAATATCTATGACCCTGGCGACTGACAATAGTCTTGATGAATTTCTATAACCCTGGCGACTGACAATAACCTTTATGAATGTCTATAACCCTGTCGACTGACAATAACCTTGATGAATGTCTGTAACCCTGGAGACTGACAATAGCTTTGGTGAATGTATATATCCCTGGCGAATGACAATAGCTTTGGTGAATGTATATATTCCTGGCGACTGACAATAGCTTTGGTGAATGTATATATCCCTGGCGAATGACAATAGCTTTGGTGAATATATATATCCTTGGCGACTGACAATAGCTTTGGTGAATTTATATATCCCTGGCGACTGACAATAGCTTTGGTGAATGTATGTATCCCTGGCGACTGACAATAGCTTTGGTGAATGTATATATCCATGGGGACTGCCAAGAGACAGAACCTCTTCTTCTCTTCTCCCGCTCCCACCACCACCATCACTAATTAGCATGATTAGCTCAAACTGCACATCATTCGCAATCCTAAATCAAACAAGTTGGCCATCCACTGGACCACCCGTGCCCGAAACAGAATCGACTGGAAATCGAGATGTGACCAGCACCAAAAAATACATAAATAAATAAATAAAATAAAATACATAGCACTGCTCGAGCCCAGCATCCTAAGCAGAGGAATGCACTCGGCTACTACCAACTCGCACAAATGTTTGTAACTGCACAAGGGATAACGCCCATATATATGCACAAGTCGACTAAGACTATGACTGGTAATAGCGGCGATGCATGTCTAAATACCATTTTTGCGTTTGCAAATTTGACTCATTCTACGCTACCTACATAGTTTCATCATTGCAGCGTAAGATGTTTATCATCTGTCCACCAATTGATATTACAGCTCTACAGATCGCAAGTCAGATCCTCTGTACAGAGAGAACAGACCAGTAGACAGCGCACATCCCTACTGAACATAGAAAAGTTACTATCGTGTATTCACTACGTTGTTTCATTCATTATTGCGTGTATCAGATTCAAGTCGCAGTTAGGACACAAGCGAAGGATCTGATAGTTCCTTAACATGACCTGTCTGTCTACACTTCACCCAGTCATTGGACAGCTTGTCCATGTTACTGTTTGTATAGGAACCTGTTGTCTAAGTATTCCAGTGTGAGAATGCCAGCTTTGATAGCTGGTTTTGGCACATTTCTTGTATCGTTCTCTTTATTTTGTTCACTTACTCCTTCGTCTCTCTGATATCTCACTCCCTACTCAATTACTCCCTTCTCTCTCATTTTGTCTCCCACTATCTATCTTTTCATACTTCCTTCTCTTTCACTGCCCTCTCTCTCACTACCTTCTTTCTCTCCAATTCTTTCTCTCTCAATTCCTTCTTTCACTTCCTTCTCTTTTCCTTTACTCTCCCACTCCCTTTTCTCTCACTTCTTTCTCTATCAGCGCATTCACTCTCTCTCCCTTCTCCGTTCTCTCTTACTCCTTTCTTTCTTACTCCTTTCTCTTTCACTCCCTTCTCTATCACTCCCTCCTTTTTCTCTCACTCTCACTCGCAGCTATATCACTTCCTTCTCTCTCACTCCAATTTCTCCCGTCGTTCTCACTTCTTTCTCTAATCTCACTCACCCCTTCTCTCTCTATTATCCTCTTCTGTCTTACTCCACACCTACACTCTCTCTTCCCCATACTACTCTCACCAGAAAGACATATCGATTAACTATGACAAGTACATCGATTAGAATTTGATGTTAATTATTCATAAGTCCGGATGAGCAGGCCGACAACCGTCTGACCCAATAAAAAGACAGTTTATCATTGCCGATATCCTGGACGACTTCTATTTATCACATTGCCTGTGCCAACATCTCGTGTTAAACTATTTCAATGACTGTTTATTGTACCAGGCTTCTCCTCCTCAGCACATAAACCTGTTTGTTCATCTCTTACATGCGTCTATCGCCTCTTCTCTGTTGTTTTTGTTCGCTGCTTTTTCAATGTTAACCAAAAAAGAAGACACAAATGGTTTGCACTTCCCACACCCCTTCAGCAATTGCTCATTCTGTCCGCCTGTCGCCGCTTGTTTATTTCACATCTGTATTATTCTAGCATCGTTGTCAAGGCTCATAATCTAATATCCACGTTCCTCATTGTTTGTGAGACCTGCAGTTACTACCCTTGCGTGTAGTTCTTCCAGAATGACACCAAATATGATGCTGTTGAAAATAGCCACGGAGTATCAGGAAAATAGTCGCCGATGATCTGGACAATAGCCACTGAGCATCAGGTAAATAGCCACGGAGGATCAGGAAAATAGCAACAGAAGATCAGGTAAATAGCCACGGAGGATCAGGTAAGTAGCAACAAAAGATCAGGTAAATAGCCACGGAGGATCAGGTAAATAGCCACGGAGGATCAGGAAAATAGAAACAAAAGATCAGGTAAATAGCCACGAAGGATCAGGTAAATATCCACGGAGGATCAGGTAAATAGCCACGGAGGATCAGGTAAATATCCACGGAGGATCAGGTAAATAGCCACGGAGGATCAGGTAAATAGCCACGGAGGATCAGGTAAATAGCCACGGAGGATCAGGAAAATAGCAATAGAGGATCAGGTAAATAGCAACAGAAGATCAGGTAAATAGCCACGGAGAATAAGTAAATAGCCACGGAGGATCAGGTAAATAGCAACAGAAGATCAGGTAAATAGCCATGGAGCATCAGGTAAATAGCCACGGAGGATCAGGTAAATAGCCACAGAAGATCAGGTAAATAGCCACGGAGGATCAGGAAAATAGCAACAGAAGATCAGGTAAATAGCCAAGGAGGATCAAGTAAATAGCCACGGAGGATCAGGTAAATAGCCACAGAAGATCAGGTAAATAGCCACGGAGGATCAGGAAAATAGCAACAGAAGATCAGGTAAATAGCCACGGAGGATCAGGTAAATATCCATGGAGGATCAGGTAAATAGCCACGGAGGATCAGGTAAATATCCACCGATGATCTGGACAATAGCCACAGAGCATCAGGTAAATAGCCACGGAGGATCCGGAAATAGCATCCGAAGATCAGGTGAATAGCCACGGAGGATCAGGTAAATAGCCACGGAGGATGGGGTAAATAGCCACAGAGGATCAGGTAAATAGCCACGGAGGATGAAGTAAATAGCCACGGAGGGTCAGGTAAATAGCCACGAAGGATCAGGAAAATAGCTATCGATGATTAGGGCAATAGCCACAGAGGTAAATAGCGACGGGGCATCGGGAAAAAAGCCTTCAGTGAACAGGAAAATAGCTACAGAGGATGAGGTAAATAGGGACTGAGTCACTCGCAGTTTGTTCTCCATTTCTTGTATGTTGTTCATGTGTACGACTCAACGAATTGAGCCTCGAATAACTGACTCTCGCTGTTCCCCAAGGGTTGGGATTGTAGGGCTGAAGTTGTCCACATATCTCGAGAGGCGAACCAGCTTATTACATTCGGTCAAGTCAGAATAGGTAAGCAATGCGTCCCTGACCACATGAATACCCATGGCAATGGCAAGGCAGACATACTGGGTAAGAAGGGATCAAGCCAACAACACCTATGCATACCAAGAACTCTACAAAACAGTTCAATTGGAAAACGCATAAATATGTATGGCCAGATACCGCGTAAAGACAAAAAACACAAACGAAAACTACGTTACGGCCAATCGACCATCATCAGGGGCCGCGCATATTTTTTTTTTCACTTTAAAAATCTACAATGCCGCCGCAGCCTCGCCTTATGTTACAATTAGTAAAACAACTACTGAAAACTGCGAAACAAAGGGGGTTTCATGATATAAACGGACAATGGCTAGTACTTGAAGAGAGATCCACAAACATATGACCATCCAAAGAGTACTGGGAGAGAGATCCACAACTTAACAGTCAATTGAACATAATCCAACCACACCGTACTCAGAGTCCCGGCTGTGAACACACCTCGGAGATACTGTGGATTACTATCTTTTTGAGTGTCTGACGCTCGACGTAGTTACAAAGGAGGTTCGTCCCCCGAGACCAGATAAAGCCAACACTGTTTTGGCCTAAAGAACCTTTCAGAAACACAGGGATCGAGTTGTTGAGCAGTGCCTGGGCTGTAGCGGCTCCCGACCCATAGCTGGCTGCGAGCTTAGGGCCAGCGACCCAGAGCTGACTGCGAGCGTCAGGGCCAGCGACCCAGAGCTGCCTGTGAACTTAGGGCCAGCGACCCAGAGCTGGCTGTGAGCTTAGGGCAAGCGACTCAGAGCTGGCTGCGAGCTTAGGGCAAGCGACTCAGAGCTGGCTGCGAGCTTAGGGCCAGCGACCCAGAGCTGGCAAGACCCTTCTCCACATCCACGTGGTCCTGGATAACAGGCTGCAACAGGGCAGACGGGCTAAAGAGAAGTGATCGAAGAAGGAAGGCTAACTCGGTACTCAAAAATGCATGCTGGTCGGATGTATCGGGCACAAAAAGTGCAAATATTGCAGTTGAGCTGTAAACTACGGCAAAACGTATTTCGTTTTCCGGTCTAAATCCTTTTCATTGCATGGTATCGGGAGTTTAAAAACGAAGATATGAAGAAGACGACGACGAAGACAAGGAAAAAAAGAAGTAGAAGAAGAAGAAGTAAAAGAAGAAGAGGAAGAAGACGACAAAGAGAAGGAAGACGAAAAAAAGGAAAGAAAAGAAGAAGTAGTAGAAGAAGAAGAAGAAGCAAACTGTACCACTGTACGGCATTGGGCCATATGGCATGAGCCCACCAGCCGCTTGTTCAAGGGTTACTGAAGTAGAAGCCGAAGATGAACCAGTGATATTTTGGTTGGTAACATATTACACACGGATTTGTGTGTGCCTTGCTTAGTGATATTTGTGTTCGTGTTGCTAGGTGTTGAAGAAAATCATTCCAGTTGAGTCCTTGAGCAATGTAATACAGGGGAAGAAAGATAGAGTAACGGTGATTACAACTTTCCGCTCCCGAAGACAGATGTGTCGGACCGAAAGATGCAGATATCACAGCCAGTCTGTAAACTAGCGACACAACGCATTCCGTTCTGCGGACTTACATCTAGCTACTTGCAAAGCCCTGTTCAGGACTTGGTAGTGGGAGATTGAGAACAAACGCAGAAGACAGAACAACTTTCCGAACATAAAATAAACGTCATATAGTCACTGTTGTTTAGATGTCTCGTATTCTTCTTGTGCCTCTTTTTTGTTCTTCATATTCTCTCGTTCCATTCTTTCTTTCTTCTTTGTTCTTTCGTTCTCATTCTTTCTTCAGTTTCTGTCGTTTCTTTGTGTCTTTTTCTACCCTTCTTTCTGTTTTGTTTGTGTTTTTTGTTTCTTTTCCTTCCTTCCTTCCTTCCTTCCTTCCTTTCTTCCTTCCTCTCTCCATCCCTTCCTTCCTTCCTCCGTTCCTCTCTTCATCCCTTCTTACCTACGTCCCTTCCCCGCTCCCTTTCTTCCTTCTTTCCCTCCTTTCTTCCATAACACATTTGTGAGATGTTGTATCACGTGATGACTAGTACACATATGATGGAAGATGTATCACGTGATGGCTAGTACACGTATTCGTCTGCGTGGAAGTTGTTGATGAATGCACATTTATCAAAATTCCTTTAGCGCACATTTGTTCGTATTTGCTAGGCTAAGCTAATGCTAGGCTAAGCTAATGCTAGGCTAAGCTAATGCTAGGCTAATCTAACGCTAGGCTAAGCTAATGCTAGGCTAAGCTAATGCTAGGCTAAGCTAATGCTAGGCTAAGCTAACGCTAGGCTAAGCTAATGCTAGGCTAAGCATTCCTTCGGGACATATTCGGTTTCCTACATGTACTGGGAACGGAAAACATACCGTCGCGTTAATACAGTGTCTTCCGGTTTGCATTCCGGAGACCCTTACTGTAGAGAACATGTTGAGGGCATTGCGCCTCCATGCGAAGTGATAGACAACTAAAGGTTGTTGTGAATGGGGCTAGCAAAGTCGTCAACTCAATGAAAAAAAGTATAGGTGCCACCACTGCAAGAACCCTAAGTTGTTTGACACGGACTTCCTGTTAGGAGCTGTCAGATTTGTGAGTTGTATGCTTTGTAGAGAGTGACATTGAGAAGAGGAAGCGTTTGTGTAAAGTTTAACTAGCACAACTGTGACCGCACGTATCGTACATTGATATGGAGAAGTGGCGGGCAGGGCAACAATGCCGAACGCGTAACAGGAAGCAGATCATCTCAATTTGTTTTGCAACAACGAGCAACTAGGACCAACATGGTCTAACACGCACTGTTAAGGGTACGAGACACTGCAGCCATTACTACTAGCACAAGCATCTTTGCCAAATAGTACTAACAACAGTCGGCAGGAAGACCATTCAACACTTACTGTTTTATCCACCACTGAACACATGCTGAAGACGAATGTACCAGGAGGCGCGTGAGCAGCCATGGTACCACGCAACCCACAAACCTTGTTTTCATGTCTACACAAATCGTAAATCAATCATTGTGTTTGTTATACAGAAGCGCATCCAGCGGTTAGAGCTCATGGCTCTTATTGTCTTTCACACACTGAATTGTCAATTTTGATGTAATTTATGTTGAGAAATAAGGGGCAATGTAATTGTAACAGTAAATCGTTTTCAAGTTCGTATTTCATTTATTTGTTATTTAGTAAACCTATATGAACTATTTACTGACTACTCCCGTACTATTAGTGGCATCTGCTGGGCATGCCGTACGTAAGGCATGTACATCTGATCCTGAGCTTCATCTGCTGGGCATGCCGTACGTAAGCCATGTACATCTGATCCTGAGCTTCATCTACTGGGCATACCTCACGTAAGCCATGTACATCTGATCCTGAGCTTCATCTGCTGGGCATGCCGTACGTAAGCCATGTACATCTGATCCTGAGCTTCATCTGCTGGGCATACCGCACGTAAGCCATGTACATCTGACCCCGAGCTTTATGCGCAAGCACAAACAACCATATTTCCAGCGAGATTATTTTGGAATGTACATGGAAAATAGGAAACATTAGCAACGAAAACACTATCTTTGGGCAATTACAGATTAATTCAGTAGTTAGAAGAACGAGTGAGGGGTCTTGGCGTACCAAAGCATTGTCTCTGGGTGATTACAGATTAATTCAGTTCTTAGTCGACCTGTGCTTCGACAGTATAAGATGCCCCTGTGCAGGTCCCAGATCTGGTATGAGTTTTATGTAGCCGGAAAGAGAATTTCCTGCATAGCTGGCTAGGCTCGAGCAGCTTATTACTCCGCTACGTTGGGACAAATGCCGCGGAAGGTGCTTAACCGATCTGCGAGTCCATCTTAATAGACTCCGACACTAGAGCAAAGTAGACCCGCAGCCTGTTAGGCGCCATCTATGTTGCTCTAAACAAACCATCTAATCACGGCCGATGTTATGCCATCTGGCACAGTCGCCTCTTACGACATGCTCTCTGTGGGGCAGTGGTGCTATTCTTGTCCTTGTCATACACAAGGAGCCCGGCGGACCACTCGGGATTAATTGAGTAGTTCTGAGAAAGGGTGAGGCGTGTGGACAAGAGGCAATGGAGACGGTACGAGTATTGCTGCGGCTATTTCTGTTCTCGTGTAGGGTGTCACCACTTACCGAGGCTAACATCTGGTCAGGCAAAACACACTGATCAGAGAATGTTAGTCAGGGTCAGGAGAAATGTACTGGCCTAGACCCTCACCTGACGGGACAACAAGGCTAACGTCTGGTCAGGCAAAACACACTGATCAGAGAATGTTAGCCAGGGTCAGGAGAAATGTACTGGCCTAGACCCTCACCTGACGGGACGGCGAGGCTAACATCTGGTCAGGCAAAACACACTGATCAGAGAATGTTAGCCAGGGTCAGGAGAAATGTACTGGCCAAGACTCTCACCTGACCTACTTGTTGGTCGCCTTGGAAGCCGGCTGTTGTTCAGGACAAGGGTCTGGCTAACAAGGTCAGATTCGACATGATCTCCGTAGTAGTGAGCGACACGAAAATGAAGCCAATCATATCACAACCGCCTGGAGGACCCCGGTTCATCAACACGCTCGGGATGTGAGGAAAGCTACTGAAACCAGCCACTTAACGTTCTTTTCAGGGCGCACATAAGAGTAACGGACTGATTGTGGGCATTTGCAAATAACAATAACAACCACCGAATCATAACTCATTCTTAAGTTATATTTAAAACTCACGCACTCTCTCATTTGTTTGCTTACTCTTTCATAAATCATTATTTTTTTTTTTCTATGACTCCCCCACGTATTTACTCATTCTCTCCCTCACTCACTCCACCATTTACTCCACTCACTCATTCTGTTGCTCACTCTTTAATAAATCATTACTTTGTTCTTTCTCTCTCATACGCATTCATTCATTCCCCCACTCACTCACTACTCCACTAACTCATCCGCTACCCACACTTCACACACACATACTTCACCACACGTACGTCTGTCAATCTTTCTGTATATGTAACTGCCTGTCTGTTGTACACATACATACATGTATGTATACGTATGAATGTATGAGTGTATGTATGTAAGTGCATATATGAGTGTGCAGTTATATGTGTTTACATGCAAACCGGCTGCCCTATCTCAGTCATCCTCCACCACCCATTTACGTCATCATCATTATCCTTGTCGTTATTATTTTCCCTCCGTTTTACATTAACCTATATCTGTTGACTCTCGATTATACAAACACATTATATATGCGGCATATACCACCATACTTCTTGTCAGATGGTGGGATAATGCGCAAAGACAGACTAGCTGATTATAAATGGTATATTAAAGGTAGGAGGGAAGAGAAACAATATATATATATATATGATAGACATATAATTGTTATATAGATATGAAATAGACAATAGAGGTAAATAGATGATTAATATGTAGAAGTTCCAAGAACATGCATTTTATGAATACAATTTTTACAGGAGTACGTACCAGTCTTATTTGTGTCTTTTTTTCGGCCAGTCCCCCTACTTGGTGACCCACTTGGTCCACCTGTCCTCTAGTTTGTGGATGCCCTCTAGGAAAATAGTCATTTCGTGTGACCTTTAACCAGATCTGCGCCTCCGCCATTACTTCGTCACCTGCCCTTCCTAAATCCAAGGTTATCCTGGATACATTTGTGCGCAAACTAGCTGGTCGATCTGCTGTATCAATGTGTCATTTGCCACGCTTGCTGGTCCCACAAACCGCGGTTCAATAATCACGTTTTGTCCGTTATGAAATCTTTTTACCCATTCATACACTCTCCTCTGACTCAAACAACTATCTTCATACTGAAAATTCCCTATTCTGTAGATTTCACCAAAAAACAAAACAAAAAAAAGTACACAAACTAATAATACCTCGTTCTTCTACGGTGCAAGTCGACAGTGTTAAAAGCATGTTGTACACTATATTGCGCATGCGCATACTGCTCCCTCGTTACGACGGACACCCCCCCCCCCTTTCCATAAACACACCTTCTCTCTCCCCCCCCCCCCCCCCCCCCCCCCACCCGCACTTCCTGGGGTATTGCTAAAGAACCAGTTTGTATCCTGGCATCAGATTTGATGTTGTACATTCTCTTCCATGCACTTTGAAAAAGAAAAAAATATATTTAATGACTGCTTCTTATAGTTAACGATTAGATAGAGATATGCAATGGCAAACGAATATGTGTGCGTATGTGAGAGTTTATATAAACATGTATATTTGTAAATACGTTTCTTACTTTCTGACTATCCGTGTCTGTTGTATTATGTCATACTCCAGATGCCCAGTGTTTAGCTGCCCTGACTGTCGTGTCGTTTCCCTCGAGTAGATCTTCCAGGTTTGGATATGTCATGTGATGTCTTTGGTCCCGGACAACCGCAACGATAGAAGGTCCGTGGTACTTGCATCTTAATTCACACCAGACAGAGTTCCTTGGGTTTACATCGTACGTATTTGACAGCTGACGATTGTAACGGGCCATTACATTTCCGGTTACATGTTGATATCATTTTATTTTAAATAAATAAATAATGGCTTAGAAAAATATAGAAGTGTAGAAACGATGCTAACCTTAACCCTTCCCTAACCATAACATAACTCTAACCCGAACCTACCCTACCCTACCCCAACCTATCCCTAACCTTACCCAAGAAATCATTAGTAAAGCGGCGGTAGTAAGCAGAAGAGGAAACATAAATTCTCGTCTATTCTTCATCGTATTAGGCCCGACCAGCCATGTTTGATCTTGTCTGTATAAATAACTGCATCTTGGACATGGGACAGTTGACGTATGTCGGAGTTATGTAGACCTTTTTTGTGCGCTGGCTATGAGGCGTGAGGCCAACCATGCGTCTGTCTAGAGAGGCTTCGGTCACTCTAAGTTTGCACTGCCATCACCTTCTTGAATGGCCATTTCCCCGCCGCATAGCATATTGCAGGTAGTACTGTGGCGTTGAAGAGAGATGCACTGGTTCTGGTCGTGGATGTTGTCTAGTACACGCTTTTTCGAATAGAAATCTGCCACCCAACGCGACGCCGTATTTTACAGTATGTCAACACGGCGCCATCAGAGAGACTATGGGAATAAACAACTTTCAAGGTATTTGATAGGTAGTGCCACACCGTTCAAACCGGAGACCACTTGTTTCTATCTTCTACTGCGTGTTTTGTTGGTGTTCAAAGAACATATACAGAGATGTCGTTGCTGCACCATGCACATCCCTCATTAGGGCAGCTCAGTAGGTGGTAGTTCGTCCTCTAATTTGCTTCATGGAATCCCCATGAACGCAACGTGCTGGACAAATTAAGAGCGGCAATACTGATAGTAGGATTCTGGAATTATAGTTATGGTGGAAAGGCCCAGAAAAAATAGCCAAGATAAGAGAAAAATTCGAGGTGATTTAATACAGGTGTATACGATGATCAAGGTCAAGGATACATCAAACAATGACAAGTTCAGCCTGCTACATGAACAATAGAACACAGCTACAAATTAGCTAAAGAAAGGTCCAGATTATATATTAGGAAATTTCATTTTAGTCAGAGGCTGGTGAATGCTTGGAATGCAATGTCACAGGAAATAGGTGTGAGGGGCAGGATCAGTTAATGCATTGAAGAATAGATTGGATGTACGTACTTATTTTACAGATCATGTGAAGGGGTGAAACTCGCTCGGTTTTCACAATCCCAGCGCGATGGATTCGTTTCCCACCTTGTCCAGTTTGTCACACTGTGGGCTATTCTCGGTCGATTGCTCCTCCATGTACGGAAAGTAAGGGCAACCTACCGTACTGCACACTTGCCAATATACTTATAACAACCAAATAGGTGGCGGTTGTAAGAAGCCACGTTCTGCGAACGATGTGCTACTTACTAGGCTAGTCATGTGAAGTAGAAGAAGAAACTGGTTGTATACAACTCCACAGCATCTTTTAAACCAGATTAACGATGTTCAGTTATTAAATTCAATGTGTTCTCACTGTAACGTCCGATGACTGTACAACCTCATACTGTGAGACGTGCAGCTAGCCACCTCCTTACGATTCTGTTAATGGCTTGTTAGCCAGTACACGTTTGATCAAGTGGACTGACTACACTGTACATACTTTTCTATTTGCGCTATACGGGTGCAGTATGGGCACTTGAATCGTTAGCTGTCCTTGCGGGGGTTCGTCTATGTTTGTATAGTAATCGATGAGTTTGGTGTAGCACATGGAGAAACGCTATACGTGTTTCTGTCTCTCAGCGGCCCGTGTCCACATTGTTAGTGTAGCGGGTTTCAATTCTGACGTGCGTAAGGTGGGATACAGTTCATGTTATAATGTTGTGGTCCTTCCAGACATGAGTTCAGTTACACATGTCTCCGTCTTCTTCTTCTTCCTCTACCTTCTCCTCCTCATTCTCCCCCTCCTGCTCCTTCTTCTTCTTATTATTATTATTCCTCTACCTCTTATTTCTCCTCATTCTCCCCCTCATCCTTCTCCTTCTTCTTCTTCTTATTATTATTATTATTAATATTCTTCCTCTACCTCTTCCTTCTACTCATTCTCGTCTTCCTCCTTCTTCTTCCTCCTCTTCTTCTTCTTCCTCTTTTTATTCTTCTTCTTCTTCTTCTTCACCTTTAAATTCTTGTTCTTCTTCTTTGCTCGTCCTGAAAAGGACGTTGTGACGTAGTTTGAAGTGAGGCTGGTATATCTGCGCCTTTGGATCCGACACATTCTTTTTCGGCATTTTTGGGCATCGTGTTTGCCTTACTACTGCATTCCCTATTCTCTTAGCCAGACTATGCTAGTGCAGCCTGTTTCCATGGCCATGGCTTTGAGGCGGAATATGGTCTTGTTCAGCTCTGGATCACTGACCCTTGTGCGAGCAGCCAGCTATAATTCGCTGGCTGCTGTCAGGTCATTCACTGTTCTCCAACGCCGGCCACGTAGTTCATATTAGCGAACATACGAAAACAAGGTAAACAAAAAAACAGTGAAAGTGGAATCAGCATATTCGAGTGTTATGAGGATGGGTCACAATACACGTCCATGGGCAGTGGCCGTTCCTATTTGTATGTTAATTGTTTGAAAATATACATGTGTCAAATGATCGAGAAGGGCTTTGTATGTTCCTATTTATCTGTTAATTGTTTGAATATATACATATGTGATCAAGAACGGCTTTGGACGTTCCTATTTGTCTGTTAATTGTTTGATATCGGCATCACAAGGAGGGCGTTGGTCGTTCGTAATTTGTTAAACATATTGATAGATAAATTAGTCTAGCCTGATAGTTAAAGTAAGTAAAGGTTCTTCACATAGTAGTTAAACTACTGTAGGGGAATGAAGTTATTAGAGACATCAGAATACTAAGGCATGGCCGGTATGAGATGGGTGACCAGTTCCTTGCCTCGATGCCTTTTACTTCCCGCGTGGAATGTCCCGTACCATTGGCAGCTTGATCGACTTAAGCTTGGAAGTTGAACTCTAACTGAAAAAAGATAGGAAGATAGCCTTCAATCGGCGTAGCACCGTCTGAGATACGAAGAAGTGTCGCATCAGACATAGGGAGAGAGAAACAGGTAACCGAGCCAAGGCACCCCATGTTTCGCATATGGGCACCAGGTACAATGCACAAGACGCAAATCTAGACACAGTTTCTTATACACAGCGCAGACAGACTAGTCCAGGAAAACGCCGCATAGAAAAAATGGAATTAACTAACTTAGATCAACTGGATCAAACAGCGTGAGGAACTTGGCTCTGCACACCATTTGCTATACCTAACATTGGAATCGCTGATGTATCGCGACTCAGGAAGAACATCAAGAAATGGAGGCACAAGGATGATGAGACAATCGACTGGAGAGCAACACAAGACTTAGACCACCTGATGATCTGCCCACAACGTCCTGGAAACATGCAAAATGGATGACACGTCGAAGAGGAATGACAAGACAAGAGGTTGTTCCTTGGACAGGGGAAGTAAGTAAGTGGTGCCCAGGACAGGGGAAGTAAGTAAGCGTCTTGCAAAATGAAAATGTTTGTTTCGTATAAAAATGACCACCCTGCTCCGGTTTCATTAGATAGCTTAGACAGAAAATGTATGTTAGTGATCAGTCATAATTATCGAATAAATAGTACAGGATGGTTGACATCCACTAACTTAGGCAGCAGCTGGCACGCTTCCCGTTCTGACTGTTACGCAAGTCTGCGTACTTCAACTAATGCGGCAGGCGACGCACTCACAGACCTTCACCAACAGATGTCTTCGCCGCGTACTTTGTGTCAGATGGTCACCGTTGATAAATACTGCTCTAATTTGCAGCATAGTACGCTACAATAGTCTGTGCGTTGTGAGATTGGGGTGATAAAGTACAGATGAGTAGGATAAGCCCCAGGCCGGGGGAACAAAGAGCAGTCAGGGTCAGGTGATACATGCTGAGAAAAGCTCCATCTTATGTGTTCCTGGGAGCAGTGTGTCACAACAGTCTGGCCAATGAGATGGGGATCCACACCACAATCGCCACAGGGTTAAACCTGCTGAGACGTTTTGCATTGCACTACACCAAGGAGGACAGCAGTTGACATATTCACACACACACAGAGACGCACACACAACACCGACAGAGAGAGAAATTATAACAATACTTCTGCTAATAATACTAATAATAATAATAATTGTAATCTGTTCATTGTCATCGATGTGCTATGTCTATGACTTTTCATACGTACTTTATAAATCACTTTGTCTTAATGATGTGTGTGTGTGTATATATATATATATATATATATATATATATATATATATATATATATATATGCGTGCGTGCGCGCGCGCGCGTGCACTATTTGCATGTACATATACTATATGTACACATTTACAGTTCGTTGTAATTATCTTGTTGTGTTGGTATGTCTTGCTGTGTGGGGTGCTGACAAATTCCTTCCTTCAGAAACTTTTAGCCACACAAATCTTCAACATACTAGACACGTCAACGTTTAATGACTTATCTTGTAATTGTTTAGTAGCTATGATACGCAGGGAGCTCGAAACGTATATATTCATACCTACCATTCTTACAGAAACAATACATCAATCTGAACCATTTCTCAATCTCTCGCCGTACCATGGGAATTCATTGTTGATTACTTCGTCCGAACATATTACGGATTATGTCCCTTGACGTATATTTTGACTGAAGCTTCTAATACGCTAAAAAATATTACAGTTAACTGGGAGTTCATCTCTTGTTCGGTGCTGGTCAAGCATGGGTGGCAAATTGATTGCATGTGTTGCTCAATAGTTCAGTCCGATGATCGTTTTGTTTGTGCCATCTGAGCCCTACTATAACCAACACGATTAGGGTTGGTTGGAACACACCTTCTCCGAAGAGAAGACGAAACATAATTGAGAAACATATATAGAACGTTCTATAGTTTTGTTTCGAATATGTGATAGACTAAAACAATAGTGTTTATTTGATTGTTTTAGTGGAATCTATCCGTTTTTTTTTTTCTATACAAAATATGTTTGCTACACAGGAAGCATCTGCTGTGTCTTATCAACTGTCCCCACTGCTTAGGCACCAGAGAATTAGTTTGACAACAAAGCAACAGCTGATAGACAGTATATTTATGCCGACTATGCTACCAGTGCCAAACATGGCCTCTGTCAAGAGCGCGCCAGAGCAGAATTTGGACGGGTGGTATGAAGTCTTTGAGGAAGGTCATCGATTTTACCAGAAGAGACAGAATGCGGAACGATATTCGAAGTATGGTCGGCACAAAATCTTGTGTGGAATACATTTGAAGGCAGAAAATAAGTTGGTTTTCGTTCGTCATGTCATGAGAATGCACCCTATCAACTTGCACTGATGGCTTAAAACGCTGGGCGATCTGGCTACAAGGCAAGTGTGAGGCTGCGATTCAGGAGGATATGTTGCATTAGCGTGGTTGTGGAGCTACACGAGCTCACATTGACCAACGCAACGCACTTGGCGAAGGATAGACGGCTTACGCTCTCAAGTGGAAAGGAAACTGACATATGGACCAAATATGTTATGACAAGGGAATTAGTATAAACGAGGGATGTGTAGTTCAATATTTCATTGTTAATTCCCATAGAAAGACTTATTATTAAAAATAGTAATAGTGATAATAATAATAATAATAATAATGATAATAATAATGGTACTAGTAATAATAATAATAGTAATAATAATAATAATAATAATGATCATCATAATAATAATGATATTAGTAATAAAAATAATGATAATAATAATAATAATGATATTATTAATACTAATATTAATAATAATGATGATCATAATAATAATGATCATAATATTAATAATGATATTGGTAATAATAATTATTGTCATAACAATAATGCTATTAGTAATAATAATAATAATAATCATTATAATGATGATAATAATATTAATAATAGTTATGATAATACTGATATTAAAAATAGAATTATTATTGTTGCTATTATTATTATTACTAGCAAACGCAACAGATCATCTATCCACTAGTGCAACTGTACTGTGGATACAAATTTAAAACAGGTCTTTTGAAAGATAGTCGCACATTGATGGAGAGCGGATCACGTTCCGGTTGGCCTTCAACAAGCTGAAGGAATGAAGTCATTGACCAAACACGGACCTTGGTCTGACATAACTTTCGTGTCGCCATCCGAGAGTACCACCTGAAGGTCATCCGTCACCTTCGTCATGCTGTTCGAGGCATACACCACTGACCTGTGGACAACGGGAACTTGACAGCTCCACCATGACAGCCTACCCTCACATTCTTCTTATCTCATTCAGACTTTATTTGCTAAACTCAACACTGCTCTAGTTCGCCAGCCTCCCTATTCCCCCGACATGACTCCTTGCGATACTTGACTGTCCCCCAAGCCGAAGACCCCGCTCTAACGGGACACGATTTGAGTCATGAGAAGACTGTGAAGGATGCGACGACCCACATGTACTCAATTCCCAAAAATGTCTTCCTGAAATTCTTTCAACATTGACTGCATCGCTGGGAGAGTACTCTGATGTGGATTAGGGTTTCAAACCTACATTTAAGTAATTGTAAGGTCGGTTACTTTTTGAACACACCTAGTACGGGTCTAAGGAATAGCATTTTCATACTACCCCACACAAAGGATAGATCTAGTGGCATCATCTAGACTGCGAACTGGCCGCTGAAGGCGCAGGTCCCATCCCTGTCAACAATGAAACAACGGACACGACAGACCTGTAGCCTTCATGTCGCGGTCAGACACACATCAGAACATGGTGTATATGTGTGTCCACCTTCTTATGAGCAGCAGCAGCTTCTTCTTCTTTTTCTTCTTCTTCTTCTTCTTCTTCTTTTTCTTTTTCTTCTTACTTTTTCTTTTTTCCTTCTTTTTTTCTTCGTTTTCATTTTCTTCTTCTTTTTCTTTTCCATCTTCTTTTCCTCCTCTTCCTTCTTCTCCTTCTTTCTCCTCTTCCTCCTCCTCTTCTTCTTCTTCTTCTTCTCATCTCGTCCTCCTTTGGCTTCTCCCCCTTTGTAGTCTGCTTCTTCTCTTTCTCACATCCACCCCCATCCTTCTTCTCCTGCTCCTTATCATTCTTTGGCAAACTCTTCTCTTCCAACTCATCCTCCTCCACCTACTCAAACTTCTTCTTCTTCTTCTCCTTTTTATTGCTATTCTTCTTTTGCATATCTCCTTTTTTTCACATTATATGAAAGCCTGATTGGACAGTTGGACTCCGATATATCCGTCATATCGTCCGTGTTAACTCTCTTTTCTTTGATTGTCACTATTCAACATGGAAGACAGTAGTCAGTTTGAAAACAGCCCTCCTAGATAACTGCCGTCTTGTGTCTTCACCCACCCGGTCGTTGTGGTACTAGGCATTATAGAATCGCACCTTCTCTCAGTAGATAGCACACCGCCTCGAGAAGATCATGAGCAGGGTTTGTGCTGCCAGATTGTACTCGCGTCTCCTGGGATCATTTAGTTGGAGATCAAAGCTCAACCTCAATTCCACCCCTGTCTATGACAACATTTGGTACCTAACTCACTTTACCTTCGCGAATTTCATGTTCTGTACTTTTTTCCTCTTTTATTGCTGTTTAGAGGCAAAGTCCTACGTTTAATTTCACACAAAACTCTGCCTTCGTGTTTGGAGTTGATGGCTGAGCTTGTAACTGTATAGACACAAGAATGGCGGAATCGATGGCTTGGTGACGTCAGTGGTGATTGAGTCCAATTACCATTCCTTGCTGACGTTGGTTGTTCTATTATATAGCGATAGTGGGGCAGAGAGAATCTTTTAATTGTACGTTGTGGTTGTGTGGTGGCATGATGGGGTGGATGTGTGGGGGTAGGGTGGGATGTGGTAGTGGGTGGGGGGGGGGAATGGGAACTTGGCTGAATGTGGGGTGGAGGTGGTGGTAGTGGGGTACGGTGAAATGTGATAGTCTGGTGAAATGGGGTAATGGTGTGGTAGTACGGTGGGGTGAGATGTGGTAGTTTGGTGGAGGTGTGGTAGTGAGGTTGGGCGGAGCTGTGGATGAGGGGGGGGGGGGTGAAGTTGTGGTGGTGGGGCGGGGGATTGGTAGTGGAAAGGTGGGGTGGAGATGTGAACGTGGTTGGATGTGTGATAGAGGGGTGGGGTAGGATGTGATAATGTGGTGGAGATGTGAACGTGGTTGGATGTGTGATAGAGGGGTGGGGTAGGATGTGATAATGTGGTGGAGATGTGAACGTGGTTGGATGTGTGGTAGAGGGGTGGGGTAGGATGTGATAGTGGGGTGGAGATACGAACGTGGGTGGATGTGTGGTAGTGAGATAAAAGTGGGTTCGAACATGGGTGGAAGTGGGGGGGGGGTATGGTAGTGGGTGTGTAGTGGTAGTGGAGTGGGATGAGGGGGTAGTAGTGCAAGTTGGAGACAGTGTATGTGCTAGAGGAGGTGGAGTGTGAAATAGTGGAGGTGGTGTGTGTAATAGTGGAAATAATGTGTGTAATAGTGGAGGTGGTGTGTGTAATAGTGAAAGTAGTGGGGGTAATAATGGAAGTGGTGTATGTAATAGTGGGAATAGTGTATATCAAAGTAAATATAGTGTATCCAACAGTGGAAGAAGAGTGTGCTAGTACAGTGGTAGCTAATGGAGCTGGAGTGTGTAATAGACACATACGTAATAAAACGCACATTACACACTGACCCATACATCTAAATATTTACACACGCTAAACACATATACATAACAAATGCTATCTGAAATTGGTCTGGGAACCTAATAAGAACGTTAGCCGGCAACTGTCTTTGTAATCTTGTGCATGTTTTCGCAAATGCATTCGGTTTTTATGGTGTCAAATTATGTTAGCGCTGACAAGTTTCTGCATTCTTTTGGGTCATGCTGTCAGTCAGTCTGGCTGTTGTCAAACTCATGACGTCAGACCCCTCATTCTGACAGACTAGAGGCACAACCATCTTCATGCGATCAGACTAGGGGTGCAGCCATCTTCATGCGATCAGACTAGGGTGGCAACCATCTTCATGCGATCAGACTAGAGGCGCAACCATCTTCATGCGATCAGACTACGGTGGCAACCATCTTCATGCGATCAGACTAGGGTGGCAACCATCATCATGCGATCAGACTAGAGGCGCAACCATCTTCATGCGATCAGACTAGGGTGGCAACCATCTTCATGCGATCAGACTACGGTGGCAACCATCTTCATGCGATCAGACTAGGGTGGCAACCATCATCATGCGATCAGACTAGAGGCGCAACCATCTTCATGCGATCAGACTAGAGGCGCAACCATCTTCATGCGATCAGACTAGGGTGGCAACCATCTTCATGCGATCAGACTACGGTGGCAACCATCTTTATGCGATCAGACTAGGGTGGCAACCATCATCATGCGATCAGACCAGCAGCGCCACACTCTTCTCGCTGACATCTAGGTGCTTCACACTCTGGCTGTTGTCGAACTAGAAACGCTACGCCACGCTGCCTGTCAGACTAAGGGACGTTGCACTCTTCATTCTGTCAGATAAGTTCACCATACTCTTCCTATTGTCAGATTAGTTGCTTTTCACTCTAAGCTGTCAAGCTATTAGCTTCACTTTTCATTTTGTCAAATTAGGGCCCCACACTCTTCATACTTTCAGACTAAGAGAGCTACACTCTTCAAGACGTCAAGTTAGTGGCTTCACAGTCTTCATATTGTCGAATTAGCGGCACGCTCTTCATACTGTAAAATTAGCGGCGCCACTATTTTCATACTGTCAATTTAGCGGCGCCACGCTTTTCATAATGTCAAATTAACTACGGCACGCTTTTCATAATGTCAAATTAGCGGCGCCACGCTTTTCATGATGTCAAATTAGCGACGCCACGCTTTTAATAATGTCAAATTAGCGGCGCCACGCTTTTCATGATGTCAAATTAACTACGGCACGCTTTTCATAATGTCAAATTAGCGGCGCCACGCTTTTCATGATGTCAAATTAGCGACGCCACGCTTTTAATAATGCCAGATTAGCGGCGCCACGCTTTTCATACTATCAGATTAGCGGCGCCACGCTTTTCATGATGTCAAATTAGCGACGCCACGCTTTTAATAATGCCAGATTAGCGGCGCCACGCTTTTCATACTATCAGCCTAGGGGAACCACACTCTTCAAGACGTCCGATTTTGGGACTGTCCGATTTTGGGACTGTCTCTAGCTTTTTACATGCTAAGTCAAGACAATTTAATGTAGAAGTAACGTACCGCAATATTAACAAAGAACTAAAAATTGAAGATACTAAGAACATGCGCATTCCCGATGGCATGTACGGATGCGAAACATAGACCATCACACAATTATAAAACAAATGAAGGTCCGGGGTTTATAAAACTACAGAATAATCCTAAAATTACCTTGAGTAATGACAGTAACAAGAACAT
Organism: Ariolimax columbianus; assembly: GCA_036924085.1. Taxonomy (NCBI): domain Eukaryota; kingdom Metazoa; phylum Mollusca; class Gastropoda; order Stylommatophora; family Arionidae; genus Ariolimax; species Ariolimax columbianus. Next base: position 37,105,594 of record JAVGWX010000011.1, on the reverse strand, counting down.
ACCAGCATGCGTGATCTTAGTGTCGAAGAGTATAGGCTTTCAGACCACGTTATGTCTCGGAAACAGCTTTTTCGACCACATCAAGCGCCATGACGTGGGTAGTTCTCGTGGGTATTGTCTCAGAAAGACGAGGCAGAGGTCGACCACTACGTAGATGGACACAGGGCATCAAGGACACACTCGAACATGAACGTGGAGCAGGCGAGTAGACTGACTGCTGGTCGAGATTCCTATCGAATGGCTGTGATGAGAGCGACGTTCTGCCAAGGACATGCTACGTGGTAATGAGCCCGATGCCTCAGTTGGATCGTGCGAGGTGATTGATGAAAGTAGGGCTGCTCAACCGCGTAACGTTGGTTTAGGAAGACTAACCCCTGGCCAGGCAAGGCATACTGGTCATACATTGTATTCAGGGTCAGGCAAAGCATACTGATCAGACATGTTAGTCAGGACCTGGCAAAATATACTGTCCAAGATCCTAACCTCGGCTTCTGCGTCTCCCTTCCTGGAATTGGGCTGTTTTTCATGTCAGACTATCTAACAAGCTGATGGGTCGACGTGATCCCCGCAGTAGTGAGTGACAGGCAGATGAAGCCAATCATAGCATAGCACAACTGCCTGGAGGACCCCGTTCCATTTCCATCTTCACGCTCGGGATGTGAGAAAAGCTACGACAACCCGTCACTTAACATCCTTTTCAGGGTGCGCAAAAGAGTAATCCTACTCGTTGTGGGCATTCAACAGCAGCGTAAGGTCATTTTTATTCGTAGATACGGTTTCGTAAATCACTTTTGATAACGCGACTCTGAAGACGTGGGCAGCAAAACCATGTCCAATCTAACGATTCCATATGTCTTTTAGATGCTACCACTATGCATTTGTAAACCTTCGGGTGGTTTCTATTGTGCATGTGTTCATTGTTATCATTGAGTCCATGATTTGCCAAGAACTTCAAATTCCTATTTGTTATTTGGCATTCGCGATCCCCACTTTTGGTGTATATATTTCTTAACTTTAGCCGTGAGGCTGTTGGCGCATACCAAGTTGTCTGTGTTAGATCAACGATTCTGATATTTCCGTACGCCAGTACAACGGTTCCCAAATTTTGTGTAGGTACGACCCCTACCTATCGTAATATTTATTTGTTTAGTAAGTCTACTTAGAGCGTCTGATTAGTCTAGGGGTAAATAGGTCGCTTTTCAGGGGAAAGGTTCGGTGTTCAATTCCCGCTACTGTCACGTTCAAGTCGACCTAGATGTAAATGGATGCCTTGCAGTTAGGGCAGGAAAATGCAACGAGGAAGGCAACTAGCCACACCATCATCTTTTATTTACTTGCATTGTTAGACGCTGTGGGGATGTTTAGTTTTCTGTTGTGTGCCAGTTTTGTCGCCGATGTTAACATTCCGTGTTTCTTGAGGTGTCTCATTGACACCATCCTTTTGGTGGTCAGCCTCTTGCTCTGCAGCCCTGATGTCTGGTATTGTAGATCCGCGGTGCTTTTAACACTGGTGGCATTTAAACAGGTGCCCGAACCATTTTATTACCTGCCTTTCTATGTATTTCATACACGCTTTTTTACCCACCTTCTGTCTCATTTATTCGGTTTGCAATCTGTCCAGCCTTGTGACCCTGACAGCCTTTCTCAAACACTTTTTTCGCATAACATGATTTTTCGTCCTTGTGCCTTGGTGAGAGTCCATGTAGCAGAGCGTTGGTATAAAAATACTTTTTATCAGTTGTCTCTTTGTCTTCATTATAATGTGTTAGTGTCCTAATAATGATGCAAGCTGCTACGAAACCGCATTAGCTTTCTGTGTTCTTGATTCCACCTCTATGTCTAGCCTTCCATCTTGTGTGGACACGGTGCCCAAGTGTTTGAATTCTCTGACCTGTTGAAGTTTTGTGCTTTTTACCTGAATAGTTAGTTTTCACGTACGAGACCTTACACACTCTGTGGTTGAGCATACCGAAGTCTCTAACACTTCTTTTCGATACGGGTTAAGTCTTCCGAGGGGCACCCCTTTACTTAAAACAAGTAAGGGGCCGAAGATGCAACAGGGAATTAGATGACAGCAGCCAGTGGCTCAAAGCTGGCTTTTTGCGTCAGGGTCAGTGACCTATAACTGACAACACTGAGACACTATTAGCCTCAAAGTGGCGGTCCTGGAAACAAACCGCAAACCATTCAGTCTGGCTGAGAGATTTAGGGATTGAAGAGGGAAATCAAACATGGTCCCAAACAATTCCTGAAATTGGATGAGTCCTGCCGAAAGGCGCAGCTATCGCTGTAAACTGCGGCACGTTGTTATCAAGACGAACACATACGATGAACTAGAGGAAGAAGAAGAAGAGGGAGAAGACAAATACGTTGTAGGAGGAGTTCTCGTGGAGCTACTGAGAAGGTCTCGTAGGGCTGCTGAAAAGGTCTCGTGGAGCCATTGAAGAGGTCTCGTAAAGTCATTGAAGAGGTCTCGTAAAGCCATTGAAGAGGTCTTGTGGAACCATTGTAGAGGTCTTGTGGAGCCACTTCCACTGAAGAGGGCGCGTGGAGCCATTGAAGAGGTCTTGTGTACCCACTGAGGCAGTATTGTCGAGCCACTGAGGAGGTCTTGGGGAACCAGGAGGTCTTATGGAGCCACTGAGGTCTTGTGGAGCCACTGAATAAGTCTTGTGGAGCCACTGAATAAGTCTTGTGGAACCACTGCGGTTACGTGGAGCCAATGAGGAAATCTTGTGGAGCCACTGAGGAAATCTTGTGGAGCCACTGAGGTCTTGTGGAGCCACTGAGGTCTTGTGGAGCCACTGAGGAAATCTTGTGGAGACACTGAGGTCTTGTGGAGCCACTGAGGAAATCTTGTGGAGCCACTGAGGAAATCTTGTGGAGCCACTGAGGAGGTCACGTAGAGCCACTGAGGAGGTCTTGTGGAGCCACTGAGGAGGTCTTGTGGAGCCACTGAGGAAATCTTGTGGAGCCACTGAGGAGGTCTTGTGGAGCCACTGAGGAGGTCTTGTGGAGCTACTGAGGAGGTCTTGTGGAGCCACTGAGCAAATCTTGTGGAGCCACTGAGGAAATCTTGTGGAGCCACTGAGGAAATCTTGTGGAGCCACTGAGGAAATCTTGTGGAGCCACTGAGGAGGTCTTGTGGAGCCACTGAGGAAATCTTGTGGAGCCACTGAGGAAATATTGTGGAGCCACTGAGGAAATCTTGTGGAGCCACTGAGGAAATCTTGTGGAGCCACTGAGGAAATCTTGTGGAGCCACTGAGGAAATCTTGTGGAGCCACTGAGGAAATCTTGTGGAGCCAATGAGGAAATCGTGTGGAGCCACTGATGAAATCTTGTGGAGCCACTGAGGAAATCTTGTGGAGCCACTGAGGAAATCTTGTGGAGCCAATGAGGAAATCTTGTGGAGCCACTGAGGAAATCTTGTGGAGCCACTGAGGTCTTGTGGAGCCACTGAGGTCTTGTGGAGCCACTGAGGAAATCTTGTGGAGACACTGAGGTCTTGTGGAGCCACTGAGGAAATCTTGTGGAGCCACTGAGGAAATCTTGTGGAGCCACTGAGGAGGTCACGTAGAGCCACTGAGGAGGTCTTGTGGAGCCACTGAGGAGGTCTTGTGGAGCCACTGAGGAAATCTTGTGGAGCCACTGAGGAGGTCTTGTGGAGCCACTGAGGAGGTCTTGTGGAGCTACTGAGGAGGTCTTGTGGAGCCACTGAGCAAATCTTGTGGAGCCACTGAGGAAATCTTGTGGAGCCACTGAGGAAATCTTGTGGAGCCACTGAGGAAATCTTGTGGAGCCACTGAGGAGGTCTTGTGGAGCCACTGAGGAAATCTTGTGGAGCCACTGAGGAAATATTGTGGAGCCACTGAGGAAATCTTGTGGAGCCACTGAGGAAATCTTGTGGAGCCACTGAGGAAATCTTGTGGAGCCACTGAGGAAATCTTGTGGAGCCACTGAGGAAATCTTGTGGAGCCAATGAGGAAATCGTGTGGAGCCACTGATGAAATCTTGTGGAGCCACTGAGGAAATCTTGTGAAGCCACTGAGAAAATCTTGTGGAGCCACTGAGGAGGTCTTGTGGAGCCGCTGATGAGGTCTTGATGAACCAATGAAGAGGTCTCTCAAGCAGGGATTCAATGAAGAGGTCTCAGATATTTAATGAAGAGGTCTCAGAGATCCAATGACGAGATCTCCTATAAACCGTTGAACAGGTGTCGGAGACCCACTCATCACATAGATTCACTGAAGAGTGTCTCGGAGAGGCACTGAAGAGATCTCCTGTAGTCACTCAAAAGGTCTCCGGGAGTCACTGAAGAGGTATCGACCAGCTCAAGGACTACGACGGAAACACATTGAGAAACTACCTATCTAGTTGGCCATCTATACCTGTTCTATCTTCCATTATCCTAGTTGGCCATCTATACCTGTTCTATTTTTCATTATCCTAGCTGGCCATCTATACCTGTTCTATCTTCCATTATCCTAGCTGGCCATCTATACCTGTTCTATCTTCCATTATCCTAGCTGGCCATCTATACCTGTTCTATCTTCCATTATCCTAGCTGGCCATCTATACCTGTTCTATCTTCCATTATCCTAGCTGGCCATCTATACTTGTTCTATCTTTCATTATCCTAGCTGGCCATCTATACCTGTTCTATCTTCCATTATCCTAGCTGGCCATCTATACCTGTTCTATCTTCCATTATCCTAGCTGGCCATCTATACCTGTTCTATATTCCATGATCCTAGTTGGCCATCTATACCTGTTCTATCTTTCATTATCCTAGTTGGCCATCTATACCTGTTCTATCTTCCATCATCCTAGCTGGCCATCTATACCTGTTCTATCTTTCATTATCCTAGCTGGCCATCTATACCTGTTCTATCTTCCATTATCCTAGCTGGCCATCTATACCTGTTCTATCTTCCATTATCCTAGCTGGCTATCTATACCTGTTCTATATTCCATGATCCTAGTTGGCCATCTATACCTGTTCTATCTTTCATTATCCTAGTTGGCCATCTATACCTGTTCTATCTTCCATTATCCTAGCTGGCCATCTATACCTGTTTTATCTTCCATTATCATCATATAACTATCAGTGTACAGGCTAGAGGTCGTAGTCGTGATTGAATAACCCGAACCTGGCAGAGAAGACAAGTATTGGCACCTGTGAGATGTGTTTATACACCTGTGTATTACTCGTGCCAAATGTAGATAGCTCAAACCCTCATGTTTCACTTGTCTTAATGAGGAATTTGAAGTTATACATTCGAGACTGTATTGTGTAGAAGATTTGTGGAAGCAGGTGCGTATTATCTGATTTTTTTTCAAATTCTCTGCTGGTCAGGTGTGAAGGAAGAGTTGGATAACTGTCATCGATAGTTCTTAAACAAAAACTATGTTAACTTCTGGGGGACGAGAGAAAGACATTGCACAGTTGTAATACGTTGACGTTGCAATACATTATGATGGAGGCACCCTAGAAGAGTAGAAGAAAAAGACATTGCACAGTTTGAATACTTTGACGTAGCAATCAATTATGAGGGAGGCATCCTGGAAGAGTAGAAGAAAAAGACATTGCACAGTTTGAATACTTTGACGTTGTAATAAATTATGAGGGAGGCACCCTAGAAGAGTAGAAGAAAAAGTAGATGATGAGCAACAGCCCCATAATTATAGGTGGTCAAAAGAGAAGAGATTAGACAGGGAGCAGCGCTAGCGCACTGGTTAGTCCACTGACTGCCCATACGGAGGGTCTAGGTTCTTCATATAGGGTATTTCGATCGATCGCATACGGCTCCAGGGTAATCTAAACAAGAAACCGCGAATAACCATATAAACATTGATATCAATTTCAGTCACGTCTGTGTGGCCATTTTTTGTGTTTGTTGAACGATTGATGTTTCAGTCTGCAGAGACCTGTTCGCAGTCTGAACATTGCCGCTTGATCTCTTCTGCGCAATGAGTGCTGATTGGTTGTTATATGTGCAAGTTACACCGAACGACAACACAAGCCTCTCATCTGACAATAACAAGAAATAAACGTCTCGCGGTAGGGCAGTAGGACAATAGAAGTTGGCAAGGGCAGTAGGACAATGGAAGATGGCAAGAGGAGTAGGACAATGGAAGATGGCAAGGACAGTAGGACAATGGAAGATGGCAAGGGCAGTAGGACAATGGAAGTTGGCAAGGGCAGTAGGACAATGGAAGATGACAAGGGCAGTAGGACAATGGAAGATGGCAAGGACAGTAGGACAATGGAAGATGGCAAGGGCAGTAGGACAATGGAAGATGGCAAGAGGAGTAGGACAATGGAAGATGGCAAGGACAGTAGGACAATGGAAGATGGCAAGGGCAGTAGGACAATGGAAGATGGCAAGAGGAGTAGGACAATGGAAGATGGCAAGGACAGTAGGACAATGGAAGATGACAAGGGCAGTAGGACAATGGAAGATGGCAAAGGGCAGTAGGACAATGGAAGATGGCAAAGGGCAGTAGGACAATGGAAGATGGCAAAGGGCAGTAGGACAATGGAAGATGGCAAGGGCAGTAGGACAATGGAAGATGAAGGAGGAAGAACGAGTTGTTTTCAATGTGCACAAAGTCAAACAAGACCAAACTTAGCGAGAGAGGGAGAGAGAGGGGGGGGAGAGAGAGAGGGGGGGGGAGAGAGAGAGAGAGAGAGAGAGAGGGGGGGGGGGTGAGAAAAAAAGAACAGAAAAGTGATATTGAACATTCTTTTCTGTAAAAGAAATTTTTTTGAGGTTAGAGAGGTGCCATCAATTTGTATAGAATATAGCTTTGCCAGGTGTTTCTTGTGGTTCATAGTGCCTTATGGGCCTACCCATCCCCGATTATTTGTGTCAGTTGAAACATTTGAGCACGCAATCAATGTTCATCTAGGTTTGAAACAGGCTCATTCATTGAAAAGCTTCTTGGTACGTTTCCGGGTCATTCTTTCAAAAAACATTATACGAATGGCATAGCAACTACACCATCCGGAAATTCTAGGGCTGGATTTTCTTTTTGTCCTTATAGATTTGCCTCTCTATATTCTACTGGTCGAGACACGTACCTTTCCACCCCGGGCCGTCGTCTTTTGAACGATATCAGAACGTATTAGCCAGTTCTTGGATGCATGTGTAAGTCTGTATGCACCTATGCTAGTGTTTCAGTGATGCCATATGTTTCTGTGTGGTTCCAGCCAGACAGCATGTTCTTCCTCACTGACGCATGGGCTTAACTGCGTGCGTGTGTATTAAAGATTGCCAGCCATCTGTAAGTATGACCATCCATTGAGATGGGTTGAAGTTTTTCCTGATTTCATCAGTGAAACCGCGTAGAATTTCCTTCAGATTCTAGGGATTTGCACGACACACTTATCCCATCGCTTTATCTGTGCATGAACAACCGCAGCACATGTTCTGGTCTGCTGGCCCAGCCACATTCAGATCTCCTGAACAACCTCTGCGTCATTCACAAAATGTTTCCCTCGTCAAGGTGTGTATTTAGTGGGAATGCCTCTAGGCCAAGTCGCGGTTTTCCGGCGGATGTTTAAGTCAAGAAATTGCCACCCTTGGCGTTTCATTTTCTCCAGAGTTAATCGAGCCATGTGTGATGGAGTTATCGTGATGGAGCAGCGCGCCTCCAGCCTACAGATCTGCCTGTTTCCTTCCACATGCATGCGAAAGCTGCAACACAACTTCCCAGTTGAAGTAACATCAATAAGAGAAAAGATATGGCCAAGAATATATTCAGCAACATGCGACATATACTGACATGCGAACAGATAAACCAAAATTTGAAAATGAGAACTGGCAGGTGTTATGAATACTCGTCACTACTTTATGGCGCAGAACCATGGCCAATGAATAACAAGTTGGAAAAGAGTAATGAAGCCTTCGAAATGTTTATGTATAGAAGATTAGGTCGCATTTCTTGGAAATCGAAGAAAACAAATTTGGAGGTATTGGAAATGTTGGAGGTGAAAAGAGAATTAATGACCGAAATCAGGGTTAGATAGTTAGGTTATTTTAGTCATATAACAAAACATACCTCCTTGTTGAAGACCATACTGGAGGATAGGGTGGAATGCAGTCGTTCAAGAGACATAACACATTTTAAGTTGGTGGATAACATCAGGAGATGGACTGGAAAAAAGCTTATCAGATTGCACGATTACGGCAAAGAGATAACAGTACACTGCAGATCCATTGCATTCGACTTTCGATCCGGAGAGGGCACTCTAACTGAACGTACTGGGAAGTTGTGTTGAAGCTTTGGTATGCAAGTGGAAGGAAACGTCCAGATCTGCAAGCCTGTCGATACCACCAATCACAATTTTCAGCTATCTCATATCAGCTTGTGACCTTATTACTGACTATCCATCAAAATTCGAACACACTATATTTTAGCAATTAACCTCTTGTTTTCTGTGTTGTAATATTTGTTTAGATTTTCATTCCTTTTCTTTTAATATTTGGTCTTCTTTCATGAATCCTCTAATTATATTTTCACATTTTTCTCCTTTGCAGCCTTATCTTTTTATTACAATATTGCTAATTTCTTATGCATTTTCTGTTTTCTGTTTATATTTTACTTCTTTGATACCATCTTTCTTTTTTTTTCCCTTGTCTTATTTTAATTCTTTCAAGCCTCTTTTTTGTCTAATTTGGCTGTTTTTGTTTGTTCATGCTTTCTGTCTTCCTCCGACTTTGATTCATGGCTTTTATTTTAACCGTTAAAATAACACAAAGTTGCCACACGTGGTCATGCAATTGGTTCCAAATAGCCTAATACAGCCCCGAAAACGCATGCATTTGTATGTATTTGTTGTTTTTATACGTCTTGTTTACGTGCAGAATGTTTATCGTTTCTGTTATGCAATTATAATTATGTTAAAAGTTATTTTGTGCTATGTTATGTTATATGTTGTAATATGTTGTATTATATGTTGCGTTAAATCGAATGCTAAATTGTATGTTGTGTGATGTTACATGTTGTTATATGGTATGGCATATTATATGTTTTGTTATGTAATCGTATATGGTACGTTATATTGTGATATATGTTATGTTATGTACAGAGAACCGACCTCACTTAATTCTACTTTCCCTCATTCTACTTTCCATCATTCTACTTTCCATCATTCTACTTTCCATCATTCTACTTTCCATCATTCTACTTTCTCCCCATCTACTTTCCCACATTCTACTTTCCAACATTCTACTTTCATCATTCTACTTTCCCTCCTTCTACTTTCCATCATTTTACTTTCCATCATTCTACTTTCCATCATTCTACTTTCCATCATTCTACTTTCCCTCCTTCTACTTTCCATCAATCTACTTTCCACCATTCTACTTTCCATCATTCTACTTTCCACCATTCTACTTTCCATCGTTCTACTTTCCACCATTCTACTTTCCAACATTCTACTTTCCATCATTCTACTTTTCATCATTCTACTTTCCCTCAATCTACTTTCCACCATTCTACTTTCATTCATTCTACTTTCTCCCCATCTACTTTCCCTCATTCTACTTTCCAACATTCTACTTTCCATCATTCTACTTTCCAACATTCTACTTTCCATCATTCTACTTTCCCTCAATCTACTTTCCACCATTCTACTTTCATTCATTCTACTTTCTTTCATTCTACTTTCACTGCATTAAATGTGAACTCCTACTTTTTGAGTCTCTTTCAGCAGAAGACAAGCATTTCCGTATCCACGGTTCCTGTAGTTCGCTGTTTGTACATACTCATGTCTACACTAGTGTGTGTCTCTGGCAGATTTCCTGTTCATTTAAATAGTGTACGTCTACATATCGTAGCAAACCAGACCAAGGAAATGCCACTGAGACTCACATAAACTAGGTTACCACTGACAAGTCTTCTTACAGGATCATGACCAACATGAAAATGTATGATCGGTCTCATGTGGTCCTTCACACACGCCAGGCGTCTCCCACACCCACCTACCCCCAATGACAATTAGCTGCTTGTTAGCTGTTATGATTCTGTACCATACTAGGGCGATTGGAAAAGTGTTGCTTTTGAGGAGAAAATTTAATTTATGCACAAATCTGGCACCTGAGCTATATATTTGCTTAGAACTTGGAATGTAGTTTAGGTGACGTGTTATTATTTTTCAACGTAGTCACCATCCCGGTCCACACACAAACACAAACGTCGGATCAAGTTCCATCCCATCCACGACAAAATCAAAACGTCTTCTCCCGAAACCAGGTACGCACAACGGCTTTCACCTCCTCATCAGAAGCGTAACGGTGTCCCTTGGGGTGTTCCTTCAGCTTCGGGAAGAGTAAGAAATCACAAGGTGCCAGATCGTGGTTGTACAATGGGTGCGGAAAACTGTCCTCAAACTTGAGACGCTCAAATGCATTACTACAGGAGATAGGTGGAGTAAGGGTTAATTAATGCATTCAAGAATAGATTGGACATGCATAGTTAATTTTAGATCACGTGAATGTAAAATATACTGGTTTTTTACACTGTATATATTCTTGTAAACCAGTATGGCGACGTTAAACAGGTGGTAACGGATATAGGATGCTACTTATCTGAACGTGAGCTAATGCTAGGGGGATGCAGTACATGCTCGGAATGGAATAGAGGGTTTTAGCCGCGCTCATATTGCCTGCTTCTGTTCATGACGGATGTATTGAAGAGGCGTTCACGTACTTCCTGAATTATTGTCATTATCTATGACTTGTTAGAATGTTCATTCATCTGCTATCGTTCTGCTTCTTTATCTACTTGTGCGTTTCAGCGTCAGGTTATGAAGAGGTTTCTTAACCTGGCCCTTGTAAATGCTTCATCTTCAAAACGAAGGTTGGTAATCGTTCGGTCTCCTATCTTCACAGTACGAACATGATCTCCAAGTGACTCACCCATACTTTGCTCAAGAAATATGTTGAAAAGTGTTGAGGAGAGTGTCTCACACCGACCGATGTGCGAAACCAGTCTTCTCCTCCACCACACCCGGCTCCCTTTTACAAGAACTGCGATGGGCGCCTTGTTATACGGGTGTTCAAGAACCTTTATCATATTTCCATTTATTTTATACCTGCTTATGGTTCTCAACAGCGCTTTATGCCATACCACATGAAACGCCTTCTTGAAATCAACAAACACATGATACAATGTTTGCTAAATATCAGTCTTTAAGTTAAATATTCAAATATATGATGGTTTTACGGGATTACATTGTAGTTAGCGCAGAGCTAGATATATAACGGTTTAACGATGTTATATTGTAGTAAGCGCAGGGCTAGATATATAACGGTTTAACGATGTTACAGTGTAGTTAGCGCAGGGCTAGACATAACGGTTTAACGATGTTACAGTGTAGTTAGCGCAGGGCTAGACATAACGGTTTAACGATGTTACAGTGTAGTTAGCGCAGGGCTAGATATATAACGGTTTAGCGATGTTACAGTGTAGTTAGCGCAGGGCTAGATATATAACGGTTTAACGATGTTATATTGTAGTAAGCGCACGGCTAGATATATAACGGTTTAACGATGTTACAGTGTAGTTAGCGCAGGGCTAGACATAACGGTTTAACGATGTTACAGTGTAGTTAGCGCAGGGCTAGATATATAACGGTTTAACGATGTTACAGTGTAGTTAGCGCAGGGCTAGATATATAACGGTTTAACGATGTTACAGTGTAGTTAGCGCAGGGCTAGACATAACGGTTTAACGATGTTACAGTGTAGTTAGCACCGAACCATATACAGGATGGATTAACGAGGTCACAATGAATGTAGCACATATGTAAAGATATGGTTGTTGAACGAGCTTACATTGAAGCCTATATTGTTGAATTAAAAACGGAAGAGGATAGTTTGGTTATTGCACATAATGGCTTATAGAGAAAAACATGTTACGTGTTGGATATACAGTGCATGAGATGCACAATATAGCATGGCTATAGTCGGAGAGAGAGAGAGAGAGAGAGAGAGAGAGAGAGAGAGAGAGGGAGGGAGGGAGGGAGGGAGGGAGATGCGTCTTTCTACTTGTAAGTTAATGCAAATGTCCAGCATTAGGAGACGTACAACAGGACTGGTTAGACCTGAAAGGCCGAAGATAAAACCGCTTGTGTTTACAAACATAAGAGTTCCACTGAGACACACTGCGCATGCTATTTCATGAATGACATGCGAACGCAATGTAACGTTTGCTACGCAGGTTCTTCACTAACATTCGAAGGTCCACTTTTTAGCAGGCGAGAGGAGGAACCGTTTGCCTGTTGTTTACATGAAATGAGATTATGCCGAAATAAACTACCGTACAGACTTCAGGAAGTGTGCATTTTTATTTTCTGTGATACCATTCTGCAGCTTAGTTCCAGAAATGTAGGCGGGCAGATTAATTCATTGTGTGGTTGTCATGTTTAGGAACTTTACAGTTTTTGAAGTAATAATTTCAGCGTGTGCTGTGAAATATTTTTTTCAGAAAGGCAGTCCTAGTGTTTAGGTACAGATGGCATTTGTTTGTGATGTTTAGGTAGGAGATTTATTCATCTTATGCTTGTAATGTTTAGGGACTGTACAGTTTTGGAAGTAAGAATTTCAGCGTGTGCCATGAAATATTTTTCAGAAAGGCAGTCCGGGTGTTTAAGTACCTGATGACATGTGTCTGTGATGATGTGCTCGTACATGGCTAGAGTTGGGGGGGGGGGGGGGGGGAAGAAACTATATGTGCGTTGTAATGGGCTTTCTGATTGTAGATAATTCTATATTGTTTTAACTTGGGTGAATTAGTCTTTGTCGTTTGCTCTTCGCTTGACTCTGTCAGGGATCCAAGTGTCAGGGATTCCGCAGGGATCTCGGTGAGATCACATGAAAGATTCCAACCATGATGCCAAACTAGGACATTGAAAGCTAATTATAACTTGGTAGGGAGCAAGAAGACGGTTGAGAAATGATGATTAAGTTAGGGTTCGGGCAGAGGTTGTTGCTGAATGCCCTCAATGGGTAGGATTACTTTTTTGTGCGCCCTAAAAATGATGTTAAGTGGTTGGTGGTCGTATTCCTCACATCTCGAGCGTGCTGATGAAAGGGGACCGAGGTCTCCCAAGGCGGTTGTGCTATGCTTGGCTTCATCTGCGTGTCGCTCACTACTACGGGGATCACATCGATCCGTAACCTCGTTAGCCAGGTTACCATAAAAACAGCCTGTCTTCAGGGAGGACTACGAGGAAGCCGAGGTCAGGGTCTTGGCAGGATATTTTGCCTGCCTCTGACAAACATATCTGATCGGTATGTTGTGCCTGACCAGACGTTTGTCTTCCTACCCTCGGACAGAGGTTAAATCTGTCGGTCATTTCCTAGATGTAACTTTTCATTATCTGAAAAGCAGGTAAAAGGAAAGTTGCCTATCCCTTTCCAGCCCATAGGCGCCGTTTTCATCCCCTGTAAAACCTCGAAAATAGTCCTCGCTGGGTGACCAATACAGTTCTTAAATATACTTGGAATAATTGGAGTCCTGGAGTTCAAACATGCATGTTGTTAGTCTTTTGCCAGGTAGTCAAAGTTGTAGGCATTTCAAACTTGATTTGGCCTACTAGGCCTGGGGACAAATAATCTTGGTTTATTGTTCTAGGCCTGGGGACAAATAATCTTGGTTTATTGTTTACTAGAATTTGTGAATGTTGCGGCAGTTAAGCCTACTCTTTTCTATTTCTGACTGAAAATGGATTTTTTAACGTGCTCGACACTGAACACGGGAGTCCGATCCCACTTTTTAACCAGAAGACCCACTTGAAAAAATAGCGGTCTCCACCGTGATTGGAACCCATTCGAGGCTTTCACCTTACCTCGAGACCACTCGAATCCCCACTGCTAATTATGCGTTTGCGTTTTGTGGTATAGTATGTGGGATTTCATTTTCTTTGAAGCGACCCAGCACGACGATGTAAGGTTATTTCAGCTAGGTAGATATTTGTAAAAGTTATGGTTTCAAGTCGACACATTTATCGAAAGGAAAGTTGGACTTGAAGAGCCGAGTAATGATTTATAATTTGATCTGACAAATGATCAGGCATGGATTTTCATTGATACTTTGACACATACTAACAAATTTATGTGTAATGGAGATGGCGGACATATCAGTGAAGTTACCGCGGCGAGAAAGAATGTTTGTCTGAAATTCACATTTCAGCATTAAAGCCATATACATGCTCTTTACTATAGTCCATGCCAGAGATACGTTATTATGTGTCTTAACTTACTCGGATAGCAATTGTTACTCAATTTGTTCAATATTAATTAATTTTATTATGAATATAACCATTTTGTACATAATTTTGAAATACAATGCAGAATAGCCCAAGCAAAATTTGTCTTGCAGACCCTGAAGGAAATTTTGTGTACGGAAACCGTGTCGCTGGAACTGACAACGATAGTCATTGGGTGCCACGTTAAACCAGTACTGAAATATGGCAGTGAATCATGAACAATCAGCAGATCTTTGGAAGCAACGTGGATATGCTTTTACAGAATGCTGCTGATCCCATGGACTGCAAGGAAGCCTAAGTATACGGTACTCAAAGAGGCGCACACACAAAGACAACTGATTGCAAGGATCAGAACGAGGCAGCCATCCTTTTTCGGTCATGTTATGAAAATAAGCGGCTTGGAGTATGTTATGACAACGGGAAAGATATCACGACAGAGAGACAGAGGAAGGCCGAGAGAGAAGATGTTGGATAACCTGAGAGACAGAGGAAGGCCGAGAGAGAAGATGTTGGATAACCTGAGAGAATGGCACGGGTGAAAATCGACAACAGAGTTGGTAAACGACACACGTGATAGAAACGGATGGAGGTCCATGATCGCCACCTTTTGGCACCTTTTGATGATGATGATGATGATTCATACTTTCTACAAAATTTGCTTGAACTGGCACGTTGACTAGGTAACGGTCAGCATTACTGTATTTTATTATTGACTCCTATTATCCATAATTTAGATTCATGTATCTCAATACTAGCGACTGGCTCGTCCCTCTTTCGTCGTCATGCAGTCCTAATAGTAATAATATTAACTGATTCACTCCGTACAGCCGAGTACTCAAACTTGCAAACGTTCTTACATTGCTACAGAGCTTATATTTTGGCTTGAACTCTTAGCATATTTATATGTAAAAGTTACTAAATAACATTTTCCCAAATTACAATTTGTGTCTATAATACCTACCCGAAGTTTTACATTTGAAAAATGGATGTGTCCAGATATTCAGATGTTTCCAGAGAGAATGAGTTAATAGCTAATTGAAGTGAGCAAGTTCTTACCTTTATACTTTACACATATCACAGCAGATTGAGGTACCATCAGTAGAGCTAGCGATTGACATTGACCAGGAATGCCACTGCTGCACTGATACGATGAAACTGGGAAGTCATTCAACATGCGAGCAACAGACAGATCACGTTATGGCCAGTCGAGTGACTAGCCCTGGACACGTTTTACGGAGATACACACACACAACCGTAGAAGGAATACGCTAACTTTAGATCTACTCAATCTGGCTCATGAAAGACAAGAAGAAGAAGAAGAAAAATAGGAAGGAAGGAAGGAAAGAAAGAGAGAAGGACGGAAGGATAGGAGAGGGGAAGGTACGGAGAGGCGGAGGGAGAGAGAGCGAAACAGAGAGGAAGGAAGGGAGAGAGGAAGGAAGAGACAGAGGGACGCAGGACGGGAGGGATATGGAAGGGAGGAGAGGAGGGAGAGGGAAGACATTGGTTTGGAGAAAGTCATGCTGTCACTGCTCTTTTAGTGAATACACCATATTTGGGCATATATTCTACTGTGCGTTTTCCCTTGAAATATGAGCACATGTCAGTATCGCCAGATGTTGCATCTTCTAAATATATGACATGTGTGTTGGTATTATCTTTGACAGAGTCTCATTATTGTCACTTGGTATCTTCTTGGTAAGTGGCAATATGTGTCCGTTGTGTCAGATTCTGAGATTGGCTTCAGTGTCTGACACCCGTTCAGTACTGCGCGAGCGTAAAGGTTATGTTCCCCACTCACCTGCTGAGTCTGGAATAAGAAACCCGTTCAGTACTGCGCGAGCGTAAAGGTTATGTTCCCCACTCACCTGCTGAGTCTGGAATAAGAAACCCGTTCAGTACTGCGCGAGCGTAAAGGTTATGTTCCCCACTCACCTGCTGAGTCTGGAATAAGAAACCCGTTCAGTACTGCGCGAGCGTAAAGGTTATGTTCCCCACTCACCTGCTGAGTCTGGAATAAGAAACCCGTTCAGTACTGCGCGAGCGTAAAGGTTATGTTCCCCACTCACCTGCTGAGTCTGGAATAAGCACGCGCACCAATCATTTTCCACGTTGTTGGCAGTGGGGCGCCTCTCTGTTTGTCCATAACAGAATCAATTTGTGTTTGCGCCCGAGGTTCAACCTTCTTTAACATTTGACTAAAGTGAAGAGGAAATTCTCTCTGTTCGTAAGAGCTTGTATTTGTTTCTTAGAAAAATTAAAATTCGATTAGTCGGCATCAGAGAATCTTTCTGTTTAATCACAAAAGCCATGTCGTTATTTGTTTGTTAGTTGAATCAATCAAGCGTTACAGTTTGTGTAAACACAAAGTATAGAATTGTTTTATTTGTTTGTTAGGAATAGTTGAATCAA
Organism: Ariolimax columbianus; assembly: GCA_036924085.1. Lineage (NCBI taxonomy): Eukaryota > Metazoa > Mollusca > Gastropoda > Stylommatophora > Arionidae > Ariolimax > Ariolimax columbianus. Next base: position 37,088,902 of record JAVGWX010000011.1, on the reverse strand, counting down.
TCAAGCGTTACAGTTTGTGTAAACACAAAGTATATAATTGTTTTATTTGTTTGTTAGTTGAATCAATCAAGCGTTACAGTTTGTGTAAACACAAAGTATAGAATTGTTTTATTTGTTTGTTAGTTGAATCAATCAAGCGTTACAGTTTGTGTAAACACAAAGTATAGAATTGTTTTATTTGTTGCTTAGATAATAACCTGTCCATGACGGACGCATTAACAATAGCATTACAAATGGCCACGATTCGAGTATCTTAATTTACAATATATTTGTTAGAATTCAAACGATAAAGTATCAATGAAAAAATCGATATTATTAATACGGAAATGAATCGAGTCTGCAAGAAAATTAAACACTTTGTCGTTATGTCAGCTGTGTAACTTCCTATACAACTTAACGCACAGCAAATCACCAGATATGTTTGCTAAGTCTACATCTGAATCACTTGTTCACTCTCATATATTCATTCACACACATACACACACACGCACGCACGCGCGCACACACACACACATATACAATGCGTGTTCAAATAAAACTGGACCGAACTGCACCAAGTGAACATACGTACGAAGCGCATTATGACATCAATTCTAATGTAAACAGTACACACAAACCATCAAGTTTGCAAAATTTCATTATCGTCTGACTCATAGTTTCCTATGCAGACAGTTGAAATCATGGCGGGTGTGATACGGAATCCGTCCAGAGTTGATCAGTGAGCGGTGATTCGATCTCTAACAGCTGAAGGATGTCGACCAGTTGGCACTCATCGCAGAATGCAGGCAGTGTATGGTGACAAAAGTATCTCGAAGACAACAGTGAAGAACTGGATAACGATGTTTAAAGAAGGACGTGAGTTAATGAAAGATGTTCCGGAACCAGGTTAGGTGCATATTGTTGAGTCTGAAGATGCCATCGCCAAATTTGATGCAGCAATTCGGGTGGACCGACACCGGAGCTTAGGTTCGCTAACACATTTGGGTATAGTGACAGATGCCACCACTTTGAGCCAAGAAGCAGAACTGCCAGCCTGCAATGGAAACATCCTGGATCACGGGAACCAAAACAATCAAGCCACACATTTCCTCTGGTAAGGTTATGCTGACAGCGTTTTTTGACCAGGAAGGACTTTTGCTGGTAGACTTTAAAGAGCCTGGCGTGAACATCAATGCTATCAACTACAATGACACACTAGACAAGCTGCATACAGCAATCAAGTATAAACGGCCCAGCATGCTTTGGCGTGGTGTGATTCTGTTGCACGAGAATGCGCGTCCACATGTCGCGAACATTGTTCAAAAACGTTAGCACAGAAATGGTGGGAGGTACTGCCCCACCTATCTTTTAGCCCCGATATGTCCACTTGTGACTTCCATTTGTTCGGACCCTTAACAAATTTTCAAAGGTACAAAGATTCGACTCCGATGCAGACTGCATGGCCTCGGTGACCAAAGAGCAACCAAAGACATTTTTTTTCGGCCGACATCCACCGTCTACCCAAGCAGCGGGATGCGTGTCTGAATGCTTATGGTGACTTTTTCTAACTAACTCTGTGAAATGTTTGCTTCATAACAATTGCTATATTTAATTGTGTCGCACCAGATGATGTAACTTTACGATATTTGTAATAAAGATGGGCCCGGTTTCATGTGAACACGCCACATGTATGTATATTAAAATCATAGTCATGTAGCATATCCCTTGCAGAACGTCGCTCCAATCACAACCCGTCACAAAGAAACTCGATCTCTTGTCAAATCTCCAGCCTGTTCCAGAGTTAGGCCCAAACATATCTTGCCATCTTGGTGTCATCGTCTTCTTGGCCTGTTTCTACCTCTCTTGTCAGGCACCATACCTTCCATTACCGTTCTCTCAAGACCATTGTGTCTTTTGATTGTATTCTGATGATCTTTCTATTACATTTCTGCTCGATTATCTTCTTTGAGGTGTGGGTAACTGTTCATGTTTCGCCATATTCTGCCATTGGAGAAACAGAGTTTCTAAAATTTTTCCAATATATATATATATACACGCACACACATAACACAACGCAACAATACACACGTACGCGTGCACACACACGCGCGCGCACGCACTTTAATTAACAACGAAGCATAGGTCCTCAATAGTTGTCAGGAGAGCTCTTTGTGACTGAGTCAAGAATAGGACCACTTCTACACCACAAAGCATGTCATAAGAGACGATTACAAGTACGGTTTAGCGTACCGCTAGAGTATAAGGCTCTAGAACTTCATCATTCACAAACACACACACATATCTAAGATTGGAATAACCAACGGGGTTTGGTAGACAACTCAATTTCACGTACGATACTGGAATGAACTTCTTTTTATTCTTTGTTTGTTCTCAATCTCACGCTACCAAGCCCTAAAAAAGGGCTTTGCAAGTAGCAGAATGTAGTACAGAGAACGGAATGCGTTGTATCGTAGTTTACAGCTTAACTGCGATATTTGCACCTTTCGGCCTGACACATCCAGCAGGCATTTTTTGAGTACCGAGTTAGCCTTCCCTCATCCATCTGTTCTCCTTAGCTAGTGTGTTATGTTGCAGTCTGTTGTCTAGGATCACTGCGTGGAGGTGTAGAAGGCCTTGGCAGCTCTGGTTCTATTAGTCGGCCATGAGTCGCTGATCGTTGCATCTCATGAATGGTACTGGAATGAACAGAAGAAGAAGAAGAAGAAGTGAAAAAGATGAAGACTGAAATGAAGAAAATGTATTACAAGAAGAAGAAAATGTAAAACAAGAAGGAGGAGTAGGGAACGGATAAGAAGAGGTGACGAAGTGGAAGATTGGGAGATAGATACAAATCTCTCCCTAATCAATAGGCCGGAGGATAGCCCTAGTTTCTATTCTAGAACATGGCGTTCCACCTCGACTCCAGATTTGGCCTTCTCCACACAGGACATACACCATAAAATAGACCGCCAGGTGCTAAACCAACTGGCAGGTAGCGACCACAGGCCGATTAGGCCATAGCTCAATGTTTGCAGACGATCTGGCTATGTGGACCTCTGAAAAGAATCTCACCATAGCAAGAAATCGGATGCAGCAGGCCCTAACATCGCTGGAAGAGTGGGCGAACTCATGGCTGGTCAAAATAAACGAGGAGAAAACCACATGCACAATATTCTCGCTTTCAATCAAACCCCAAAATACCAAATTAAGTCTAAATGGCAAATTCCTGCAGCCAAACGACAACCCAATCTATCTGGGAGTCACATTTGATCGGTGCATGACATGGAAAAGTCAGATCGAGAGAAACCGAATGAGAGCCAGAGAAAGAAGGGCAATCATGAGGAAACTTGCTGGCACAAGCTGGGAAGCAGACGAAAGCATACTAAAGAAACTGTACACTGGAAGAGTGAGACCAGTTCTCGAGTATGGCATTGCGGCATGGACAACAGCAACAAAGGCGAACTTCGATAAAGTTAGCAAACTTCAAAACCAAGCCATGAGAGTTATAACAGGAGGCATGAAGTCAACGCCAATTGTAGAACTTGAAAAGATTACAAAACTGCAATCCATGACCGATAGAAGAGACTGCAGAGCCCAGCTGCAGTCAGAGAAACTCCGAAGACTGACTGACCATCAAATGCACCAGAGACTAAACAATTTGGGTATGGGAAACTAAAGCGGAGAAACTTTGCAGAAATAGCCAAAGCAAAGACGCACGAAGATCCCATAAACGCACTAACAACACCAGAACCCATCACTACTGTACGAAAACCTACCTTCCAGAGGTGGTAGAAAATAATACCAGGTATTGGAAACAAAAACTGCCAGACTGAAAAAGAAAGGAGAGATACTACCCTAAGCTTTATATCGAAAAGCTACCCAAGCATGGACTGGACCCATGCATACACCGACGGTTCTGTAACAAACACTACACAGAACGGAGGGGCAGGAGCATTCCTGAACCCACCAAATGGCAGACAAATAACACTGGCATTCGCTACTGGTAAGTACACAAGCAATTTCAGAGCGGAGGCAGAGGCACTGAGGGCGGCAGTGGAAGAAATGGTGACACACAAAGAAAATGAAAGCCATATAGTCCTGCTTACAGATGCTCTCGCCGTAGTCACAGCGCTAAAAAGCCAGAAAAACACTGAGCTTAATGACTTAAGAGCAGCACTCTGCCAACTGTGCCAGCAGTCCGCACCAAAAAGGGTAGTGAGTGGTACAGTGGGTCCCATCACACTGCAACATCCAAGGCAACGAGGAGGCAGACAGACTGGCAAAAGAAGGTGCAAGACTACCACAAACAGATACTAGTATGACATACGAAGAGTCAAAACGGCTTATCAAAGCCAGATACATGACCAAATGGGAAACCGAACATACTGGTTACACCAAAAACGATGCCTATTACCAGTTGAACCGAAGAGAGCAGGTCGTTGTCTTCAGACTTCGCACTGGCCACAATAGACTGAGGTACCACCTATTCAACAAATTGAAGATAGGTGGTACCGACGAATGCCCGCGCGGTACTGGTAAAATGACCGCTGAACATCTGCTGCAGAACTGCCCGATATACGAGGATCAGAGAGAGCAGATGTGGCCATCACCAGTGGAACTGCAAGACAAGCTCTATGGCAGTGGCGACAGCCTCAGAATGACCGCCGCTTTTTCGAAAAAATAATGGTTACTGTCTGACTGCGTACGAAGAAGAAGAAGGATAAGAAGACGAAGAAGAAAAAGAAGATGAACAATAAGAATAAGAAAAGCAAGAAGATTAAGTAGATAAAAAAGGACAATAATAAGAGGATATTGCCATTAATTGTATGCACTCAGGCGGTTTATTTGATAGCTTTGTTCGTGTACATGACATCGATTCGCCAATGTACACGCTTACCACACATTTGTAGTGATGTGTGAGCAGGCCAAGTCATCCTGTCACCGACCCACGCAGGTGCGTGTTCAGCAGGAGTGAATCTAGTCACACCTGTCCTTTCATTTACAAGTTTCCTGAGGATTTTCTTTCAAATCCTGTTTTAATTTCCCGAATGGCTCTTATTCAGGGATCCCCACATTGGGAATTGCGTGTACCTCCTACGGGTTTACGAAACGATTGTATGGGTGGATGGTAGGTAAGTAAGTAGCTGATGCTCTCTTGCAGTAGTAACTTTCAACTGAGATTTTGGTTTTACTTTATTTACTACGTTATTGTTTCATCCCGCTATGTTGTAGGAGCTTCTTTTCGTCTGTTCTGATGTGGCTCTTTTAATTGCACACCCATTTGGAGAGAGCCGCGTAGCGCAGTGGTCATCGCGCTGGCTGAGTGGTCCTGGGTTCATTCCTCAGTTGAGGCGGTAATGTTTTTTTCAGACCCAGCCTTAAATGGGTACCGGTTCAGTCCGGGAAGTAAAAGCGGCGAGGGAGAGGAGATAGCTACCGCCCTTATATAACCGAGCCATTGAAATGTGAGATCGCTAACACCTCACACCCCTACAGGAGTAAGTAATGCTATCTTACTTTTTTTTTACCATTTGGATCAACCTGCATCTTCGTATTTCCAGGAATAGGTCAGTAAAGATGGACGGGGTATGTTGGTGGCATGCCACAAGAACGCATATACAGCGACCTTACGGTTAGCTCACAACAGGCAGACGTCCTTCAGTGGAGCAGAAGATGCGATGTAGATCCTCTTTGAAAGTGTCTCTGAGAATCTTCAATATTGGTATCACCTCCTTGTAGATGCTTGCACCAAATCGTACTACGCTAGTATAACCGAAGGTGCTCAGCTCCCAGATAGGAAAGCCGCCGAAGGCTCATCGAAGGCGTGCTGTCAGAAGGAAAAAACAAACCAAGAACGCACGACGACTCCACAGCCGACTCACCACACCTGTGCCTCGAATGCGGCAGGGTATGCCGTTTGGGGATTGGTATTTACAGCCAGGAGACAACACATTTCGCAGGACATGTCTGATGCCGTCACCATCGAAATGGTAGGTTTACTAGGCGCAAAGAAATGTAGACATCAATATTTTGAGAACCACTGCACCAGTTTGTGAATGACGGAAGAGACCTAACGCCAGGAAATCGGCATGGCCTTGTGTTGGACTTAGACGGAGAAGGCTCCTACGTGCACGAGTGCATGCATGTCTCGCGTAACATGGACGGAATGGACATTACTCATAACCTTGCTTCCACGTGGGTATCACACGAACTTCTTAACCTTTCGCCCTCAAACATCCCACAGCTTCATTTCCCTCAATAAACTGGCGGTTTGTTTCAAACCTCCCTTGTTATCATACAGTTTGTCCCCGACATAAGCACATATATTTCTCTCCCTCATATCAGCCATCTCTCCCTCATATCAGTCGTCTCTCCCAAACTTCTCTCAGTTTCATACAGTTTGTCCCTGACATAACCACATATATTTCTCTCCCTCATATCAGCCATCTCTCCCTCATATCAGTCGTCTCTCCCAAACTTGTCTCAGTCACATACAGTTTGTCAATGACATAACCTCATATATTTCTCTCCCTCATATCAGCTGTCTCTCCCAAACCTGTTTCGGTCACATACAGTTTCTCCCTGACATAACCACATATATTTCTCTCCCTCATATCAGCTGTCTCTCCCAAACTTGTTTAGATCACATACAGTTTCTCCCTGACATAACCACATATATTTCTCTCCCTCATAATATCGGCCGTCTGCCTCAAGCTTCTCTCTGTGTATATCCCTTCAAATAACGTCCACCATCTGTCTCTATTTCTCTCTCTCTCTTTCTCTCTCTCTCTCTCTCTCTCTCTCTCTCTCTCTCTCTCTCTCCTTCTCTCACATACGTTTAACGCCTTTCCCATGTTTGGCTTGTCGTCACACAATTTAAATCTCAAATGTGTTGGAGAGAGTAATTATATCACTCTGTTCCTCTCGTGGAGTTGCCACGATATGAGATTATTTGGTTTAGAAGTAAATCGACGTGTATCCAGTGTATAAAATGCTTTTTAATATACGATATTCAGGTTTGATTTTCTTATTCCCTTCTTCTTCTTATTCTTGTTTTTCTTCCTCTTCATCTTCCTTTTTTCTTTATCATGTTTTTCTTCTTTTTCTTCTTTTTCTTCTTCTTCTGCATCCTCTTCTCCTCCTCCGCCGTTCGTTTTGAAAAGGTCGTTGTGACGTTAAGTCTCACTTTACAGCGAGGCTGCGATATATGCGCCGTTTGCGCGACACTTCCGGCTTCAGCGGACTTATTTTTTACCTGGTTTTCCCGATCGCGCGAGGCTCACCCTGGGGGCCACTCTTCCCCTTCTCTCTCTTCTCTTACCTCACTCTGTTTCATTTGACTCTGTCCTACAGTCACACTCTTGCACAACTTTCACACGCGCCCTCATGGTGAGGCCCTTCCATTGCACTTTGGTTGGGCTAGCTTCTGATGGCGCACAAACCTAGCATATGTACATTCAAGCACTGGTTTATGCGTCCTGATATCGCCCAATGGACTCCGGTCTGGGGTGAAAAATGGCGCGCCTCCGCCAGTAGAAACTAGTGAGGCAAACATCTAAGCAAAAAAAAAAAAAAAACAACAACCTGGTTTTCCTACTCGCTAAGACCCATATTCTTTTAGCCAGACTGCATTAGTGCAGCCCTTTTCTAGGGCCGCCGCTTTGAAGCTGTGTAGGCTATTTCATCATCTCTGGTTTGCAGACCCTGATGCAAGTAGCCAGCTATCAGTCGCTGACTGCTGTCAGCTTATTCACCGTACTTTATCTTGGGCCCATGTTCTGGACATTGCCACTTGATCTATGTTTTAAATAGAACGTGTTTCCACAAATGCTGAGTATTCAGTTATTTTCGAGCGGGAGACCTGCGAGGCTCCAGCGCTTGCCACTCACTGACCTGTTATGCAACCTAGTGTCGTCATCCCCTGGTCTACGTACATGTCAATGTGTTCACGAGGATCCGAGCGATAGGAGAGACAAGGTAGCAGTGAAGATACAGATCAGCCCATATCTCATTTTTTCTTAGGATTGCTTGTTTTTATACAGAGTATCCATTGGAAACAACTGGAAAATATGAATATTTAAAGACCTCGGAGTTTGTCTTGAGTCTGACATCGGCAAGCAAACAATACTCAGACTACGTTAATTAGGGTCAGGTGAAACATACTGATCAGACTATGTTAGGGTCAGGTGATACATACTGATCAGACTATGTTAGTTAGGGTCAGGTAAAACATACTGATCAGACTATGTTAGTTAGGGTCAGGTAAAACATACTGATCAGACTATGTTAGGGTGATCAGACTATGTTAGTTAGGGTCAGGTAAAACATACTGATCAGACTATGTTAGTTAGGGTCAGGTAATACATACTGATCAGACTATGTTAGTTAGGGTCAGGTAAAATATACTGATCAGACTATGTAAGTTATGGTCAGGTGAAACATACTGATCAGACTATGTTAGGTTAAGATGAAACATACTGATCTGACTATGTTAGGTTAAGATGAAACATACTGATCTGACTATGTTAGGGTCAGGTGAAACATACTGATCAGACTATGTTAGGCTAAGATGAAACATACTGATCTGACTATGTTGGTGGTGCGAAACATGAAGAACCCCCTCTCGACTTTCAACCAGTTATCCCCCTAGAACATGTCATTTCATGATAGTCTGGCAGGAGCCCGCTAGCCGCTGGACCAATAACCAACCGATCGACCATGGTGGTCTGGCCAAAGAGGCGGGGATCGGCAATGTGATCCCCATAATGGTGAGCTTGCTCGGGTCCTCACACTGCAGGAGGACCCCAGTCAATCTTCTCAAGTACGCATCGTTTTGTGAGGAGAGCCACTGTAACCTGCCACCAAAGGAAGTTGTCAAGAGTACCTAATTTATGTGCAGATAGCATTAATAGCAAAAACACCTACAGAAATGAGGACATGGAGATTAGTACCATTTACACGCCTAGTCATCCATCCATGCGATGACTGATCATCCATTCGATGACTCATCATTTCTTTATGCCGGCAGATCTACATGGTGTCCCGCTATTGGTTTTCCTATTAACTTTCAAACGAATGAACAGAATTCAATCAATTTTGACATCAGCATACCTTGGTGTGTGAGAAGCATAATTGGCTCATAGCAAATTATAGCTCATAGCATCAGCATGCTTGCATGTTGCGCAATATATCCACCAGGAGCCACTGACTCAATTTCTCGCCGAATTGTTTTTTTTTCTGTTGTAGTTCCATGAAATTCATTGACTTGTTGCGAGAATGCCCCTATCAGTGTGCCCTGTATGAAGAAATCGGGTCCGGCGACCTTGGTGTCCAAAGTCCCTTAGAAGTGACATGATCTTTAAAGAAGGAAACAATGTCAGCAATGCTGACATTTGAGGTGTGGTATGTGGCTCCATTCTACTGAAAATAGCCAATGGGAGTTCCTCGTATTACAACTGCTAACACAGTATGCACGTGTCAAGTTATATTGAGACTAGTTCATCGGTTTAAAAATTGTAAGGGGAAAACCAGGTGCCGACAACAATGGGACACTCTGATGTGTATGCGAATACACTAGCTCGTTATCTCGCTCACTCACTGACTAACTCACCCACTCACTCACTAACTCACCCACTCACTCACTGACCTGCTCACTCACTAACTCCACTCACGCAATATCTTATTATCTCGCTCACTCGCTAGCTCGTTCTTATGTTCACTGACTCATTCACTAGGTCACTCACTCATTCGGTCGGTCTGTTTGTCTGTCTGTCGCTCGCTAACTCACCCACTCACTTATTCAATTGGTCACTCACTCGGTCGGTCTGTTTGTCTGTCGCTCTCTCACTCACTTACTTATTCACTTGGCCACTCGCTCACTTGGTTGGTCTTTTTGTCTGTCTGTCGCTCGCTAACTCACTCACTCACTCGCTCGGTCACTCAATCCCTCAATCCCTCACTCACATGCTTACACACTCGTTCACCCACTCACTCGGTCACTCACGCAGTCACTCACTTATTCAATTACCAACTCACTCATTCATTTGGTTACTTGATCAGTCACTCACTCATTCACTTACTCTCTTCCTCACTCATTCACTTACTCACTCACTCGGTCACTTACTCACTCTATATCTCACTCATTTACTCACTCACTATCTTACTCACTCTCTATCTCACCCATTCACGCACTAACTTACTCACTCACACGCCCACTCACTTATTCACTCACTCACTCTCTCATTCACTCACTCGGTCACTTACTCACTCTCTATCTCACCCATTCACGCACTCATTTACTCACTCACACGCCCACTCACTTATTCACTCACTCACTCACTCACTCTCTCATTCACTCACTCACTCTCTCATTCACTCACTCACTCACTCAAACGCTCATTCACTCATGCACTCGCTTACTCATTCACTCACTCGGTCACTTACTCACTCTCTATCTTGTTCACTTATTCACTCACTTACTCACTCACACGCTTACTCACTCATTGACTCACTCGGCCATCTGGTCAGTCACTCACTTGCTCATTCCCTCACTCGTTCACTCCCTCACCCTGTCGTTCACTCACTCCTCCCTCACTGACAGCCTGTACAGAGACATTCCTCGGGACACATTCCTACATAACGATGTCCTGACTGCCCCATTAGTAACTTCCCAAATGTCCCAGAAATCTGTTTTGCACAGACGAAGATGGCACAACGCCCGACAGACATTAAAAAAGATGGGCTCGTTCTGTACGGCGCGTGTAAATGTCAGGTAAAGATCGCCTGGGCTGTTACTGCCCCTTTGTGTGTGTGTGTGTGTGTGTGTGTGTGTGTGTGTGTGTGTGTGTGGGTGTTTGTATAAGTGTTGGTGTTTTTGTGTACGAGATATGTGTGAGTGTGTGTGTGTGTGTGATGTAAATATATATATATATATAAAGTGTATGTGTGTGTGGGTGAGGAAGAGAGAATCGTGCGTGTGAAATATGTGTGCGTGTGTGATACGTATTTGTGTGTATGTGTGAGGAAGATAGAGAATTGTGTGTGTGTGTGTGAAATATGTGTGTGTGTGTGTGTGATACGTATTTGTGTATATGTTTGAGGAAGAGAGAGAATTGTGTGTGTGAAATATGTGTACGTGTGTGATACGTGTATATATGTGAGATAAATGCATGTGTGTGTGTAATATGGGTGTGTGAAAAAGATGTATGTATTTATGAATGAGATATATGTGTGTGTGTGTGTGAGTGACTGAGAGATATGTAATTGTGTGTGTCTGTGTGTGAGATAGAGAGATACACGTGTGTGTGTGTGTGAGGGATACGTGTAAGTGTGTGTGTGGTTGGGTGTGTGTGAGGGATACACGTGTTTGTGTGTCTGCGGCCTTGTGTAGATAGCGAGTCGAAATTCACACACACACGCGCGCGCGCGCACACACACACACAGCTTCCCTTCTCCTCCTTCTCCTCTTCCCCCAGACAGCTTTTTGTTTCTTGGTCTGTATTGTCACTTCTACACGCTTTGCTATTCTTTTACTTCTCCACCAACTGACTTCTTATGCGCTTTGAATTTAATTTATATGCATATTTTTCAGTCATCATCATCACCTTCTTCTTCTTATTCTTCTTCTTCTTCTTCTTCTTCGCCATTTCACGGTATACGGTAGCTAGCACCATTACCAAACCTTCTTAGCTTACGCGTACGCCATGCCTGTCAGGTTACAGTTTGACTTATCTTTGCTTCCACTTCGTGGCCCATTTCACTCCACCTACCTGTGACTATACGTAATCCGTGTTGGTGAACGTGCTGTTTACTCCGCTAGCGTGTACTTGACCTTTGCTGAACATTGATACAGGGGCAGATGTGGCAGAACCACTGATGATGACATAGCGATTATGTACTGGAATGTGCTTACAAATAATGGGAAGCCACAAGTGATAGTAAATAACAGGTCCACTTGACCCCCTGCATCTCTGTTATTCGTGCATCCACACTTACATTCACACACACACACACACACTCACACTCACTCACTCACTCACACACACACACGCACGCGCGCGCGCGGCTTGTCAATAAAGAAATACGGGAGATACGAACTTCAAAACCACTTATTATTGCATTTACATTGCCTCTTATTTCTAAAATTAATAGCCACCAACATTGATACACTTGTCTCATCGCTTTACCAGTATAATAACAGGCCCACTCGGTTCAATTTATGTTCGTCAGTCAATTGTCTTAAGTACCCACTGTGAGTACACTTTCCCTAAATCCAACAGATCATATTTTATGCTGTAGGCTAAATCATGCGTACACCATATTGCACTTGCTACTGGGTCTATTTCATTCACCTGTCAGCTCGATTCATTTCCCCACCAGCCGCAGATATGCTTCAGCTGCAATTTGACCAGGACGACCAGGTCAGGCTTCATCAGTAATTTGTGAGGCTCCTTGTACTCCTATTTTTGTTTGTACCCAGTTATTCACCGATTTACGCAACACGCACTTTTTACCGTCAACAGGAACAATAAATATCATGTGCAGAAGGTCCTTATACGTCTCCCCTTCCTTTCTCCACTCATCTTTCTTTCCCCCCCCCCCTATTTCTCCCCCCCCCCCACCCCCAAGCGCAAAGCATCTGGATATTCTTTGGTCGCTCACCCCGTGTGCACGGAAGTCATGTTTGTGTTTCACAACTGCGCACGTGCATGCGACACTTAGCTTCTGCTACCTATAGAAAGCACACACCTCAAAGACGTCTTAGGTAGAAAGCACACACCTCAAAGACGTCTTAGGAACTGCCAATCATATTCTCCAGTAATCCCATTTCAGTTTGTGACATACTTACTGACTTACATATATGGAATCAGGGTATTCAAAGATACGTATGCATGTTTCAGGTAAACAAACCAACGATATCCGTAGCTTGCTTTTTTTGTGTTATTGCAATCTTAAACTCCAGTAACGTACTAGGTCTGGGAGAAGGTAGGTTGTATACTGTGTATGAATTTCATCACTTTGACTAAAATTGCACCCAGACAGCCGTTAACAGTCTTTTCTCATCGTATGGCTTGTAATGGTTATTTTTATTTCCATATTGTGTAAACGGGATCTCCGATAGTTTCAACAGTCTCCAATTTGACTAGGCGCTGCTCTCTAGGCCATGGGAAGCTTGAAACTTGTCGGATTCGAAACCCCACTTTGTCGCGATTTCGTTTCTTGAGAGATACGCGCATTTACTTCTTAGTTATTGCCAACTACATACATACATACATACATACATACATACATACATACATACATACATACATACATGCATGCATGCATGCATGCATGGCAGGCAGACAGACAGACAGACAGACAGACAGACACGCACACAGATACACACATGTACACATACATACACATGTACACATACATACATATGTACACAGACACACACATGTACACAGACACACACACATATACACATACACAGAAAACACACCTCACCATTTCTTGGAAGCCATATAACAGTAGCAGAATCGAGGCTTATTTGACAACCATAAGCTGGGTATAACCAGCAGTAGAATGGCGGTTGATAAGACGAGCTGTTCAGCACGTGGTGTGAAGGTTATGTCCCGACACGGGCACAAAATCCGTTGACCTAGCTGTTGGTCCTCTAGGTTTGATTTACATGAAGACATTCCAGGGCAGATAAATTGAATGTTGGCAATACATTCTTGTTGGGTGCTAATGTGTTAGTCTTGTGTTCATTCTCTCTCTCTCTCTCTCTCTCTCTCTCTATCTATCTCTATCTCTCTCTGTCTCTCTCTCTCTGTGTCTCTCTTTCTCCATCAAAATATAGTTTAGTATTTGTGTGTGTGTGTGTGTATAAATATGTCATCATCATCATGTAGCATGTGTTTTGCAGAACGCCGTTCTCATGACAGACTGTCTGTAGGAAGCTCAGTTGTCTGGCCTGTTCCAAGATCACATCCAGCGTCTCCTTGATGTCCTGAGTCCATCGTCTTCTCGGTCGGCTACTGCATCGCTTTCCAGTGGCCATGCCCTCTGTAATCAATCGTTCCAGTCCGTTGTGTCGTTTAACGTGTCCAAAAAACCTCAGATTTTGGGTCATTACCTCATTTATAAGCCAATTCTCATCCACATACAGGTCTTGCCCATTGGTTTTGTTTTGTTTTTTCTTTGTCCACGAGATTTTCAAGACTTCTGCCGCACTGTGTCTCAAAAGCACCGATCTTCGCTCTTAGTGCTTTTATATACGTCCATGTTTCAAAACCATAGGTCACCACAGGAAGAATGCATGTTCTTAGGATCTTTAGTTTCTTTTCCTTGGTCGTATGATACCATATGTTCTGCATTGATTGGTTGTTTGATTGATTGACGATTTTTAAATAAAAGGTGCCGAAATTTACGCAAGACATCAAATCACTATTGCTGGGGTCTTCTTCTTCTTCTACTTCTGCTTCTTCTTCTTCTTCTTCTTCTTCTTTTGTTCTTGTTCTTCTTCGTTCTCAATCTCCTCAATTAAACCATAAAAAGGGCGTTGCAAGTAGAGGATGTTGTCCGGAGAACGGAATGCGTTGTGTCGAAGTGACATTTGTACCTTTCGGTCTAACACATCATACTTCAGCATGCATATTTAGGTACCGGCTTAGCCTTCCCTTTTCTATCCCTTATATTTAGCCAGTCTGCCGGTCGCTGACTGCTGCTCAGCATCCTGATATCAAAGGCATACATTATGTAGAAGGCAAATGATTGGTAAGAAATGTCCAAGAGAAAGTGATCATGCAATAAGAGCAATGCACGAGGCAGCGAGAGAATAACCAGAGGGTCAGATATAAGACAAGGGCACATACGCTGTAAACAAACACGATTATGATGAAACAGAAAATATAAAACAATGACTGCACAAGAGAGGAATGTTGCTGTAGAACATACGATCGAATGAACGCCCACAAAGAACAGAAAATCAACAAATAACACCGAACGGTGTATTCTATTGCTACCAGGGAGTGTTTAACAGTAAAATGTAAACCCCTTATTGTTGTCCCGTCTAGATCGTATTAGGACAATATTGTTGTCGTGTGCGGGCGTATACGTATAATGTCATCATTAATATCGTATTGTATCTCATGGAATGTCATGACACACCCGCGCAACACACATGCCACACCCACGCCACATCAACGCAACACACATGCCACAAAACCCATAGTGTGGTGTAGCCTCCATAGTTAGGAGAGAATGCTCTGGAAGCCCGATATACGAGGTAGTAATCCATTTGTTTAGGATTCAGGAGCAAGGTAAAAAGACAAAAACAAAATGAATGTACTTGCTAGTCACAGTGCGGGACGCAAATGAAAATAAAGTGGTTGAGAGAATTGTGCAGGTAAACGCAACAATGGTACGGACATATTAAAATGGCGAAGAAGTAGCATTTATGGCTCTATGGTGATTTGTCGTGGCCTGTATTATGACACGTATATAATTAATTTAGTCCGAATTGTAAAGTGTTGAGACACGAATCTAATGAATTAGGCCGGGCTGTAAAGGACTGAGACACAAATCTAATCAATTATGCCAGACTAAAGGGTTAAGACACAAGTATAATCAATTAGGCCGGACTGTAAAGGGTTGAGAAACGAATCTAATCAATTAGGTCAGACTGTAAATAGTTGAGACACAAATCTAATCAATTAGGCCATACTGTAAATGGTTGAGACACAAATCTAATCAATTAGGCCAGACTGTAAATGCTTGAGACACAAATCTAATCAATTAGGCCTGACTGCAAATGGTTGAAATACAAATCTAATCAATTAGGACAGACTGTAAGGTGTTAAGACACAAATCTAATCAATTAGGCCAGACTGTAAGGTGTTAAGACACACATCTAATCAATTAGGCCAGACCGTAAAGGGTTAACACACAAATCTAATCAATTAGGCTGGACAGTAAAGTGTCGAGAGACGAATCTAATTAGTAAGACGGGCTGTAAAGTGTTAATATAATAGTTGCCTGCTGATCACTGGTTTCCCTCGCGATGTTAACATTGTAATGCGCAGGGCTTTGTCATTAATTTGTGACCGGTTCGTGTTATAGAAATAAGCTTATCGGGGTTAACCGCCCGGTCGTGTTAGTATGTTATGCACATCTGGCATCACTGCACTTCCGGCATCACTGCACTTCCGGCAGACCTACATATGGCCTCCTTGTTTTTCAGTAATTAGTGACAAGTGCGAATGCTGATGACTCTTGTAACTCGCTGACAGTACACACTCCATTCATTGATCCGCCCATCTTGATTATCAAACTCCCGCAGCCTTTGGGTTTCATGTTCAACGGCTTTCTATGTTCTGTGCCTTTGCATACGCTGCTCTCTTTCTCGATATGCACTGATCTCCATGTTCCGTATAACTGCCCCTGTTCTCTGTATATGGTGCATTTGTTCTCTATATACACCGCTTCCGTTCTCTGTATACACCGCCTCCGTTCTCTGAATACACTGCCTCTGTTCTCTACAAATACTGCCCCCTTTCTATCCATGTATTGCTCCCAGTTCTCTGGATAAACTACACCGTCCTCTGCAAATATTGCCCCAGTTCTCTGGTATACTGCCCCCGTTCTGTCCATATATTACCTCCGTTCTGTCCATGTATTGCCCCCGTTCTCTCCAAATACTGCCCCCGTTTTCTGGATATACTGAACCCGTTCTCTGGCTATACTGACCTCGTTCTCTGGATATTCTGACCCCGTTCTCTTGATATTCTGACCACGTTCTCTGCTAATACTGACCCCGTTTTCTGCAAAAACTGCCCCCGTTCTCTGCTAATACTGACCCCGTTCTCTGCTAGTACTGACCCGGTTATCTGGCTATACTGACCCGGTTCTCTGGATATTCTGACCCCGTTCTCTGGATATCTGACCCCGTTCTCTGCTAATACTGACCCGGTTCTCTGCAAATACTGACCCCGTTCTCTTTATATACTGACATCGTTGTCTGGATATACTGACCCCGTTCTCTGGACATACTGACCCTGTTTTCTGCAAAAACTGCCCCCGTTCTCTGCTAATACTGACCCCGTTCTCTGCTAGTACTGACCCGGTTCTCTGCTAATACTGACCCCGTTCTCTGCTAGTACTGCCTCCGTTCTCTGCTAATACTGACCCCGTTCTCTGCTAATACTGACCCCGTTCTCTGCTAATACTGACCCCGTTCTCTGCAAAAACTGCCCCCGTTCTCTGGCTATTCTGACCTGGTTCTCTGGATATTCTGACCCCGTTCTCTGCTAATACTGACCCGGTTCTCTGCAAATACTGACCCCGTTCTCTTCATATACTGACATCGTTGTCTGGATATACTGACCCCGTTCTCTGGACATACTGACCCTGTTTTCTGCAAAAACTGCCCCCATTCTCTGATAATACTGCCCCCGTTCTCTGCTAGTACTGACCCGGTTCTCTGCTAATACTGACCCGGTTCTCTGCTAATACTGACCCGGTTCTCTGCTAATACTGACCCGGTTCTCTGCTAATACTCACCTGGTTCTCTGCTACTACTGACCCCGTTCTCTGCTAGTACTGACCCGGTTCTCTGCTAATACTGACCCGGTTCTCTGCTAATACTGACCCGGTTCTCTGCTAATACCGACCCGGTTCTCTGCTAATACTGACCCGGTTCTCTGCTAATACTACCCCATTTCTGTGCATGCATTGGCCCTGTTCTCTGCATCTGATGCTGCCGTCCTCAGTACATGCTGTCCCAACTATGCGTGTCTCTAACCTTGGATACTAGACGTGTTATTACCGTGAACCCCAAAATAACCAAAGCAGGACCCCTACCGACGTAACTAAAGGTCTGTCTGGTGCCTGTTCATTCATGCTATATCCTTTCCATACTTGATACAATTGTAACAGAACTAGCACTCCCCGCCAGTAATGACGTCAGTAAATAAACAACTTAAATATATTTTGATAATGCTTTAGTCCATTTTATAAGCCGTCTTAACCGATCGACACATCTCTGTAGTGTGACCAACGCTGTTATAATAGAACAACTTCCATGACCCATTTATTAATCTTAACCCAGCCACAGATTATCGTTGTTGTGACCGACAATATTAAACCAGCCGCAGATTATCGTTGTTGTGACCGACAATATTAAACCATGCCGCAGATTATCGTTGTTGTGACCGACAATATTAAACCTTGCCGCAGATTATCGTTGTTGTGACCGACAATATTAAACCAGCCGCAGATTATCGTTGTTGTGACCGACAATATTAAACCAGCCGCAGATTATCGTTGTTGTGACCGCCAATATTAAACCAGCCGCAGATTATCGTTGTTGTGACCGGAAATCTTAAAATAGAAAGACCACATCTCGTGCTTCTGTTGTCGACGTACAAACGTCGATAATTATAGATTTTGTCTTGAAATAGATTAGCTACGTCACCTGGTACTGTGACCGACATACACACGGCGAGAATTGTTTTATTGGACACCACGAATATGTTTTTCGATTGTTAAGATGAGCTGAAGCAATAACAATGTATGTTCGCTGTTCCTTAGATTCCCTAGGTCTTGCTACACACGGTTCAATCGGTAATTTGAGTTGCCTTCTTTGTGGCTTGTGATGGTGGCTGTCACTGAAATCAAGGACATGTGTGTATTGTTGGATATGACCTCTACTCGTCTTAATTTACTATCGCATGTTTACTGTCTGTTCGGTGTGTTCGAAATTTATGTGCCAACCTGAACAGATTGTATTTCAACCAGTTATTTTTTCATGTACAGTTTTCAATGGACTACACAAACCACCAGTCTCTTCTTTTTCTTCTTCTTCTTCTTCTTCTTCTTCTTCTTCTTCTTCTTCTTCTTCTTCTTCTTCTTTCTTTCTTTCTTTCTTTCTTTCTGTCTGTCTGTCTGTCTTTCTTTCTCTCTTTCTTTCTTTGGTCTGCATAGTCCTGCAGGATATGTTCTGGTGTTTGTTTGGGTGCTCCACAATCGAACATGGCGGTGTCTCTGAGACCCATTCTGTGAAAGCGGGTCTTGAGTTTGCGATGTCCCGTTCTGACGATCTTTGTCTGCCCATCTCTGCCAAGTTTGTCTATGTTGTCATTTTCTGGCTTGTTTTCTTTGCGCTGGTCTCTCCATTCTGTCCTCGTGGACATTTACCTTCTGATATCAATACATTTTAAATATTAATTTTAAAAATATATTTTGATTAAGTGCACCTTTCGATACATAAATAAAAAAAATTGCCTATATATATCTGACGTCAATCTTTCTAGAGATTAATTTTCCATTCGATACTGCAGACAAATGTAAGGTCTCTGACCTATTTCAGTATTAGCGCGCCATTCACAAACGATTCAATGTTGCAGGGTAGCTGACGACATAGATAATCATGGGATAATGTCTCGAGCACAAAGCAGGCTTTGTATACTTCATAAGGAACACCTTCTCTACAACACAATCGTTATAGAAGTATGGGGGCAGTAATATGGTCTATTCAAAACGGGACATACATGATTTCATTGTGCCAGACGAAAGATTGATGTTTTACTTTGCTGAGTAGGTCGTATGTTTGACTGCATGCATACCTTGTTCGTCTTGTTTCCTTGTCTTTCTATTAAAAGTATACGACAACATACAAAATTGCGGGTCACCGGTTTACGGGAAAGACTTCGGAAGTACACCCTGAGGAAAAATACACTGAACGAGACCTCCACGGCACTTCCACGATGGACACAACATAGCAGCCTGGCTAACGAGGTGTGGGGATCGACATGATCCTCGTTGTAGTGAGCGATACGCAAATGAGGTTAGGCATAGCATAACCACGTAGGTTATCTACGTGGTCCCCATAGTAGTGAGCGACACGTAGATGAAGCCAAGCATAGCACAACCACATGGAGGAGCACGGCTCACCTTCACCAGCACGCCGCTTGAGATGTGAGAAAAACTTCTATAACCCAGCACTAAGCATCATTTTCAGGGAGCACAAATGAGTAAACATACTCATTACGTGCATTCAGCAATATATATATATAGTAGCTGAGTTTACTTTTGGCTTTGTTTCTTTGGTATAAGTAGGTTACAGGTGCTCTTCGTAATTTCCGAAGGATACTTTAGAGGCCTCACCGCGGTCCTTCTGACTGTGTGTCATTGCGGTTCACCTCCAGAAGCTCACTGCTATGGGGATTACACAGCCGATTTCAAATCGTTAGTCCAACTGATGTGTCACAGCCAGTTTTCAGGGAGACCGGCCGCGACGGGGGAATAGGATTCTTATTAGTATGTTTCACCTGGTCCAGGCGTTAGTCTTATCTGACCATGTCTGTGTCTGTCTGTCTGTGTGTGTGTGTGTGTGTGTGCGAGCGTGCGTGCGCGCGCGTTCTGCTTGCTTTCGTTTGTGTAAGGCAAACGTAACATAAACGCACGCTCTCTCTCTCTCTCTCTGTCTCTCTCTCTCTCTCACACACACACGCACGCACACACACACAAACACACACATTCACTCACTCGTTCCCTATTGCACTCGTATTTGAATTATCCAAGTGTTGATATGAGTGCTGGCGCGTGACGACCACACATGATAGCACGTACGTAACTCTCACGCTGGGATACAAAATCTCAAGTTTGGAGTCTTGACTATATTAGTAAGCAGGGAAGGCTAGCCAGCGAGGAAGTGAACTGGTGAGCCCACTTGATAAGGTGAAGTACAGTGAAGTCTCTTAACACTTCATCCTCAGTGGTAGTTATCTCTTACGGGGTTTACCGATCACACTTGCCACTAAAATCACTTGAGTTCGTTTTATGTTGGTGTATTAGGAATCGATATCTCATTGGACAATGAGCAACCAACCTTACCAGCGGTCTTAAGACTGACCAACCAGAGGATAGGGTCAAATGGAGAGACATGACCAGACAACCTTGCAACCAGTCTTAGGACTGACCAACCAGTGATTGATATCAACACATGACTTAGACAGTTTGAGCCATTTTCACTGAAAGACACAACCAAAATCGTTGTAGCGGCAAAGTCAGCTCACTATATTCACTGCACACTCGAATAAGGCATGAGGGAAACTTTACCAGAGATTAAATATAATCGGTAGGAAAATGTGTATAGAAAACTGGCAAATGGAAACACGTCAGATTACGTGCGCATGAAGAGACGTAATTATGAAGAGACTGTGTATCCGGGATTCATTTACATTTCCTTTCATTCAGAACTGCGAACGGAAGCGCTCAGTGGCCAGTTTACGAGAGTGTGCACTGGATGTTTGTGTAGAAATATCAGTAATGCCGAGATTGGTGTGTTTTATGCAAGATCACAGTTTGCGTCGTAGAAGTCATTGGAGTTGAGACCTTCCTTTTGGTAAGAGTAGGCCACTTTGAACCGCCGGCCGGACATGGTAATGCATAGGAGGATGTGTTTTTATCTGATTACGCGAAGGCCTTGATTTAGCTCCGATGTGAACTGGTATGTTAATGTGTCTGCCGTCTTTACCTATGCAACGCCTGGTGTGTGTTGAACAGGAGAAAGACCGGCTGTTTATTTGATGGCGTAATAATGGGCTGAGAGAAGCGTTCTTCCCTGGCACTGTTGTTACCTGATGGATCGTCGTGCCTGACAGGGATGTTTTGTGGTTTCTGTGGCATGCCTGATGCAATGTGGGGTGTTCAATATCTGTCCTGGTGAAATTGCTTAGTTCTTCAACATCTTTCCTTTCAGAATTATTTAGTTTTTCAACATCTTTCCTTACAGAATTATTTAGTTTTTCAACACCTTTCCTTACAGAATTGCTTAGTTCGTCAACGTCTTTCCTTACATAATTGCTTAGTTTTTCAACATCTTTCCTTACATAATTGTTTAGCTCTTCAACATCTTTCCTTACAGAATTGCTTAGTTTTTCAATATATGTCCTTATAAATTTGCTTAGTTCTTCAAATTTCCTTATAGAATTGCTTAGTTTTTCAATATCTGTCCTTATAAATTTGCTTAGTTCTTCAAATTTCCTTATAGAATTGCTTAGTTCTTCAATATCTGTCCTTGTAAAATTGCTTAGTTCTTCAAATTTCCTAATAGAATTGCTTAGTTCTTCAATATCTGTCCTTGTAAAATTGCTTAGTTCTTCAAATTTCCTTATAGAATTGCTTAGTTCTTCAATATCTGTCCTTGTAAAATTGCTTAGTTCTTCAAATTTCCTAATAGAATTGCTTAGTTCTTCAATATCTGTCCTTGTAAAATTGCTTAGTTCTTCAAATTTCCTTATAGAATTGCTTAGTTCTTCAATATCTGTCCTTGTAAAATTGCTTAGTTCTTCAAATTTCCTAATAGAATTGCTTAGTTCTTCAATATCTGTCCTTGTAAAATTGCTTAGTTCTTCAAATTTCCTTATAGAATTGCTTAGTTCTTCAATATCTGTCCTTGTAAAATTGCTTAGTTCTTCATCTTCCCTTATAAATTTGCTTAGTTGTTCAACATATTTCCTTATAGAATTGCTTAGTTTTTCGAAAATTTTCCTTGTAAAATTGCTTACTTCTTCATTTTTACTTATATAATTGCTTAGTTATTCATCATAAGTATGCGTATAATTTCTTGTATATCCGAGAGATTGGATGTATATCCAAGGTATTCAATAGAATCTCCTTGTGTGTCCAGAGCATTCGATGATTTTCTACTATATCCTAGGGATTCGATGATATTTTTATGTGTTTAATGGATACTATTGGATTTTTTATTCATATGCTATGTTCTGGACGAGAAGCCGCTGTCCATAGACCATCATGAGATGCGTTAAACCTAGTTATGGCATATGTTTTTACTACCCAGGTATAACACATATCCAAGGTATTCGATGATATTTTATTGTGTGTACACGGGATTCGATGAGATTCTTTTGAATGTCCAAGGGATTCGATTAAATGTGTATGTATATTCAAGTGATTCGATTGAATTGTATTAATACGCTATGTTGTGTATGAGGAGCCACTGGCCAAGCGATTTGGATGTCGCCTTCTGACTACGAGGTGATGTTTTAAACCTCGGTATGTTTTTTTTTCTTTTATCGAGATAACACAGAAACCTAACCTGTCCAGTGTGAAGCGAATTCTGTGTTTGTTCATTTCTCCCGTTTCTACACCATACAGTGATTGACGGATAGCTCAGTTACTGAACCAAGACACAAGCACAACGAAACTCACGTTACCATAACTAGCCCCTTGTCGAGGATAAAGAACTAACGAACGCAGTAACAAATCTCAACATAAACAACGAAAGTGAACTCTTCTACTTCGGCGTTCCACCTAAAAAGTACACTGTGAGAATCCGTTTTGAGCGAGGCTGCGATATATGTGCATTTCGGCCCACGCGTCCGATTTCAGCTTGACATTTTTAGAACCGGTTTGCCTTCCTACTTCGATCCATAATTTCTTAGCCACGCTTCACGGCTGTAGCATGTTTCCAATGGGACGGCCATCTTTTAACTGCGATTATGACGTCATGTTGTATCTCTGCACCGTGATGGCACGCGCAAGATACTCTTGCCACTCCTTAGCAACCATATTGCAAGACATAGGTTTTTAACCTTTCTATCCCACTTTTAACGTGTTCATTTAAAATTTACTCGAATTTTAATGTTATTCTAATATCAAATAACACTGAAATACTGCATTTCACAGAATAATAGTTAGTTTTAAAAAACAAAATGTATTGTACATTTTTATGGTCCAGCGAGTGAAAAGTGCTTTGGTGATGTTCAACAAAATACACACGAGGATCTGCATCTGTGAATGAGACGTTTACTTTATACCAACCTGTAATTTTGAACTAAAAGTGCTTACATTGTATCGATGTTTTGGTGATATCCACAGACCATAATTGAAAAACACTTGAGACTGTATCTCTGAATAAGGTGCTTACATATTATAAATTTACACCTTTGAACAATATGATGTCACCTACATATAGGAAAGGTGACTATACGATGTCATCTTAGCATGGTTAAAAGACACGTTCGACCGTGTGTCTGTATTAAGTGTTTATAAAATACAAAATTACGACTTTGAACACAAGATTTGTTATATACATATTGAAAAAGTTTTTTGTTAATGCAGTCTCGGCGTGATTGCCACAACATTGAGGTCCTCTTTCTGGATAATATGTCTAGATTCCCTGTAAATGAGAACACAATGTGATTATTGAAAAGCCCAAATGGTGTTTTGTGATGTCTGCTTGTGAAATTTGGAGGAATAATGCGGTGCGAAGAATAGCAGTGAGATTAAAGACGCGAAGTGATCGGAACCTTGGCAAGCAGAGGATGGCAGTTGGTTATTGCATGGACAAGTGTGTCCAGTGTGACTTTGACGACATCTGGGTGAGTCATAATGTGACGTAACTCTTGACAGTTGGATCGTGCGAATATCTGCTGCTTGGCTGTACTACTTGTTTACTGCCAATTGTTGTGAATGTCTTGTTTATACTACTTGTTTACTGCCAATTGTTGTGAATGTCTTGTTTATACTACTTGTTTACTGCCAATTGTTGTGAATGTCTTGTTTATACTACTTGTTTACTGCCAATTGTTGTGAATGTCTTCTTTATACTACCACTTTACTGGCAACTATTGTGAATATATTTTCGATATTACCACTTTACTGCCAACTGTTGTGAATGTCTTGTCTATACTACCACTTTACTGCCAACTGTTGTGAATATCTTGTCTATTCTACCATTTTACTGCGAACTATTGTGAATATCTTGTCTATACTACCACTTTACTGCGAACTATTGAGAATAACTTGTCTATTCTACCATTTTACTGCCAACTATTGTGAATATCTTGTCTATACTACCACTTTACTGCCAACTATTGTAAATATCTTGTCTGTACTACCACTTTACTGCCAACTATTGTAAATATCTTGTCTATACTACCACTTTACTGCCAACTATTGTAAATATCTTGTCTGTACTACCACTTTACTGCCAACACTTAGACCTGCGCATAATCTGTCTTTTATTAAATGATGTTCTTAAAATCTAAAACGAGGTTGATAATTAAAAAAATGACACACAGAAAACACTTTCCATTTTGCAGCGCCATATACGTTCCCGAACATTGGACGTCTTATGAGAGGCATATATATTTCTGTCTCTCTCGCTCCCTCTCCCCCTGTTTCTCTCTTTCTTTTAATATAAATATATATATATAAAGAAAAAGAGAATTATGTGCAATGTCCAATGTAAAAAACTCAATTGGGATAAGGAACCACAGAAAAAGTATTTTCAAGAGCAGATACATTTATGTCATCACAATTCGATTTCATTATCTTCATCAATTTTCATGGACTCGCCATAAGCAATGTCGATGAACACAAGAGCTCACTGCAGTAACCCAGGCAGTGAAGAAACAAACGTACTTACCAATGAGGGATAAATGCTGCAACAACACCACATATCGAATAATATGTTGCAGGACAACAACAATCATCAAGGCCGCGCACAGATAAAAATGGACAAGACACCACCCTGGCCACCGTCACGCCTACCACCAACTATCCAGACAAGATCAGATGTCCATCTTCGGACTGCAGGCAGGACACAACAGACGAGGACGAAACTTTACAAATATTCAAGATTGACGCACCAGATGTTTCCCGTGGCACACATCACACGCTAGCGGGACAACTGTTGCAGTCCTGTTCATCATACACTAGTGAAAGGTGTAGCACGTCACCACAGCCAGTGTACTTCCATGAAACAACTACCAAAGTGCACGGAGCCTCGAGATAACTCTGCATTTGGTCATCATCATCAAGTGCCATCTCCGCAACGGAGGTTTGGCGGTAAGGGTTCGCTAGCTGAATCGCAGACTAGTACACGCAGTCAAATTGTATCCCGACCACATCTAGGTGGTGTCTATCCAGAAGTATCTCTGCCACCCTTTGGCTCCCTTGCCCTCTACGCTCCAAAAGAACCTTTAGCAGACTTGCTTTTGTTACAGCCGTTCAAGTCGAAGTCTGACGACGAACAAAGAAAGCGGATTTACCGATGACAGATTAACCTTTTTTGCTCCAATGGGAAGCAAAGCCAAAACTGCAGCTGGCCCGTTTCTGTTTCTAAGAATCGACGTCACTGCGGTCCAGGCACACCCATAGGTGGTCAGTCTCTCTCTCCGCATATTGGTGCATAGTCTGGATGTTGTCGATACATGTAGCTAGCTGGTTGTACACTCTCCTGTTCCGTCCTCTCATGCGCCGCCACTCCACTCAAACCTTGTTTGATGTTAAAACTTTGCAGCCAGTGGATTTTTGATTCATTTAGTTCGGTGTCCCCATCCAACAGATGGTCGTTGATTGATTTCAAAATGTCATTCATATCCATCACTAACGTGCCAATAATGGGAGCCTGTGAAGCCATAATGTCAGCTCTTTCATTGTCCTGAACCCCAGCATGACCAGGACAGTAGATCTATGTCAACGTCTGTAGATTTGAGGTCACTGCCTCCGTATCCATTCTCAAACTGGAGGTTATTGACGTGTATGCCCTACTTCGCTCAGCAATGACCTGTCCCCTCACTCTAGCTGAGACGCCCCAACCTGATGTCCTGTTGCGCAGCACCGATCCGCCGGTCTATATAACGGCATCACTATTCTGCATGTTCTCAGTTATCAGCTGATTCGCTCTGCTCTCCCGTCGACCTATTCTCTGCATTCCTTGTATGACAGCACCCTGGTACTCTATCATTCTATCACCAGTGTGGACCATTCTTCTCCCTTCTCTATCGCCTCAACTGTGAGATTGTTATCTCTGCCTGTGCCATTCATCATGCCCATCTCATTATTCTTGATCCCTTGATGTCTGAGATACTACTGTACAGAGGGTGCCGTATGTATATGGTGACATGCAAATATGATTTGGCTTTCGCCAGTTTAAGTGGCCAGTTGAAAATTAATCATTTTACCAAGCATTCATTCAATTTTCTGCTACATCGTCAGACATATCTGTTCTTTTACAGAAACGCTGTATCAGAGCTTGTCATGTAGCTGATTGCAATAACATACAAACATATGGCCATCCCTAATCCCGATCACAACATCAACCTCCTGAAGAGTTGAGATGCAAGTACCATTTACCGTATTCGCACATAAAACACATACAAATTAACAGTCTCTTGGACATAATTCAACCAGAACATACCCCAGAATGCCGGCTGTGTACACATCCTTATGAAACTGTTGAACACAATCTTTTTGATTGTCCGGCGCTTGACGGTGTTAGGAAACAGTTTCTTCTTGCGAGACGAGACACATTGAACACTATGTTCAGAGCTAATCAACAGCTTACAAACACTTGCAGACATCACTATATGGCATTGGACCAAACGACAGGAACCCACAGGCTTCTGGATCAGTAACAGCCAACCAGCCATTGCAATTGAAATGCGGCGCGGGATTTTTGTTCGTGCAGTATTTGCATTCTAGTTACATCTGTCTCCTTTTTCCTCTCGTATCCTTCCAATACGCCAACGCGAAGGGGGCCGAATTGAGACAAGTTAACACGTTTAAATATCTGAGCACATACATAAAATCAGATGGAAGATGCATTTATGAAATACAATGCGGAATAGCCCAAGCAAAATCGATCTTCCAGACCATGAAGAGAGTATAATGCATCAAAATCTTGTCGCTGGAACTGAGAAACAGAGTCCGTGAATGCTACGAGGAACCAGTACTGAGATATGGCAGTGAATCATGGACAACTGGCAAGCAAGCGCAAACATCTTTGGTTGCGACGGAGATGTGATATTACAGAAGAATGCTGATGATCCCTTGGACTGCAAGGAATACAGTACTCGAAGAGGCACACAGACAACACATTACAAAGATCAGAACAAGACAGCCATCCTCTCCCGGGCATGTTATGAGAAGAGGCGGTTTGGAGACATTGTGCCAACGATATAGATAACAGGAAAGAGAGAGAGAGAAGAGCGTAAATAGAGAAGATGCCAGAGATAGAGAAGATGTTGGGCAACATGAGTGAACGGCACGGGCGACAATCAGCAACAGAGCTGGTCAACGACACGTGAAAGAAGTGGATGGAGGTCCATGATTGCCAACGGCAAGGCACATGATGACGATCCTTCCTAGCGAGCTTTTACTGACAATCCATGTCTCTCTCGTTTCCTCCGGCCTGACAGCGGAAACGTGTTGGCACCTGCGATGCAGGAAGTCATTTATATCTCCTATCTGCGCCAGTCCGGTTCGTGTTTAGTGCGATTATACTTTGACCTGCTGCGTTTATATGGTTTATCAGCTGGTCTTAAACTGAATCAGTCTGCGGACACACGCGTGTCTGTACATATAAGAGAACAAGGCGGTCTTCACGTTTATCTAATATTAAATATTTATGGGATGTGGGAGGAGCGTGTGGTAAAACGGGTCAGGTCTGGTCTCTGAAGTCCAGAGACGAGGGTTCGAACCTCGGTTAAAACTTTCTTGAGTTTTTCTTGCTAAAGACCTAGTCAACACGCTGCAATACGACACAACTAGCAAGTGCTGTTTTGCTGCATAACACGATGCCGGCACTCTGACCTTAAAGGTCGACGGCAGGAGAAAAATGTGACGCAGGTAAATATATTTGTTCTTTAAAACTGTGTGCGTGGGGAAGAGGGGAATGGACGTATGTGTTAGTGGGTAACATTTTTTAGTAAATTAGGCACTGACCCTAAAATCTTAGACAGCACAGCCTGCCGTCCGGGATTTGTCGTGCCTTGGTTTAACACTGTGACCTGGAGGACTCTTAAACCCCCGCATTGATCAATGGCAGCCAGGATATACATTTCTTCTTTTTCAAGTAGTTTGTTCTTAATCTCCGGCTACCAAGCACTGAAAGGGCTCACAAAGTATCAGGATGTGTTGCGGAGAATGAAATACACTGTGTCGTAGTTTACAGCTTGACTGCGATATTTGCACCTTACAGGCCGACACATCCGACTTCAGCATGACATTTCTGAGTACCGGGCTAGCCTTCCCTCTTCGATCCCTTCTCCTTAGATAGCCTGCCCTGTTGCAGCCCGTAGAAGGGCATTGACAACTCTAGTTCGTTGGCCCTGATGCTAGCAGTCAGCCTTGTGTCGCTTACTGCTACAGCTCATGCACGACTCAACATCTTGATTCTGGATATACGTTTGAAGGCGATACATGAAGCCCAACGCTGGTCGGCATGCCACATAATGTTGATTGTGTTTGCATTCATAGGTTTAATATCCAGTTGATTTATCTAAGTTGATTTATCTAAAGAAATGTGCTGGGCCTCAGAATACAGTTGGCTGTTTGCATCAGAGGCAGTGACCCATCAATGGCCAAAACCCTATTCCGCCTAAGTGGCGGCCACGGAAACAGACTGCAGCCATGCAGCCTGGCTAAGAGATTCAGAGTCAAAGAGGAAATACAAACCATGACCCAAAAATGATGTACTAAAATCGAATGTGTCGATATGAAAGGCGCATATATCGCAGCCTTGCTGTAAACTATGATACAACATTGCCAACGTCTTTTTTCAGAGCGAGCGATTGGAACAAT
The DNA here is from genome assembly GCA_036924085.1 of Ariolimax columbianus. Lineage (NCBI taxonomy): Eukaryota > Metazoa > Mollusca > Gastropoda > Stylommatophora > Arionidae > Ariolimax > Ariolimax columbianus. Next base: position 37,059,322 of record JAVGWX010000011.1, on the reverse strand, counting down.
CCACAAATAAAGTGCCATATAGGGAAGGTAAGACTATCATTCTCAGCCAAAATCAAATAAAATGGTGGAAAGGAATGGGAGAGAGTAACAGTCAAGACCATGGACACCAGCAAACTGCAATCTTCCGTCTGAAAACGGGACACTGCAGACTACTGGGCCACCTATATCGGCTCAAAATCTCCCAAACAATAGAAAACCCATGTAGGACAGGAGTCCAAACCCATGTAGGACAGGAGTCCAGACCCCTGAACACGTACTTCAAGAATGCCCGGCCCATGAAGAACTAAGATGCCAGACCTGGCCAGATAGAGCAGAACTGAGACAAAAATTATGGGGGCCACCGCTCAGACCTGGGAAGGACGGTGTACTTCATCCTGGCGATAGGACTGTGGACTTTATCCTGGCGGTAGGACTGTGGACTTCATCCTGGCGATATGACTGTGGACTTCATCCTGGCGACAGGACTGTGGACTTCATCCTGGCGACAGGACTGTGGACTTTATCCTGGCGGTAGGACTGTGGACTTTATCCTGGCGGTAGGACTGTGGACTTTATCCTGGCGGTAGGACTGTGGACTTTATCCTGGCGGTAGGACTGTGGACTTCATCCTGGCGACAGGACTGTGGACTTCACCCTGGCGACAGGACTGTGGACTTCATCCTGGCGACAGGACTGTGGAATTCATCCTGGCGATAGGACTGTTGACTTCATCCTGGCGATAGGACTGACGATTTAGCAGGATCAGAAAACCAGAACGCAGAAGAAGAAAGAAGGGCGAACGACAAAAAAGATGAAGAATACAATCACCAAGAACATCCCTTTGTGCAATTTTTCCATAACACTATAACGGCAGATGACTTCCCAAACACTGGAAACGCTGTCGAGCACTGAAGCACTGTTCTGTTTTATAGAACGCTCTATAAACACTACCCTTAATGGTATACAGTACATGCCTATAAGGATGAAAAACTAGACATTTCCCTATTGCACGCTACTGAGAGAAAGACGTAATTATCACGAATATTTATGTGCGTTTCCTCTTTAAACAAAAATTTAAAAAATAATTCGTGTAATAATTAAAGGCGTTTGCGTATTAATTAACGATAGGAAGTGCCATTCTTGCTCATTCGCTCTGTCTTTCCTTCTGTCCACAGGCCAGTCCGTTTCCTGCTGTTTTTATTGTGTAATTCAGAGTGGAATGTCATTCTGACATGCTTGTGTTTGTGACGCGGCTGCTAATAATATAATTACAGTTGTCATTTCAAACACCGGGTTCGACATTTTTGTGAAACCTCTTCTTTGTCATTTTCCCTCAGATAGTCGCATGTGTGCTTGTTTCTTGTCTTCGTTAGTTTCAATCTTGATTGGATTGGGAGCGGTCATGTTTTCACTCTGCTACTCAATCGGAGCCGGAAAAATCTGGTTAACATTATGATTGTATGTTTGGTAGTCTTTTGATTAAGATCACACTATTACAAAGGTGTACCACCATAAGTTGGTAGTCTTTTGATTAAGATCACACTATTACAAAGGTGTAACACTATCAGTTCGTAGTCTTTTGATTAAGATCACACTATTACAAAGGTGTACCACCATCAGTTGGAAGTGTCTCTTAGTTAAGATGACACTATTACAAAGGTGTAATACGATCAGTTGGTAGAGTCTCTTGGTTAAGATAACACTATTACATCTAATACGATCCGTTTGTAGTGTCTCTTGGTTAAGATCATACTATTACAAGGGTTTAACACAATCAATGCATTGTTTGATCATTTCGTTTATCTGAGATCACACTGTTATGATGGGATAGCATCAACACATGTATTGATAGTTATACCATTTGAAACATTCTCAAGTATTTAGCTATGATTGTACTCAAATTGAACTGTGATATTTTTGGAAATTATTGGTTTTTCTGTTTGTTTTGACATGCCGCTAGATTCATATTGGATGATACAATGATGTAAGCAATCTGAACATATTGGTGCATTATTGTTGCTGTTACACTATTGTAATGCGATGAAGCGAGCAGTTGTAATTTCTTGTCATTGGATTTGGAATATTGATTGTTGGCAATACATATTAGCTTGCATTGTCCTGCCCGTGAATCTTACCAATCTTGACTTTCTCTCACTAATCACAATTGTGCTGGTTGTAGTGCACGTTAGCAGGAGGTATACCCACCAGGTGGTGGTCTCAACCAATTGTTTCACAACCTTCTGCAGGAGTGACAGGCGATTTATCACCACACTACCAAAAGATAGATTATATCCACGAGGCGTACTCTGCCTAGCTTGTATCAATGTCCGTGGAGGTCATATTCGTTACCGGTCATTAACTAGCAATTTGTCATGAAATTGTCACACTCTATCTGACGTCCACATTACTGAAGAAAAACGTGAGCAGACTTCCAGAACGAAGAGTGTGTCCAATTAAACAGTCATTTCTATTATTCATGTTTGCTTTTCTTCAGAAACTGTCACACATGATGCCCTAATTACTGAAGAATTATTTAATTAAATATAATTGACTTCTTATTTTTGAATTTGTTTGTACGGTGAGATTGTGTGAGTAACCTTCACCTATTGCGTGCAGTGTGATTGTGTGAGTGACCGTCACTTATTGCGGGTAGAGTGATTGTGTGAGTGACCGTCACTTATTGCGGGTAGAGTGATTGTGTGAGTGACCGTCACTTATTGCGGGTAGAGTGATTGTGTGAGTGACCTTCTCTTATTGCGTGAAGAGTGATTGTGTGAGTGACCTTCACTTATTGCGTGTAGTGGGATTGTGTAAGTGACCCGTCACTTATTGCGTGTAGTGTGTGTGTGCAGGCTATTATTTCCTGTTGCAGATTATGTGTAAACACATTCCTTCCGAGAACGTGAAATCCGTATACAATAACAACAACCATGTTTGCCTCCGTGCGTGTTTTTGTAAACTTGAAATGATTGTGAAATACTTGTCTATGAAATCAGGCGCCAGTTGGATTCCATTAATAGCGGCAACTCGTGAGATTGCGATACTCTGTGTCAGTGATATCATTAGGTTTATGATGATAGAGTTTCTATTTCATGAGTTCTTGTCTTTGATGTGGCTACGTCTTGAAAATAAATGCGCCACTGCATTAAAAATTTGTGGAAACATTAGCCGCAGGAGCTCAATCACACTATATTGCTCTATTACCTGTGCTTTCCCTGTTCGATTCAGCCAGGTTCGTTACATACAGACGTGTTAGTCTTTGCTGGTTTCTCAAGGTATGTCTACCCTATTTCCCAGCCGCTTGTTGTTAAGAAGATTGTGTATTAAACGTGAATGGGTCGGGTGGCTATTAGATCGGGTATACTGTAGTCGGAATCGGCCGTCCCACACTGCGATTAGAAGAATCGGCCGTCCCACACTGCGATTAGAAGAATCGGCCGTCACACACTGCGATTAGAAGAATCGGCCGTCCCACACTGCGATTAGAAGAATCGGCCGTCCCACACTGCGATTAGAAGAATCGGCCGTCCCACACTGCGATTCAAAGATGTATGCAAGAGGGACATGAAGTCATACGACATCTCATAGAAGGGCTGGGAAGAAACTGCTCAGGATCGAGCTATCTGGAGACAAGTCAGTTGGACGGGGCATAGTGACTGCTGACGCTCGTAGAGGGCTTCTGACTGCAGAGAAAAGAGAAAGACTGAAGAGATTAAAGAACAGTCAAGCAAGCCAGTCTCCTCAGTATGGTTGTACGATCTGTGGCAGGGACCGTACTGTCACTGGCGGATGGCCTTTACAGCCACAGCAGGCAATAATGTTGAAATACAGGAGACATAGCTAGACAAAACTTACAGGGCGCCACCCGCATGGTCTCTACGAGACTGAGACGATTATGATGGGGGACTGTAGTCCAGTGGTTTCTAACCTACGGCCTCCTATATGTACCGCTAAGACACCAGTAGGAATCCACGTCGCTGTGGTTGAGAGGTAAGACACTCGTCTCTCAGAGTGATGAACGGAAACTGTGGGCGATCAAGTTCTGTGGGTTTCAAGCGACCCCGGATCTCAAGAGATGTGCGACCAGAATGCCTACGTCGTGAGTTATCTCCAGTCGTCTTGATTTATGTCTTGTCACTGGTTCAAGGTAGCTCGGGACCAGAGAGTGAGGTTGATGACCAGCGCATTTACTTCCACACTGTAGTCCAAATACAGCGCAAGTTACAGCATCAAGTCAAAACTGTTTGATGATATCGCCATCATCACTTGCGATGCGTAACTTGCTTTTTTGAAGCATTATTTTAAAATGTACTGTTTTCTGTCCCCACTTAAATATAACTACCACCAACCCAGGTAGTCCACCGGGGTCTATGTGGATGGCAAGGACAAGAATAGCACCACTGCCCCACAGAGAGCACGTCGTAAGAGGCGACTAACTGTGTGAAATGTCATAACATCGGTCATGATTAGGTGGTTTGTTAGGAGCAGCATAGATGGCACCTAACAGGCTGCGGTCTACTTTGCTCTAGTGTTTGAGTCTAGTATGGAATCACACATCGGTTAACCACCCTCTACGGCAATTGTAAAAGTATAGGTCGACTAAGACTAAGAAGAATTCCAACCTACCTTGTCTTCTACCTCCAATGTTCACAATTAGCTTAGACTTGTCCGTTTTCCAATTATTGTCAGTATAAATATGAACAGGCGTACTTCAAATAGTGGTTCGGGGTCAAAAATGCTTGCAGTGAAGGGTCAGCCAGTAACCCATAGCTGACTGCTTCCATCAGGGTAAGTGACCCATAGCTGGCTGCTTGCATCATGGTCAGTGACCCATAGCTGACTGCTTGCATCAGGGTCAATCACCCATAGTTGTCTGCTTGCATCAGGGTCAGTGACCCATACTGACCAAGACACTATTCCGTCTACAAAGTGGCGGCACTGGAAACAGACTGCGGTCATGCAGACTGGCTAAGTTGCTGCTTAATGCCCACAATGAGTAAGTTTACTTGTTTGTGGGCCTTGAAAAGTGTGGCAGAAGCCGGAAGTGGCGACACGCAAACGGGCCATCCACCGAGCATTAAGGAAAGAAAGACACTAATAAAACGATTCATCAGAACGGAATGGTGATACCAGCACAAAGAATACAAACCAGAAAAAGACAGCATAGGCAAACTTGACAGAGATGGTCAGAACCATCTTCAGATCCGAACGGGGTATTGCAGGCCCACTTGCACGGAATGGGTCTGAAAGACACCGTCACGTTCTATTGTGGAGCACCCAACCACAAATGAGAACATTTATTTTTTTTAATTATTTCTTGTTATATGTGTTTGCCTCACTAGTTTCTACTGGCGGAGGCGCTCCTATTCCACCCTAGACCGTAGTCAACTGGGCGATATTAAGACGCATAAACCAGTGCTTGGATGTATTTGTGCGTCTGTATGTACCTATGCTAGGTTTGTGCGCTGTCAGAAGCCAGTCCAACCAAAGTGCAATGGAAAGGTCAGACCCTGAGGACGCGTGTGAAGAACATATCCTGCAGGACTGCCTTACTTATACGGATCAAAGAGAGGCAGTCTGACAAGATGGTTGTTATTTGGTGGGGGACGGGGGGCGCAGGGGTCAGGTTCGGAGCGATATAGGGGACCGGCATAAACTTGCAACGCACATTCTCCTTCGTGAAGAAAAAAAGGAATCACAAGCAGAAGAAGAATATATAATACATTGCAGCGCATTATAAGTTTAGGGAGTTCTTTGTCTCGCACGTGATAAAGTTGACCTCTAATCTATCCTGGTATCTGGAGACGAGCCAGCCACTTGACGTACATCGTGGTGATTAATGCCATTCCTGTCTCGTATCGCGTTCCCGTTACTCGATTCTTGGAATGCTGGCAGATCGATACTTGGACGTATTTAATGATCCGTACTTGAAAACCAGGTGAGTATACGACGGGCAGAGCGCTTGTTCGAATTCTAGTTACAGCACACACAAGCTGTAAAGGTAGAGGGGACTAATGTCCGGTCAGGCAGACAGTACTGGTCAGATTATGTTAGTCAGGGTTAGGCAAAGCGTACTGATCAGAATATGTTAGTCAGGGTCTGATAAAACATACTGATCAGACTATGTTAGTCAGGAGCAGGTGAAATATACTGATCAAAACTCCACCTCACTTTCAAGCAGTTCTCCATAGAAACAGGCTGTGTCATAGCAGTTTGTCGAAGAAGGTGAGGTTCAGCGCTGTGATCCCCGATAGTTTTGAACTTACTGATTAACTCTGCTTTGCATTACATCCAAAAAGACCCAGGTCCACTTTCTCAAGCTTTAGAATGGGAGTGGAACCGATGAAACCCGTCACCAAAGAAATCGTATAGATTATCTTAATTTAAGTACAACAGTGATGAAGGATCACAATGTGAGGTGTTGGCCAGAATAGCACAGACAATAGCGGCGCTTGCACGGCTTAACAAAATCTGGCAAGATAAACGGTTAGCACTAAGCACGAAAATTAGATTAATGCGTACACTGGTCCTGTCAATATTCCTCTATGCTTGTGAGACATGGACAGTTACAGCTGACGTTCAGCGAAGGATACAGGCCTTGGAGATGAAATGTTTCCGAAAACTTTTAAACGTCACGTACAAAGATCGAGTTACAAATGAGGAAATACGAGATAGAATTACAACAGCAATAGGGCCTTTCGAAGACCTCTTGGCAACTGTCAAAAGAAGGAAACTCACTTGGTACGGTCACATATCGAGATCAAATGGTCTTACAAACACAATCCTCCACGGAAGGTGCGTGGCAGACGACGAAGAGGCCGGCCCAAAAAGAGATGGGAGGATAACATAAAAGAATGGACCAGTCTCCGACCAGAAGAGTCACAGACTGTGGCATCTGACAGAGAGGGTTGGCGTGGGGTTGTGAGGAAGTCTTCATGTGTGCCCCAACGACCTCACCGGTTACGGGATGACCTGACCTGAATTACAACTGGCACTAACAATAACCCAACTGTAAAGGCATCTGTATAATCTGCCTGATAGAGCAGAATGCTCTAACCGTGCCCCAAAAACTAGTCGATGGCGAGAACCAGCTGCTGTCAAAGATCAAACACAAGTCTTAGTATAATGACTTCGTAACACTTGATCGCATGGGTAGCTATTGCTGGCTTTAAATTGAACACTGTAAGAGCCGCTTGATATCACTTTGACGGTGCTCTTCGGCCATGTTATGCTTGCCCCCACTTCTATAACTTACGTGAAGGTAAAGTCAAGGAACCCATAGCATTATTGCCGTAGGGCTGTGAGATGTTTAGCGACCTCACATTTCAAAAGCTCGGCTATATGAGGGCAGTAACTATTTCCTATCCTTCGTCGCTTTAACTTCCCGGACTGAACCGGTACTCATTTAAGGCCATGTCGACCCGGGAGTCGTTGCGGGCTGAAAAAAAAAACATATTTCCGCCCCAACTGGGGAGTGAACCCAGCACCACTCAGATTCGAAGCCAACTCGCTAACCACTGTGCATATCACATTTTCAATATCGCCGACTAAAATCTGTATTGAAGATAATTCCGAGTTAATCCATATAGTCTATATTTTTTATCTTTTTAATACAGCATGTATCTATTCTGCTACCGTCCACCTGAAAGCAAAAATCGCCCGATAGGAGGCGGTAGCGGCCAGTTTGAAGAACACTGACTTAGGGGCTTTATGACACAATTACATGTTCTAAAGGCCCGCATGAAAACATTCGATTAGACCAAATTTGACAAATCGCATTGTAAATCACGCTCACCTTGTTGGTCAATGTAAATGGCTAGGCTTGTCGCAAATTACCCGCCGAAAGCTTGCTTTATCTCTCGCCTCCTCTCTACCCTCAATGTAAATGGCTAGGCTTGTCGCAAATTGCCCGCCGAAAGCTTGCTTTATCTCTCGCCTCCTCTCTACCCTCAATGTAAATGGCTAGGCTTGTCGCAAATTGCCCGCCGAAAGCTTGCTTTATCTCTCGCCTCCTCTCTACCCTCAATGTAAATGGATTGGCTTGTCGCAAATTGCCCGCCGAAAGCTTGCTTTATCTCTCGCCTCTCTATCCTCTCATCCTCCTCTTTTTCTATCCCCTACTCTCGACTATATAGACAGTATGCCTGACTCACCTCCGTACTGATTGGACGCATCTACGTGGATTTGCATTTTACCTTCCCATCCACAACCCTGCTTTCTTTCTTAAAATACATCTATGTATTCCTATCACACTTAGTGTGTATAATGGGTACCTGACTCACGGTTTGGGAAGGAAAACGCTGCGGGGAAGGGGACTGTTCACCCCAGCTCCTGACACAAGTGTACTGAAGTTCATAACACTTCATTTCTGACCTGCGGTTAAAGTCTGCCGAAGGACAGCCTTTATCATAATTATCATCATAATCACAATCATCACCATCATCGTCAAAATCACCACCACCATCATAATAGGCACCATCATCATAATCATCATCATAATCATCACCATCATCATCATAATCACCACCACCATCATCAACATAGGCACCACCATCATCACCACCATCATCACAACCATCACCATCACCACCATCATCACCACCATCACCACCATCATCATCATAATCAGCACCATCATCATCATAATCAGCACCATCATCATCATAATCACCACTATTATCATCATAATCACCACCATCATCAAAATCATCATAATCACCACCATTATCATCATAATCACCACCATTATCATCATAATCACCACCACCATCAGCACTATCATCATCAGCATCATAATCACCACCACCATCATCATAATCACCACGATTATCATCATAATCACCACCATCATCAAAATCATCATAATCACCACCATTATCTTCATATTCACCACCACCATCAGCACCATCATCATCAGCATCATAATCACCACCACCATCATCATAATCACCACTATTATCATCATAATCACCACCATCATCAAAATCATCATAATCACCACCATTATCATCATAATCACCACCACCATCATCACCACCATCATCGTCATAATCACCACCATTATCATCATCATCATAATCACCACCATTATCATCATAATCACCACCATCATCATAATCACCACTATTATCATCATAATCACCACCATCATCATAATCACCACTATTATCATCATAATCACCACCATCATCATAATCACCACCATTTTCATCATAATCACCACCATCATCATAATCATCATCATAATCAGCACCATTATCATCATAATCACCGCCACCATCATCATAATCATCATCATAATCACCACCATCATCATAATCACCACCATTATCATCATAATCACCACCATCATCATAATCATCATCATAATCACCACCATCATCTTCATAATCACCAACATTATCATCATAATCACCATCATCATCATAATCATCATCATAATCACCACCATTATCATCAAAATCACCACCACCATCATCATAATCATCATCATAATCACCACCATCATTATAATCATAATCACCACCATCATTATAATCAAAATCACCACCATAATTATAATCATAATCACCACCATCATCATAATCATCATCATAATCACCACCATCATCATTATAATCATCATCATTATAATCATCATAATCATCATCATCATAATCATCACCACCATCATCATCATGCTGCCGAAGACGAATGTGTCAGACAGAAAGGTACAAACATCGCAGGCAAACTGTAAACTAGCGACACACCGCATTCTGAACTTCGGACTACGTCCTACTACTTGCAAAGCCCTGTTCAGGGTTTGGTAGCGGGAGATTGAGAACGTTCAGGGTTTGGTAGCGGGAGATTGAGAACGTTCAGGGTTTGGTAGCGGGAGATTGAGAACGTTCAGGGTTTGGTAGCGGGAGATTGAGAACGTTCAGGGTTTGGTAGCGGGAGATTGAGAACGTTCAGGGTTTGGTAGCGGGAGATTGAGAACGTTCAGGGTTTGGTAGCGGGAGATTGAGAACGTTCAGGGTTTGGTAGCGGAAGATTGGGAACGTTCAGGGTTTGGTAGCGGGAGATTGAGAACGTTCAGGATTTGGTAGCGGGAGATTGAGAACGTTCAGGGTTTGGTAGCGGGAGATTGAGAACGTTCAGGGTTTGGTAGCGGAAGATTGGGAACGTTCCGGGTTTGGTAGCGGGAGATTGGGAACGTTCAGGGTTTGGTAGCGGGAGATTGGGAACGTTCAGGGTTTGGTAACGGGAGATTGAGAACGTTCAGGGTTTAGTAGCGGGATATTGAGAACGTTCAGGATTTGGTAGCGGGAGATTGAGAACGTTCAGGGTTTGGTAGCGGGAGATTGAGAACGTTCAGGGTTTGGTAGCGGGAGATTGGGAATGTTCAGGGTTTGGTAGCGGGAGATTGGGAACGTTCAGGGTTTGGTAGCGGGAGATTGGGAACGTTCAGGGTTTGGTAGCGGGAGATTGGGAACGTTCAGGGTTTGGTAGCGGGAGATTGGGAACGTTCAGGGTTTGGTAGCGGGAGATTGGGAACGTTCAGGGTTTGGTAGCGGGAGATTAGGAACGTTCATGGTTTGGTAGCGGGAGATAGGGAAGGTTCAGGGTTTGGTAGCGGGAGATTGGGAACGTTCAGGGTTTGGTAGCGGGAGATTGAGAACGTTCAGGGTTTGGTAGCGGGAGATTGAGAACGTTCAGGGTTTGGTAGCGGGAGATTGAGAACGTTCAGGGTTTGGTAGCGGGAGATTGAGAACGTTCAGTGTTTGGTAGCGGGAGATTGAGAACGTTCAGGGTTTGGTAGCGGGAGATTGAGAACGTTCAGGGCTTGGTAGCGGGAGATTGAGAACGTTCAGGGTTTGGTATCGGGAGATTGAGAATCAACGCAGAAGAAGAAAAGCATCATCATCGTGTGGTATGCCGGCTGGCTTGAAACTTTGCCTAGTGTGTTGTTCATCAGTAACGCCATTGATGGTTGTCTGTTCCGGACTGCAAACATGACGACTGTTCTTTGTTTGTCGTCTTATGTTGTTCACCAATAGTGTCAGTTATATCAGCGTGCATCTACCCTGATCTTGTTATAATATGCCACGATAAGATTATTGCTTTGTTCTGTCGTGTGGTAACATTTTCGTGTTTCCCATGATTGCTTTGTTCTGTCGTGTGGTATCATTTTCGTGTTTCCCATGATTGCTTTTGTTCTGTCGTGTGGTATCATTTTTTGTGTTTCTCGTTATTACATTGTTCTGTCCTGTGGTATCATTTTTGTGTTTCCCATGATTGCTTTGTTCTGTCGTGTGGTATCATTTTTTGTGTTTCTCGTTATTACATTGTTCTGTCGTGTGGTATCATTTTTTGTGTTTCTCGTTATTACATTGTTCTGTCGTGTGGTGTCATTTTCGTGTTTCCCATTATTGCTTTGTTCTGTCGTGTGATATCATTTTTGTGTTTCCCCATGATAGCTTTGTTCTGTCGTGTGATATCATTTTGTGGTTACAATGATTGCTTTATTGTGATGTGTGATAATATTGTGGCGTGTGATAATATTGTGGCGTGTGATAATATTGTGGCGTGTGATAATATTGTGGCGTGTGATAATATTGGGGCGTGGGATAATATTGTGGCGTGTGATAATATTGTGGCGTGTGATAATATTGTGACGCGTGATAATATTGTGGCGTGTGATAATATTGTGGCGCGTGATAATATTGTGGCGCGTGATAATACTGTGGCGCGTGATAATACTGTGGCGCGTGATAATATTGTGGCGTGTGATAATATTGTGGCGTGTGATAATATTGTGGCGTGTGATAATATTGTGGCGTGTGATAATATTGTGGCGTGTGATAATATTGTGGCGTGTACATGAAATGAATGAGCTTGATCTACACATTATTTGATAACAACATATACGAAATCAATGTTCGAACCCCCACACTTTCGACGAATTATAAGCTATCATCAACTATACGCTCTGTAACCTTGGTGCTACAGTGATGTACCTGAAATCCATCACTCATTCCGTCTCCCTCCCTGTCAAAGTGTGCTGTTTTCCACTTCCTGATATAATCAACCTGCCAATCACTTTATTCTATACGGGAGCGGGGACTTAGATGCTGTATATTATCCAGCAGTGGCGTGGCTAAAGTATAAGGGTTCGCCGGGCTCTCATTATTTGTGGGCGTTACTGAAACCTTCTTCATCAGAAACCAGAATTGAGCGATACATTCACTGGGTTAGTCAGTGTACATGTGCTGTGTGAAGCAAGAAACTGCCATGTTTTCCAGAGAACAAGACATTGCAGTTTGCTAAGTCATCTCTATCGGCGTCAGATATCATATGAAAGCGAGCGTCCACATAGAGCAGAAATTCACACTCTTGAACGAACATGTCCTGCCAGGCTGCCCAGGTCACAGACGCCTACGCTGCCAAACCTGGCCAGCCGGAGAGAAACTGGGATAGAAACCGTGCGGCTGTTTCCAGCTGAACTTTAACCGGGCGATATGACTGCTTATCTAGTATGACCAAATAAAGAAGAAAAGGAAGAAGAAAAAGAAGAAGAAAAATAAGAAGAAGAAGTGGAGAGACATTTCTAGTGTCTTTTTTCTAACTAAGTTTAACCACCACCTGTCGGGTTATCGAGATAGCTGGCGAAGAGATTTAAATTGGTACACATTTTGAATATCTGAGATCAATACTGAACAACAATGGAGTATGAGGAATCTATGGCATAATACAAACAAAGAACTAAAACTAAAGATCCTAAGAACATGTATTTTTCACGTGGCAACCTATGGATATGAAACATGGACGATTACAAAAACAATAAGAGCGAAGATCGGTGCTTTTGAAACACAGTGATACAGAAGAGTCCTAAAAATCCAGTGGACAAAGAAAGAAAGAAACAAACCCATCCGGCGAGACCTGAATGTATAGGAGAATTGGCTCATAAATGACTCGAAAACTGAAGTTTTTTGGACAAGTCAAACGACACGGCGGACTGGAAAGAGTGGTTATGGAAGGCGTGGTCACTAGAAAAGAGGCAGGGGCCGACAGGGAAGACGATGGACTCAGCACATCAAGGAGGCGCTGGGTTTGACCTTGGGACAGGCTGGAAGACTAACGGAAGATAGTTTCTAACAGACAGGCTGTCACGAGTGCGACGTTCTGCAAAGAACATGCTACATGATGATGTCAGGCAATGCAATGCCAATGGTTAGAGAGACGTCTATCCCTTCAGTCAATTGTTATGGGCGCAACGTTGTGCCGCATTATTGGTAAGGCTAACACATAGACAAGGAAGTAAAGAGTAATCGGGGTCAGGTGAAACATGCTGATCAAGGCCCCACCATAATGATCACAGTGGTGAGTTTACTGGGTAGACTCGCATTGCACTACAGTCAGGCCGAGCCTTATCCATCTTCACATGTACGCCTCAGGATATAGAGAAAACCGCTGTACCGGTTCTGAAAACAGGCTGCACTATTGTGGTCTGGCTCAGAGAATAGTGGTTGCAGATTATATGGGAAGGCAAACTCGGTACCCAAAAAGCCAATTGAAACCGGATGTATTACACCCTTGCTGTAAACTACGACACACCATTAAACGTCCTTTTCAGGATGAAAGAAAAAGAAGAACAACAACAACGACATGTAAAGTGTATGTGTGTAACCCTCAACTACACGCTATGCGCTCAGTGTAAAGTGTATGTGTGTAACCCTCAACTACACGCTATGCGCTCAGTGTAAAGTGTATGTGTGTAACCCTCAACTACACGCTATGCGCTCAGTGTAAAGTGTATGTGTGTAACCCTCAACTACACGCTATGCGCTCAGTGTAAAGTGTATGTGTGTAACCCTCAACTACACGCTATGCGCCCAGTGTAAAGTGTATGTGTGTAACCCTCAACTACACGCTATGCGCCTAGTGTAAAGTGTATGTGTATAACCCTCAACTACACGCTATGCGCCCAGTGTAAAGAATATGTCAGTAACACTAAAGGGTCACACGCTAGCTCGCCTTCTACCGCGGGATGTGGAGAGGAAGACTAATATCTGGCCAGGCACGACACACTGATCAGACATGTTAGTCACGTCAGGCAAAAGATACTGGCCAAAACCCCCACCTCGGCGTCCTCGTAGCCCTTCCTGGTGTGTGTAGATATATATATATATATATATATATATATATATAAATATATAATATATATAGACATAGAGATCAACTATCGCATATAGTACGCGCGTACACACACCCATACACGAACACACACACACACACACACACACATATATAGAAGGGGGTAGGGGGAGTGGTCGGGTACGCTCTAATCGCCACAAGTGCAAGTGACACCCCACCTAAATCCGATCAAGTGTTGACGCCACTGTTGTCCGGTCTACATTTCATAGCGATCTGTTCACGTCAGGGCTTATCGAATGCAGCCTTTTTTTTCCCCTTCACAAAACGGCGGACAGGAGTATATTATAAACTAGTTAGAAGTTTACCGCATAGGCGTTAGCAGCGGGGAGGAGGTGAACGGGGTGTCAGACTGTCTTGTTAAGAAAGGCCCACATAAAGGCGCTCGTTCAGGCACACGTGGCTCGCGAGGGATGTCACCTGTGGTGCTGTTGTTACCGAGGCCCGCCGCCTTTACCACTAACGAATCGTTAGTCACCGTGCGATCATAATAGATGATTGTGTATAGACTTTGTGTGTCCCCTGCGTTCACCCTGTAGTGCTTATGTTTTCCGGTGTCGCCCAGTAAATTGATTTATCTGATGTACAAGTTTTCTTTTGTCGGCGTTCAATTGTGAATCTTTTTGGTGAACTCAATCATTGACTTCATTGCGTGTAGTCAAGTCCGTGTTTAGATATCTTTCACGGATTTCATTTCGCATAGTTAGGTATATAGTATTACGTGACTTTATTCTGTATATTTTATATACAATACTTCGTTTGTGTACTGTAGACTATCTTGTAGATATTAGGTACGACTTCTTCGTCGGATTTCATTTCGTATTTTGTGTGTGTTTAAATCATGTTTCTCTTCTGAACTTAAGAGATATGTGTGTGTGTGTGTGTGTGTGTGTATATATATATATATATATATATATATATATATATATATATATATATATATATATATATATATATATATATATATATATTTATATATATATATATTGCATATCTTGGATCCAGAATTGACAAAAATGGTGACTGCTCGAAATAAATCAGAAGAAGACTATCTATGGCAATGCAGAGGCTGAACAGCCTGAAGAAATTATGGCAGGGCACCAACAAAACGATAAAAGTAAAAGTCTTGAGAGCCTGTGTTTTTCCTGTGGCAGCTTATGGCTGTGAAGCATGGACGATTACCAAAACGTCTAGACAAAGAATCGAATCCTTCGAGTCAAAATATTACAGAAAGAACCTCAGAATACCCTGGACAGAGAAAAGAACAAATGTAGACATTCGGCAAGAGTTGAGCATAGAGGAGAACTGGTTTATCAATTCCATTTTGGCTAGAAAATGCAAATACTTTGGTCACATCAAGAGACACAACGGTCTTGAGAGAACGGTGATGGAAGGTATGGTGCCAGGCAAAAGAGGAAGGGGTAGACCAAGAAGACGAGGGCACCAAGATATCTAGGAGTGCTTGAGTATGACAGTGACGGAAGCTGGTGTTTTGGCAAGGGAACGAATTTCTTTCAGACAGACTGTGATGGGAGCGACGTTCTACAAACGACATGCTACATGATGGATATATATATTTATGTTATGGCATTGGCTAAATTGCCTATATGTCGTATACAGATATGTTCTTCACTGCCATGATTATATTATGCATAAATGGTACATATATCATGTATACACTTCGTTGACCAAATTTTAAAAATACATTTAACAGGCATAATAATTTGTACATAAATTCATTTAATTGACATGCTTATATAGGTTTCTGTCCTCATCGCTTATTTGTTGTGTTTATGTTTCTAAAATGGTCCTCATCCCATATACGTTGTATGTAGATTGCTGACATGGTCCTCATCCCATATATGTTGTATATAGACTGCTGACATGGTCCTCATCCCATATATGTTGTATATAGATTGCTGACATGGTCCTCATCTCATATATGTTGTATATAGATTTGCTGACATAGTCCATATCTCATATATGTTGTATATAGATTGCTGACATGGTCCATATCCCATATATGTTGTATATAGATTTGCTGACATGGTCCATATCTCATATATGTTGTATGTAGATTGCTGACATGGTCATCATTATGTAAATGTTGTATATATATATTTATGTCATAAACATAATCGCTTATAAACTCTTTTATTGTGTGTAGATTATTAGGTTACATTTTGTTCTTGCATCTTGTAGGCACGCAAAAACAACTCAGGTCCGTTTGTTTGTTTTATTGGTCGTCGCATGTAAAGAGCTGGTTCTAGGAATACCCTGTACTTTGTGTGCGCTCGAGGGGTGTTGCACACATTGACCATAGGCCAGAAGATCCTAACAATATGCTCACAGTGGAGACCCAATCGCCATTGCCTGCCGGTGCCATTTTTGTCACAGCCGGGTGACCGTTGTCTCTCTTACTTCTGTCAGTGATGATATAGTCACTCTGATCTGACACATAGGTTATGGCAGGGATCGTGTTTCACCGAGTCTACCTGCAGGTTTTCTTAGGTGTGTGTGTATGAGTGTATATGTGTGGGTGTGCTTGCGCGTGCATAGGTGCGCTACTAAGTTCCCTTCCTCGTCGTATTAAGTTCCCTTCCTCACCGTATTAAGTTTCCTTCCTCACCATATTAAGTTCTCTTCCTCACCGTATTAAGTTCCCTTTATCATCGTATTAAGCTCCCTTTATCGTTGTATTAAGTTCCCTTCCTTGCCATATTAAGTTCCCTTCCTCGCCGTATTAAGTT
This sequence comes from Ariolimax columbianus, assembly GCA_036924085.1. Classification (NCBI taxonomy): domain Eukaryota; kingdom Metazoa; phylum Mollusca; class Gastropoda; order Stylommatophora; family Arionidae; genus Ariolimax; species Ariolimax columbianus. The sequence goes on along the minus strand of JAVGWX010000011.1, from coordinate 37,042,400 downwards.
CCCTTTCTCGCCGTATTAAGTTTATTTCCTCATCGCATTAAGTTTCCTTCCTCATCGTTTCAAGTACCTTTCCTCGCCGTATTTCTTGGATATTGGTTAACCGATGTGTGAGTCCATCTTAATAGACTCAAACACTAAAGCGAAGCAGACCCGCAGCCTATTAGGCACCATCTATGCTGCTCTACACAAACCATCTATCCATGGCCGGTGTTATGCTATGTCACACATTTAGTCGCCTCTTACGACATGCTCTCTGTGAGACAGTAGTGCTATTCTTGTCCTGGTCATACACAAAAACCCCTGCAGATTACTCTAAGGATTTGCAGCTTTCAGAATGAGAAGACCCGAAACCAACTCGCAGCACGATAGACGTTTATCTAAGAGCCATATAAATATAGAACATAGGTACATAAACATCACATATCTCCCAAACAGTCGTTATCAAGTACGTACGACGGCGCTATTTTAACCCAGTTCTTTAACTCTCGATATTGTCTCGAAACATTCCTTGCCTCCTGAGATTTGTGTGTGCAGCACTCAGGATGGTTTGAGTTATGGGACATCTGATACAGATCTTTGAAATGAATATTTGTGGGCGCTTAGCTAACCAACTGTCAATTTACCTGTTGGATTTACAATAAATCTTGCTGGCTGACTTGGCCATCCATTAAAATAGCGTGCCACATCATCTTGGAGTGACAGGTTTAGGCGAAGGGAGGCTGGTTTTGTGTTCAGTTTCAAAGCAGCTGTGCTCATCTGTGAGAAGAAAAGGCAGCGGTTACGTAAATATGAGGAAGTGGATCAGCATACGCTGTGGTTGGAGGTGGTAGTTCGAGAGATGTGTTGGTCCCAGTGGCTTATCAGTGCGACATACTCTGGTGTGTGTAATACAGATTAACTAGGTTCTCAGTTAATAAAATATGGAAAGTACCTTGACTTTGGAAAATCCAGAAATATCGGTGTGAAGGACACGGGTCTCATGACCAGCATCTGGTTCCAGGCACATGACCTTGAGAAGTCTAGCTTGAACTGCTTAAGTTTCAATGTTGGTAAACATCTCAGATACTGAGTGCGCTACGCTGCTTATTGTCGCAAGAATCTTGTTAGCTACCAACGCTTCACGATGTAAGAAAATTAATGAAGACAAAAAAATCATGGAAATGTTATTTTAGGATAATCTTTCGTAGCCCGGCACTAGAATTAGCCAGCTGAAATCGGATGTGTCTCGCAAAAAGGCGCAAATATCGCAGACTCGCTGTAATCTACAACACAACGTCCTTTTTCGCGACGAACGCCGAAGAACGGCAATTTGGAAATAAACAATTTCATTCGACTAGCCATTGCTAGCGCACCATCAGTGCACACTGAACACTGAAATAAAGGTCTACGCTGCAATTGTTCTACTTACCCTCGTATATGCATGTGAGACCGTCTATAGTCGTCATGCCTGTGAAAACTACCGAGGATTAGATGACAGGACATTGTGCCAAATACAGATGTGTTAGCGGGATCGGGCATGGCATATACACACACCATGACAAAACGCACATGGCCCCACGCGCATTGTCTATAGACTGAGACGCCTATGGTGATGGTGATATGTGCAGCACAACTGAGATGGGCAGGCCATGTGGAACGCATATCGGATCAAAGTCTACAAAAAGAACTGCTCTATGGTGAGCTGCAAAATGGCAAAAGAGCAAGCGATGGACACGGTACGGACACACGTATGGACAGCGGAAATGGTACAAGGACACACTTAAGAGATGACTGATCCAGTGCGGTATTAACCACGATGACTGCGAAATAATCGCCACCAGTCGCACAGACTGGCTGGTGCAGCATTGTTGCGTAGACTGTTCAGAGACGTAAAGTAGTACACATAAATGAGGCTATCTAGAGACGATCGCTCCACAAGTGAGCTCACATCAACCCTTCTTAAACATAGGTGCGGGGGGGGGGGGGCGGCAGGGTCTTATTTCCCTGTACTAAGTGCATCGGTAATTTCAAGTAATTCCAACGAAACTGACAAAGTTGTTGTTGTTGTTATTGTTGTCGTCGTTGTTGAATGCCCATGATGGATTCTTGTTGTTGAATGCCCACAAGTATCAAGTTTACTCTTGTGTGCCCCCTGAAAAGGGCGTTAATTAGCGGGTTGCAGTATCATTCCTCAATCCCCAGCGTGGTATTGGAGGAGAACCAGCGTCCTTCAGACAGTTGTGCTATACTTAGTCCATCTGCTTGTCGCTCACTATACCGGACTCCACGTCAATTTCCACGTCCCCGCAATCCTTGTTAACCAGGCTGTCATGAATCAGTATGTTTCCATTGAGCACTGCAAAGAAGTCAAGTGAGGATCTTGGTCAGTGTAGTTTGCCTGATCTTGTCCGATCGGCATGTTTTGCCTGACCAGACATTAGTCCTCTCTCGTCTAGCTAACATGGATCATTGTATATGTCTATTCCAATTGATGTCACAAGTGATTCCGCACATGGTAGCTGTCCGTCACAAGTGATTCCGTGCATGGTAGCTGTCCGTCACAAGTGATCCCGTGCATGGTAGCTGTCCGTCACAAGTGATCCCGTGCATGGTAGCTGTCCGTCACAAGTGATCCCGTGCATGGTAGCTGTCCGTCACAAGTGATCCCGTGCATGGTAGCTGTCCGTCACAAGTGATCCCGTGCATGGTAGCTGTCCGTCACAAGTGATCCCGTGCATGGTAGCTGTCCGTCACAAGTAATTCCGCGCATGGTAACTCTCCGTCACAAGTAATTCCGCGCATGGAAACTCTCCGTCACAAGTAATTCCGCGCATGGTAACTGTCCGTCACAAGTAATTCCGCGCATGGTAACTGTCCGTCACAAGTAATTCCGCGTAAGGTAACTGTCCGTCACAAGTAATTCCGCGTAAAGTAACTGTCCAATAACATAATCGCCGTCTAAAAATATGTGAGGCTCAGTAGTTGGATATTTGTGTGTGTGTATGTGTGTGTGTGTGTGTGTGCGCATGCGTGCGTCTGTGAGAGAGAGAGAGAGTGAGAGAGAGATTATGTTGAGGTGAACAGGTCTTACAATAATATAGTTCTGTTGCCACTTGTTTCCGGATGCCAAAGGACATGCCCTCTATGCTACGAGAAATAGTATCGTTCGACAAAGGTGTATTTGATATCGTTCCCTCGGATTGAACTATTTCTTTACAATCAGTTGAAATCGATATCGCCCCCTCGGATTGAACTATTTCTTTACAATCAGTTGAAATCGATATCGCCCCCTCGGATTGAACTATTTCTATACAATCAGGTGAAATCGATTTCGCCCCCTCGGATTGAACTATTTCTATACAATCAGATAAAATCGAAGTTTCTGATATTATTTGGAACTGCATGCTTCTGGCAGTTATTTCACACACCTTTTTTGCGGTTGTTGTCACTTTATTTTATTTGCTTGAAATGAGAAGAGAGCAAACGATTAACGTAGGCTATGTTTTTGCAAGTTAATTGACTGTTTAAGTCTGAATGGGTCTCGAAAGTTACGTCACCTGTAAAGTGGCTGTTTAGCACTAAAGGTCTCTTCAGTTTGTATGTAACTATGCAATTGTAAAGTGACTGTTTAGTACTAAAGGTTTCTTCAGTTTGCATATATCTATGCACTTGTAAAGTGACTGTTTAGTACTAAAGGTTTCTTCAGTTTGCATATATCTATGCACTTGTAAAGTGACTGTTTAGTACTAAAGGTTTCTTCAGTTTGCATGTAACTATGCAATTGTAAAGTGACTGTTTAGTACTAAAGGTTTCTTCAGTTTGCATGTAACTATGCAATTGTAAAGTGACTGTTTAGTACTAAAGGTCTCTTCAGTTTGTATGTAACTATGCAATTGTAAAGTGACCGTTTAGTACTAAAGGTTTCTTCAGTTTGCATGTAACTATGCACTTGTAAAGTAACTGTTTAGTTTGAATGTCTCTCACCAGTTTTCGTGTAACTATACACCTCTAAAGTGTCCATTTAGTACTAAATAAGTTCTAAATGTTGTTATATCCGGGATTGGGTTGAGGATGAACTCTCAACACCAACTAAATGTTGTTATATCCGGGATTGGGTTGAGGATGAACTCTCAACACCAACTAAATGTTGTTATATCCGGGATTGGGTTGAGGATGAACTCTCAACACCAACTAAATGTTGTTATATCCGGGATTGGGTTGAGGATGAACTCTCAACACCAACTAAATGTTGTTATATCCGGGATTGGGTTGAGGATGAACTCTCAACACCAACTAAATGTTGTTATATCCGGGGTGGGGTTGAGGATGAACTCTCAACACCAACTAAATGTTGTTATATCCGGGGTGGGGTTGAGGATGAACTCTCAACACCAACTAAATGTTGTTATATCCGGGGTGGGGTTGAGGATGAACTCTCAACACCAACTAAATGTTGTTATATCCGGGGTGGGGTTGAGGATGAACTCTCAACACCAACTAAATGTTGTTATATCCGGGGTGGGGTTGAGGATGAACTCTCAACACCAACTAAATGTTGTTATATCCGGGGTGGGGTTGAGGATGAACTCTCAACACCAACTAAATGTTGTTATATCCGGGGTGGGGTTGAGGATGAACTCTCAACACCAACTAAATGTTGTTATATCCGGGGTGGGGTTGAGGATGAACTCTCAACACCAACTAAATGTTGTTATATCCGGGGTGGGGTTGAGGATGAACTCTCAACACCAACTAAATGTTGTTATATCCGGGGTGGGGTTGAGGATGATCTCTCAACACCAACTGAATGCTCCCATGGTGTGGGACTCATGTAGCCTCTGACAACAAAGTCCATCTCCTAGCCTTCGCGCGGCAGAACTGTTTTGACTAACAGGATAAGGGACGGAAGACGAGTCACTGGCACCTTAAAACCAGTAGTTTCAGACAGATGGGGCTCGAAAACCTAGAAAGACATCTTATCTAGGAGAAAGAAAATTTTGATTTCAAAACATCCGAAGCCTTGCAGATAAGATACTGATGTTTCTTGTTGGGTTTTATCAGATGTGGCTGTGCAACATGTTTTCTGATGACTCTGAAAGTTGGTCAGCTTCTACCGAACCTGACAACGGATAATGTGTGAAGGAGCACACACAAGAGGACACAATCACTTATCCTAGAGCGAGGAAAGGCAACCTTAGTTGAGTGTTGTGACAGGACAGACCAGGCCGTTAGCCTTGGTTGACAGCTGGTCTAGGAGTGAAGCCCCGACATGCGAACAGATAGAGCATTGCTCTGCTGATCCGGCAGCTTCTGCAGCTTGCCTTGTTCCAAATTTATTGGTATCACCTTTCCCTTGGAGTAAGCAAAGCAGACCGAGAAAAGGACCATACTGCATGGGCATCACACGATCTCTATATTTCTGCCCGGGCTTTGTGCTATTAGCACAATTACTATCGTCTGACCAGACGAAAATAGCCAATGATGATAGTACTAATGGTATCTTCAGTTTGTATGTAACTATACATACGTAAAGTGACTGTTTAGTCTGAATGTCTCTCTTCAGTTTGCGTGTAACTATACACCTGTAAAGTGACTATTTAGTACTAAAGATCTCCTTAGTTTGCATATAACTTTACCTTTATTGCTCAATTAGTCGTCTTATATAACGCAGGAACAGAATGATTTTCCGATCCAGTATTCACAAATACGCTACTTAAATAACACTCGTTATACTAACGCACAGCATTACACGTTGATTTGGTCTGACAAGGTACTGTTACTATTTGTGTTTTCATACTGATCATTTCAAATTTGGCTCCATATTAAAAATAATAATTATATGGTGTCTGTGTTGTTAGATTAACAAGAGCAACGGCTCAACGCCTTTCATCTGCTGTGTTTGAGTTCAATCATTGGCGTCTCATGGAGAGACGGCCTGACAAACGCAGAGGTGCGTTCTTGCACTGTTCTCCCAAGTGTGTACACTCTCCTTAGGAAGCGAAGACAGCTATGGCTTGGACATGTTCATCACGTAGAGGACGTGCTGATCCCCGAAGATAATCTCTATGTACAGCTGGTGTGTGGTGAAGGAACAGTTTGCCAAGCATAGGTGACGTCCATAGAATCGTGTACGCGGGGCATGAAGCACTGGTTTTGGATCTGGAATCTTGGGAAGACATATCTGCAGACCCATCTAAATGGAGGAACAACCTGAAGATCCACCCCAGACTGGGCGAAAATAAACTCTTGCAACACAGGGAAGTTGAAAGAAAACTGCTCCAAGGTCACATCATCCTATAGTCAGAAATGACTGAAACGGGGGCTACTGTTACTATTAATAAACAAGAAGTGGCAGAGCTGAGTAAACACGCCACCAGCAGTCAGTGACTCAACCAGCAGTCAGTGACTCATTGTTTGGAGCTCAGCGTTAACAGAATCCATAATGAGTGTTGACGATGGTTGGAGCCATTTCTCAAACTATAACTTACCTAATCGACCTTAGCTGGGGCATGCAGCGCAGTGCAGTCACCTACTCGACGGGTGTGCTGTAATATTCAACATGGCAAACAATGTTCCACGAGCTAAGAAACGTTGGAGAAACACCGCTAAATTATCCACGAATAACAAGGACAGTTAGTGGTTTTCCTTGCGGATCAGAATAGTTTTACAGAGAAGAATGACAGCGTGCAAAGTGAGATGAGGGAGAAAGTTATTAACCCTTTAGGGTGCAAACCAATTTACAAGATCTTAGTGTTAATGTCTAAGATAAGAACAGTCATTGTATGTTGTTTCGAGACAAGCTAAAAAAAAAGTAATTTAAACTAAAATTGTGTTCTTTAATTTAAAGATACATCTTTTGTTTATAAGATAAATTTAGCTACGCGTATACCCGGATGCAGTAAAGTCGTTTCTTAGAAAGAGAACAGCATACACTTTTATACCAGTTGTTATGGTGAAGTCTCTGGTAACCTTAGATACCAACACTTGTCTCTCCCCTTCTGTCTCATCTGCATTAATTTTGTGGTTGTTTCCCTACTCGTGTGCTCTATCTTTTCCCTACTTGGATTTCACCGTAAACATTAAAAATAGATCGGTCAAACTTTATGACCTCACATGGACTGATATCAAGTCCACTCACTGACGCTCTTGATGACGTCATATAGGGTTATGTCCAACGAGCAATAGAATCGCGGTCGTACGGCAGTCACGAGTATACTATTGATTCTACCACAATAATTCCTAACCTGGGGAAAGGTTAGCAACACGCCATATGTGACGTACTAATCTAAGAACAGGATATAGGATGTCATGGACATGATCAGACAAAATATACTCATGGACATGATCAGACAAAATATACTGAGCACATACGTTACTCAGGATCAGGCAAAGCATACTGATCAAGCATGTTAGTTAGGATCAAGCAAAACATACTGATCAGGCATGTTAGTTAGGATCAGGCAAAACATACTGATCAGGCATGTTAGTTGGGGATCAGGCAGAACATACTGATCAGGCGTTAGTTGGGGGTCAGGCAAAGCATACTGATCAGACATGTTAGTTGGGGGTCAGGCAAAGCATACTGATCAGGCATGTTAGTCAGGATCAGGCAAAACATACTGATCAGGCATGTTAGTCAGGATCAGGCAAAACATACTGATCAGGCATGTTAGTCAGGTCAGGCAAAACATACTGATCACGCATGTTAGTCAGGATCAGGCAAAACATACTGATCAGGCATGTTAGTCAGGATCAGGCAAAACATACTGATCAGGCATGTTTGTTGGGGGTCAGGCAAAACATACTGATCAGGCATGTTAGTTGGGGGTCAGGCACACTATACTTATCAGACATTTTAATCGTGGTCAGGAAGAATATACTTGTCAGACATGTTAGCAAGGGTCAGCAAAATATACTGATCATATATGTTAGTCAGGCCCGGGCAAAATATACTGATCAGACATGTCAGTCGTAGTCAGGTAAAATATACTGATCAGACATGTCAATCGTAGTCAGGTAAAATATACTTATCAGACATGTCGGTCGTAGTCAGGTAAAATATACTGATCAGACATGTCAATCGTAGTGAGGTAAAATATACTGATCAGACATGTCGGTCGTAGTCAGGTAAAATATACTGATCAGACATGTCAGTCGTAGTCAGGTAAAATATACTGATCAGACATGTCGGTCGTAGTCAGGTAAAATATACTGATCAGACATGTCAGTCGTAGTCAGGTAAAATAAGCTGATCAGACATGTCGGTCGTAGTCAGGTAAAATATACTGATCAGACATGTCGGTCGTAGTCAGGTAAAATATACTGATCAGACATGTCGGTTGTAGTCACGTAAAATATACTGATCAGACATGTCGGTCGTAGTCAGGTAAAATATACTGATCAGACATGTCGGTCGTAGTCAGGTAAAATATACTGGTAAAGACCACCCACCTAGACTTCTTCGCATTTCTCCCTGTATTCAGGTGTCCTGCTTGGCAGCCTGGCTAACGAGATGGTGGATCGACGTGATCCACGTAGAAGTGTGCGACACGCATATGAAGCCAAACATAGCACGACCGCCTGGAGGACCCATAATCATTAGCATGCTTGTGATGTGAGGAAAACTCATGCAACATGGCACTTAACGCCGTTGTCAGGCCGCACAAAAGAGTGAACGTACTCATTGTGGACGTTCAGCAACAACTCATACATCTGGAATAGTGAGGGCTGTGACGTCCGGTGTAGCACATAGTGTCGATGGAATTAAATATTAGTTAGAGAGAGAGAGAGATACAGAGAGAGAGAGAGAGAGAGAGAGAGAGAGAGAGAGAGTAGTAGCAGCAGCAGTTTGTATGCAAAGTGTTTAAAAAAGAAAAGCCAACATTTTTTGGAATGGCCACATAGCACGCTATGAAGAAAATATAAAACATGCGTTTCGATCTAATAACTGTTCTCGGGTACAGCAAACAGCAAAGATATATGAGCTAGTAAATCAGAGAGAAAGGGATGGATACATAATACAGAGATGAAGACACCCATTTTTAAAATTTTTTTTGCGTTCGCCTTATTTCTCTAATCCCCAAGGCGGTGTGCGTTGCACTGTGGTTTTTATTTTTGCGCTTGTAGGCCCAGTGCATCCGACTTCAGCATGCATTTTATGTAAGGGTCTGCTTCCTCCTGCATTTTCTAAGGGTTTCCTTCCCCGGGGTAACGGCCAGTGCTGTGGTGGGGATCGAACCCAGCACCCTCGGGTTGTGAGCCGTGCCACTTAACCACTAGGCCACGCCGTCCCCTGAACACACATATGAGTAAGAAAGAGTACTTAGCTAGATCGCACAAGGGTGCTGGTCTCGATTGTAGGCGCTTGGATACTTTCCGTGTCCTGTGCATTACGTTCGACTTTCTTCTTCCAATGTTCTGTCACGTGGCTTATCTTGTCAGTCCCCCTAATGCCATCCATAGTGCATGTTTCCAGAAGGTTTGGGGCAGATCATCAGGTGGTCTGGGTCTTGTGATGTTCCACAGTCACTTGTCTTATCATCCGTGTTTCACCGTCTCTTTAAGCTATTCCTGAATCGTCTATTTAGGGACTTACATGTAAGGCAAGGAGTGTACACGGTCAGGCTCCTCCCGCAACTCGATCCAGGGAACCTACGCCAGTCCATTCCATTGTTCGATGCGGTGTTCTCTAGAACTAGTCTGTAGGGGATGTGGTGACTGTAACAAATGTCGTCTAGATTTGAGTCTTTAAACACTGTACCTGGTATGCAAACACATTTTGCCGTTCCTCTCTTTCAAATTTTGATGCGATACTTATTTGCTCATCATCATCATCAGGGCTTGACACATTTTAGGGTGGTTCACCATTCAGTCAAAAATGTCACCAGTCAGCATGGTCGGACAACAGTCATGCAATTTATGTTAACAAACTGAAACAAGGCACTAATTCCCTTCTATTTCTACGCAACAAGGCACTAATTCACTTCTATTTCTACGCTACAATGCGTACTCAACCAAAATAGATTGTATTATCTACACAGTGTTAGTCTATTTCTTCTTAAGAGAACATACACTGCTGTCAGAGACATGGCGTTTGTGCCCTTGACAATTCTAGGTGGTTTTAGCTCGGTAGGACCATTTATCGATGGCTTTAGTAGGTTTAAATAGTAGCAGTGAAGGTCCATTTAGATTCACCATCTTAAGCTAGCGCAATCTATTCGAACGGTAATATCATTAATAATCGTGTAAGAGAGTCGTTATGTTGTAACGACCAAAAATGTCAATTAACGATTACAAACGGAATTTTTTTTCTCACTCGTTAAGCACAAATTTTTACTAGTCACAGACGAGCAGGCGAGCGCTTTTGTCAAGCTCTGATCATCATCATCAGTCCCGCAACCTAGAAGGTCGTTGAGCCACCGTTATTGCAGTTTGTCGAACCAGTTCCCGCCATACATCTCGATTTTTCACCAGGGTATTAGTTTCAGCTATAGACCTTCTCGTCTACTCTTTTATATTGTCGTCCCATCTCTTTTTTGGTCTCCCTCTCCCACGCTTCCCAGGCACAGTGCCTTGCAGGACGGTCTTGGTTAGCTCCACCGATCGTGATATATGTCCATACCATGTCAATTTTCGTGTTTTTACTGAAGTCAATAAGTTTTTATATTGACCTAACTCACTCCTAACAATTTCAAGAACACCATCGTTTGTAACGCGATCCAAATATGAAATGCCAAGACTTCTTCGCAAGCAACTTTATTTCCATTGGGTAAATTTTACGTTCTTGTGCAGCCGTCAAAGTGCGTCTTACACGCGTAGAGATATATCGAAGTGACCATGGTATACATTAAAGTCAGCTTCGATTTAGGGCTAATGTTCTTGTTTTTCCAGATTATTCGCAGTCTGGTCAAGGCGACCATGACCATCGCTGTTCTTGACTGGATCTCCGCTCTAGACCCCTCCTCATTCATTTCTGCTCCCAGATATTTGAACAGCGAAACAATTTCCAGATGTTTACCTTTGACCATAATCGGTTTTAAAATAGCCTCTGGGTCGTTGATCATGATCTTACTCTTCTCTGCACTGATTTACATGTGCTTCTCCGATGGTGTTATATCGATTAAGGGGCATATTTTTACAGCTGGAGTAGCTTGAAGCACCCTGAAACTATCCGCCCAGTCTCATTTGTTGATGTATCAATGTTTGACGTGCAAAGTCGTTCAAAACTGGCGTGGGTACTCATCTACAGAGAAACACATGGCGGATGATGATGCTCGGAGGGCTTCTGACTATGATACCCATGCAGTGCCAGTCAATGTCCGGATGACATTATTTCTCGCACATCTTCCGTTTGGCAGCCTGACAGTGTATCGCGTAGGACAGTGCAATTGTATGCAGATGAAACATTACATTATCTTCCTCTCTTCCACCTTCTCGCTCTCTCTCTCTCTCTCTCTCATATATATATATATATATATATATATATATATATATATATATATATATATATATATATATATATAAATATATATTGTGTGTGTATGCTATTATGTTTGTAGCGAGGCACGTACATCAAACAAAGACAGTTATTCATGATATGTATGTCAGTACGTCCTGACCTTCTTGATTGTGCGGCTGCGGGCCTGGGCTTAGCCTTAATGAAGACTGACTCCGTTTTTGCTCCTCCCTCACGCATACAGATCCCCTCCAGTGCGTCTGTCTGCTTACTCCTCTCTCTACTGTGATAGCTGTCTGGCCTACTCTTTGCATGCTCCCTGTGTCCGAACTTCCTATAATGTGACCCTGTCAGATAATTCACATCGGCTGTGCACCTAGCGTTACAGCAGTAACACGGATAAGGCGATCTGCAATTGGGCCCCAGAATCGTAAAAACGGCTGTGTCTACGACCTGAATATCGCTGGTGAGCTTGATTAGCCCAGTCAAAGACACATTGTCTGCACCGAGACACGAGACACAGAGGCTGATCTCGTCTGTCGAGACTTGTGGGATTGATTGTGATGAGAAGTTCCTTATCTCGTAGGGTCTAGATGAGGATTGCACCTTAGTGTGAAGTCTACGTACATGCGCTTTTGTTCTCAAATCATGTCAGGCAACAATATAAAGTGTGTATCCATAGCACTGACAACACTATAGAGTGCGTATCCATATGACTGACAACACTATAGAGTGTGTATCCAGAGAACTGACAACACCATAGAGTGTATATCCATAGAACTGGCAACACCATAGAGTGTATATCCATAGAACTGACAGCACCGTACACTGTATCCATAGAACTGACAACACCATACACTGTGTATCCATAGAACTGACAATACCATACACTGTGTATCCATAGAACTGACAACACCATACACTGTGTATCCATAGAACTGACAACACCATACACTGTGTATCCATAGATACATGTTCGCGACATGAATCATGTAGAATTTGTATGTGACCAACTGTGTATATTTTCATGATCTTAGTATCGTGTCAAATGTATCTGATTCTTTTAGTGATGTTGCTGTTTTAATGCCCACAATGAGTAAGTTTACTCTTTTGTGCGCCATGAAAAGGGCGTTAAGTTGCAGTAGCTTTCCTCACATGGTGAAAGTGCGAATATAGGTGAACCGGAGTCATCTAGGTTGTCGTGCTATGTTTGGCTTCATCAGCATATCGCTCACTGATACAAGGATCACGTCGATCCCTTACGTCGATAGCGAGATTGATATGTTAACACCCCGTTTCTAGGGAGAACTGCTTGGAAGTGCGTTCGGGTTGTCGACCAGTATAGTTTACCTGACCCTGACCATGGCCTACTTTAGATATGCTGTCTGACTCACCGGGAAAATCGATTTGAAACGTCACATTCCAAGGCCGACTAAATAACGGAGCTCATATTGTGCCAAGGTTTATAATCAATTTATGCTCCATATATAGAGAGAAAATAAATTCACGGTACAAAACCACCCAAAAAATCACTATTGAGAGTGATCCTTTCACATAATCCTGCTCTGAATCCAACTGCATATCCGTCTTTGTTTCTCAAACACGATATTATAGTTGCACTGATAGTTGACTCATGCAAGTTCCGTTATTTAGTCAGCCTTAGAATGTGACATATCAAAAGGATTTCTATGTGAGTCAGAAAGCATGTATCTACAGTAGGATGTGCCCTGACTGACATATCCGGTCAGTTTGTTTTGCCTGACCAGACTTCAGTCTTCTCCCCCTATACCACAATGTAAGCAACGAAGATGTCTACGTCTCATGGTAGAAGCGCAGGGAGTAAATGAAACCACTATTCTGATTCTTCCTTGCTGCAGCCGCTAGCAGTGCATCTGGATGAATCCCATTTTGCTCTTGAAATTGTCGTATTTCATTAGAAGATCCCCTGCGAGTTTCGAGGCTCCACGTGTTATCTCTCCCCCCCCCCCCCCTCCCCAACCCCACTTATAACGCTTTCTTCCTCTTGGACGTCTGTTTTCCACCCAACCCTCTAGTGTGGTCTTCATCGTAGAGATGTGTCTTGTTATATGGCTAAAATATATTAGCTGTCTAATCTTGATTTTGGTCACTTATTCTCTTTTCACTCCCGCTGTTTTCAATACCTCTACATTTGTTTTCTTCTTTTCGCTAAGTTTGACCCATTCTTGTAAATCATCACATTTCGAAGGCTTCAATGCTCTTTGCCAGCTTGTTATTCAGTGACTATGCTCCAGTGCCATAAAGTAGTGGCGAGTATACATAACATTTGACAACTAAGTTGTCAATTTTTGTTTGAATATCAGTATGTGTCGCATGTTGCTGAATATACCATCTTGACCATACCTATTCTCTTTCTGATTGCTTTTTTACAGCTGCCTTCTTCCGTTATTATATGACCTATACAAGAGAAACACTGTACATGTTTCCTTACTTGATCTTTTATTTTTATCTGCGTACATGGTTTTTTGGTCGCTGCTGCCAATGATAGTTTTTGTTGAAAAGTAAGTAGCCATAATAATAGATACACTCAGATCAAACTCATGAATTTCCGACAGCTAGGCTGTAATTACATTAAACAATGTAGAGTTCAAAGACATGCTGTGAATTTTCGTGCATTCCCGTGGATGTAGCAACGTTTACTTTGAAATTCGTATCATCTTTAAGCCACCTGTAGTAAATGGATGGTTCATGTGAGGGAAGGCATACACCACGGTTTATTGGAGTGTCTTCCCTTGTTCTTGTGGTCAGTGAATGCAGACCGTCGGACATGTCAGACTGCAAGACGGACTGTGCTACATTGTGCCATGGTTGTTCACAGCATCACTTACTCCATCAACAACATCATCCACTCCATCAACAACAGTTGTTGGTCAGCAGCCGACGACACAACCACCAAGACCAGCATCCCCAACAGCAGGCCTCCTCCAAGCCTAAACGTCGTCGGGGCCTACATCGTAGTTACAGCGAGATCGGAGACAGCTCAACAGCCCAGCGATGTAGGACCATTTTAAGGACTCACAGCATCCTCCTTGAGGTTCGTTGATCAAACCTATCAAACGCTGTTTAGTCCATCGAGTTTGTCCGTACTACATTTAAGACGTCACGATGTTCAAGTTTGTCATTGTCACCACCATCACTCACTCATCATCACATACATAACGTTAATTCATTCACACATTGTCACAACCATACCGATATTCATTCAAATATTGTCACAACTAGACATTTCCCTGTTCACATTGCCATAACTAAACATTTCATCATTTACACATTGTCACAGCCAGACATTTTGATCATTCACACATTGTCACAGCCATACATTTTGCTCATTCACACATTGTCACGGCCAGACATTTTCTTATTCACACATTGTCACAGCCAGACATTTCCTCATTCAAACATTGTCACAGCCAGCCATTTTGCTCATTCACACATTGTCACAGCGAGACATTTCCTTATTCACACATTGTCACCGCCAGACATTTCCTTATTCACACATTGTCACAGCCAGACATTTCCTCATTCACACATTGTCACGAACATAAAGTGAGGTATTCACACATTGTCACGAACAGAAAGTGAGTTGTTCACACATTGGCACAACCAAACAATTGATTATTCATACATTGCCCCAATCAGAAAGTGAGTTATTCACACATTGTCACGAACAGAAAGTGAGTTATTCACACATTGTCACAAACAGAAAGTGAGTTATTCACATATTGTCACGAACAGAAAGTGAGTTATTCACATATTGCCCCAATCAGAAAGTGCGTTATTCACACATTGTCACGAACAGAAAGTGAGTTATTCACACATTGTCACGAACAGAAAGTGAGTTATTCACACATTGTCACAAACAGAAAGTGAGTTATTCACATATTGTCACGAACAGAAAGTGAGTTATTCACATATTGCCCCAATCAGAAAGTGCGTTATTCACACATTGTCACGAACAGAAAGTGAGTAATTCACATATTGCCCCAATCAGAAAGTGCGTTATTCACACATTGTCACGAACAGAAAGTGAGTTATTCACACATTGTCACAAACAGAAAGTGAGTTATTCACATATTGTCACAAACAGAAAGTGAGTTATTCACATATTGTCACGAACAGAAAGTGAGTTATTCACACACACATTGCCACTCCATATACATGTCGCCGCCCATCCCCAGATGATCACTGAATGTGATCGTTTTCGGACACGTGTATTCAGCCCGGTCTGCTTGTTGCAGGTGTGTAGCTATTACATGTATCACTGTCATTGTCTCTAACCTTTGCGCTGACAGCCTCACTTACTTTACAGCCATCTCAGCTCAGCTGCTCTATCACGCTATCTCTCTCACTCTCTCTCCACCCACGTATCAGCCCCTTTTGATGCCACCCTGTCTGCGTCTCCTCTCTTATCCTAATTGCCCAAGCTTATCTCATCCCCATGCATGAACACTCATCTGTCAGATACTCCCTGCCTCAGCTCTATGTTCTCATCCTACAAATATCAACTTCCTCCCCATTCGTAGTCTCCACGTCTCAGCTACCCTTTTCCACTGTTCACTTAAAAACAAACAAACCTACATAGTTTTTGTTCTTCTTAAACTTGAAAATATCCCGGTCTCCTCCGTGATTTGAACTCGCAAATTTCAGTACTTTAGGCAACGTCTCACCTCGAGACCACTCAGTCCCCGCACCTGTTTAGAAGAGCTATAATATTAACATGTGTTTTGTAAAAGAAAAACCAGATACAGTAAAACTGAGCGATTCTGAAAACTGTAATAGGGGAGGGATAACGAAATGGTATGTAGCCAGCAATGTCGAATGGGCCCTTAATGGATACTGCACAATTGGTTCAAATGTATGGGACTGTTTGGAATTGTATAAAGAATCGACAAATCAACATACTTTTACATGCGCACACGTGTGAAGTGTACTCTAGTAATTGTAAGCACCTTTGTTTTCACTGTACTATTTCTTTATCTCTTTCAGTCATCATCAGCTGGCTACGAGTCGGCCATTATCGGTGAGGCCCATGGCCTGATCACAGACATGCTGGCAGACACCAGCCTTCCTCCACACATTGTCTCCGGCCTCAGAGCCGTCAGCAACATGCTCAAGCCGCCCGATGCGCAGGGCTCCTTTCACAAGCCCCGGGTCAGTCCGCTAGTCTCTCTAACCGAGAGCACGAACTATGGCTCGGATAGTGAGGAGAGCCCCTACACTGGCGAACGGCCCTCGACACTACCTAAGGTCAGTCAATCTCTCACTCTCTCTCTCTATCTCTCTCTCCTCTCTCTCTCTCTGTCTCTCTTCTGTCTCTCCTATCTCTCTCCTATCTCTCTCTCCTTTCACTCTCTCCTCTCTCTCCTCTCTCTCCTATCTCGTTCTCTCTTCTATCTCTCTCTCCTCTCTCTCTCCTCTCTCTCTCCTCCCTCTCTCTCCTTGCTCTCTCTCCTCTCTCTCTCCTCTATCTCTCTCTCCTCTATCTCTCTCTCCTCTCTCCTATCTTTCTCTCCTCTCTCCTCTCTCTCTCCTCTCTCTCTTCTCTTTCTCTCTCCTCTCTCTCTTCTCTCATTCTCTCCTCTCTCTCTCTCTTCTCTCATTCTCTCTCTCCTCTCTCTCTCCCTCTCTCTCCCCTCTCTCTCTCCCTCTCTCTCTCCCTCTCTCTCTCCCTCTCTCTCCCCTCTCTCTCTCTCTCTATATATATATATATATATATAATATATGTTGTTTTCTCTGTCTCTCTCCATCGTCCCCCTCTTCTGAGTACACGCGCGTTTTTGTTCTGTCTATTAGAGATAGTGAATTATAATGATTGTGAGAATAGCCCTTACACCTGCTATAGACTCGGCACAACATATAAGGTGAATCCACTCCCTGCAGTGTCATGGGAAACACGAATTATGGAGCAGTCGCCGAGGAGAATCCTTACACGGACGACATACCACGAGCACTGCTTCAAATGAGTTATTCACTCTCTCCATCTCTCAATCTCCCCTTCCGCGCGCGTGTGAGTGTGTGTGGGGGTGAGGTGGGATGAACGCGATCATGTATCTGACAAAGATCACAAACTACGGCTCGAGCAGAGGTGAGAGTCCGTGACAATGCCTAATGAGATCCATACTCCCTCATTCTCTCACTCTCTCTCTCTCTCTCTCTCTCTCTCATATATATATATATCTGTATGTGTGTGCGTTTTTTGTTGAATACCCAAAAGAGCACATCCCGAGCTTGCTTTGAAGGTGGACAGGGGTTCCCCAGTCCGTTGTGCTATGCTTGGCTTTATCTGCTTTTCGCTCACTACTACGGAAATCACGCCGATTCCACAATAGACTTGCACGAAACAGCACATTTTCAGGGGGAACTGCATTGAAGCGAAATGAAAGTCTTGGTCAGTATGTTTCGCGTGGCCCTAACTAACATTATCCGCTCGTTATATTTTTCCTGACCAGATGTTAGTCTACACTCACCTCATGCGCGTGTGTGTATTCGCGCGCGTGTGTGTATGCGCGCGCGTGTGTGTTTGTGTGTGGGTTTCTTGTAGGGTCCACGGAGAACACATTGGCTCGACCAGTTAGTGGATTTTCTTACACGTGCGTGTAGAGTACCTCACCACTAGTCAATGTAACCTACGTCTTTGCTTTCGTGTTTGTTCTTGTGTGCGTGTGCGTGTACATATTGTCACAGTCATACATTTTCGCGTTCACACATTGTCACAACCCAAGATTTACTCTCACACACACTGCCACAACTCACGATTTACTCACACACACATTGTCACAACCCAAGATTTACTCACACACACATTGCCACAACCCAAGATTTACTCTCACACACATTGTCACAACCCAAAATTTACTCTCACACACATTGCCACAACCCAAGATTTACTCTCACACACATTGTCACAACCCAAGATTTACTCTCACACATTGCCACAACCCTAGATTTACTCTCACACACATTGCCACAACCCTAGATTTACTCACACACACATTGCCACAACCCAAGATTTACTCTCTCACACATTGTCACAACCCAAGATTTACTCTCACACACATTGTCACAACCCAAGATTTACTCTCTCACACATTGTCACAACCCAAGATTTACTCTCACACACATTGTCAGGACCCTATATTTACTGACACACACATTGTCAGGGCCTTAGATTTACTCACATTTACCCATCGCTGACTGCTAGCGTCAGGGCCAACGAACCAAAGCTGACAAGACCCTTCTATACCTCCAACGCGGTGATCCTGGATAACAGACTGCAACAGAGCAGACTGGATGAAGAGAAAGGATCGAAGAGAGAATGCTAATTTGGTACTCAAAATATGCTTGCTGAAGTCGCATGTGTTGGACCCAAAGGTGCAAATATCGCAGTCAAGCTGTAAATTACGACACAACGCGTTCCGTTCTCTGCACATCATTCTGCTACTTGAGCCCTTTTCAGCCCGCTTTCTGGTAAGGTGCGAGCAATTTTGAAACAAATTTGAATTATATTCATCTCAAGCCCAAATAGTCCGTCAAAATAGTCAGAACTGCACCGACACTAATGTGTTCTTCTTTCTTTGCCGTCAGGATCGTTGGTCATGCTGTACCAGCAGGCTAGTCGCCATGATGAAGTATGTAATCTTCACCAGGTCGTAGCGGTTTCCCCACAGCATTTAGCTCAGCTCCGCACCCTCTGACCAGGTCTGCTATCTCATTTCCCCATAGAGTGGGCATTCCTGTAGAATATGTTCAGCATTCGGGCTCCCTGTTCCACATGGGCATCCATGGGTGCGTGAGATCTTTTGTCGGTATAGATATTTTAGCAGTCTGCAGTGACCATATGTGTCAATCCTCAGACATCTAACAAGTTGAGTGCTATTGTTCAGCATAGTTTTACTTCTGTTCGTTGGTGGCCACTTAGACCGTTTATCACGCTCGGCATTTTCACGATCATCCTTATACAAGTGTGTACAACTCATGCAATCATCACCGTAATATCTGAAACTTTGAACATGTGTCTTCACATATATCTCCAAGTTTTGGTTAAAATCAATACAAATTCGTTGATCGATATTTTTTCCGTCATTACGATACAACTTTGGAACAAAATACTATTGTAATCAAACCAATCGAGCAAGACAGACGAGATACAGGCTGCTTAAAGTATAATCTCAGAAGCTAAAATGTGCCAAGTCACTTGCGGAATATAACGTCTTTCCTGATACTTTTAGATCACACCACGTTGTTATATATCCTAAAAAGTAGTCTTAGCAAACAATGCGGTAGGTGATGAAATGTAGACTCCGTATATTTAGCTGGATATGAACGCTATGGAAATGTTCGCACATTTTCACAGCTTGTTCCTAATTTACTTTAAATATCCCGTTTCATTCATCTGAAATGCGACTCTTCCGTATATGTTTCTTTCTGTATAATGTACATAGCGACAGAGTTTCGAAATGAGTTTTCTACGTCTCATGTATGTAGGGATTGCGTTTCGCTATTTAATTAACGATGTTGGTGTCTACCTGTTATTCTGTTATTATCGTTTTGAACAGTCTCTTTTAATATTTTTTTCTATCTCGCCTGTCAATGTTTTCGAGTTTTCAAACTTAGTTTATGTATCCTTAATTTCGTTGTTGTTGTTGTTTTTTTTTTGAGCTACATCAGCGGTTACAAGTTTGAGATCCACAGATGAGCTGATTTAATACATAGTTATAAATTAATCAACGGAAAGGATAAAATAGATTAAAACCATTTTTTTCTCTCTAAAATACAGCTACCTACAAGAATAAGGGAACACAGCTACAAATTAATTAAAGAAAGGTCCAGATTAAATACCAGAAAATATTGTTTGAGTCAGAGTGGTGGATGCTAGGAATGCATTGCTACAGGAAATGGTGAAGGCGAGATGAATTAATGCATTCAATAATAGCTTGGATGTGCATAGGTCTTTTTAATCAAGTAAATATAAAATAAACTTGTATACAGACTGCAGAGTCTTCTAAACCAGTATAAAGACGTCAAGTTTTATTTAGATGACCAATAATGGTTACATATGCTACCGATGTGGACTACTGTTTAAGAACTGATGTACTGCATATTACTGGTTTCTGATAAGTCTGCTCCATCAGGAGTGACTGTCATTCATCTAATGCGTTTATTAATACTAGACCACCAGAAGCTGTTGACAAAACTATATTCTATGACAAATGACTGTCACACCACCAACCTTATCAAATGTATATTATAGAATAAGCGGTTCGAATTCGGGGATGGATCCCGAAGCAAACAAAAATCGGCGTGAGACATGAAAGCATCCTTGCACCTGTGATGTGTCACATATATACCAACGACCAGCCTGAAGACACAGATGGAACGACATTAACTGAGGGCGCAGCAAGGAAATGGTTTGAATAGGTTGAACACTGAACATTTACACGCGCCCTTGATGTCCTTGTATATTACCACAGCAATCACCTCAAACGAAACCCAATAAAATCCCAAATACGTGCTTTCCAACTCAGAAATAGAGGCGCAAAAAGAACATTACTGATCATATGGCAAAGACATTATCTGGAACACATGACGATTCTCAAGTACCTCGGTGTAAAGTTGTATTGCAAACTTTCCTACGGGATACACAGCTAGGAAACAAATCCTGAACTTACATGTTAGGAATAATATCCGGACTTCGACCCGCACAAATAGGGACGACTGCAGCCAAATGTCCCCATAACATCAGCATCAAGCCAGATGTCCCCATAACATCAGCATCAGGCCAGATGTCCCCATAACATCAGCATCAAGCCAAATGTCGCCATAACATCAGCATCAGGCCAGATGTCCCCATAACATCAGCATCAAGCCAAATGTCGCCATAACATCAGCATCAAGCCAAATGTCGCCATAACATCAGCATCAAGCCATATGTCCCCATAACATCAGCATCAAGCCATATGTCCCCAGAACATCAGCATCAAGCCATACGTCTCCAGAACATCAGCATCAAGCCATATGTCCCCATAACATCAGCACCACGCCAGATGTCCCCATAACATCAGCATCAAGCCAGATGTCCCCATAACATCAGCATCCGCCCCGTGTTTCCCTAGCTGAGTACGCCGCGTCAGTTTGGAAAGACTGTAGACATGTCAAACTTACTGATACAGCAATATATTAGACTGGCCTAATAATGACAGGATGCCTAAACCATACTGCAACTGATAAAAGCTGTCTCGTAATTGGTGCAGCACCACCTGAGACGCCAGAAGTGTTGCATCAGAAATTGTTAGTTGTTGATGGGTTGGTTGGTTGGTTGATTGATTGGCTGATTGGTTATTTGAATGGATGGATGGTTGGTTGGTTGATTTGTTAATTGGTTGGTTGGTTGGTTGATAATGCTCACAATGGGTTTGTAACCCTTTTGTAAGTCCTGAACAAGACGGAACTTATGGCAGAATGTAGTAGCTTTTCTGATATCCTGAGCGTGCTGATGAAGTGGACCGGTGTCCTCCAGGCGGTTGTGCAATGTTTGGTTTCATCTGCGTGTCTTCTTCTTTTTCTTTTTCTTCCTCTTCTTCTTCTTCTTCTTCTCTACCTCCTCCACCTCCTTCTCCTCCTTCTTCTTCTTCATCTTGTTCGCATTCATCTTCTTCATCTTGTTCTTTGTCTTCTTCTTCTTCTTCTTCTTCTTCTTCTTCTTCTTCTTCTTATTCTTCTTCATCTTCTTCGTCTTCTTCTTGTTCTTCGTCTTCTTCCTCTTCCTCTTTCTTCCTCTTCTTCTTCTTCCTCCTCTTCCTCCTACTCCTTCTTTTTCTTCTTCTTTTTCTTTCTTCCCCTCCTCCTCTTCTTTCTCAATGTCCCGCTACCAACAGTTATACTTTTCCCATCATTAGTTCAGTGCATTCTCTCCATTGTTTTTATGAATTCCCTCGTTCATGGTTGTCCACTAACTTACACTTATCAATGTGCGCTTGTGTATGCATGTGCTGTCTAACAGTTATACGAAGCGTTACCTAGTTGACATTCTGCGTGTATTGCCCCCACACATATTTGTGAATGAGCGCACAAAATACTGAAGCGAAACTAGGCCAACTGTAACATGGTTTAGCTTTCGCAACCTTATCAGTTCCTGACATATCAGAATTCCTTATCTGTGAGTGCTGTCCTGCAAATGGACACCGTGATTCCAGTCAGATAGAGCCACGGGCTTGTGAACCTTGAGGTTATACGCTGGTGTTGGTGCACTTTTAGGTTGTCATAAATTGTCTGGTACTTGTGTCCGACTTTTTACACCATCCTATTGTTACGAGGGATGGTCGAAATGTGTTGCACGTTAGTATGAAGGATTCAAGCACTTACTAGAAATTGCTGTGGACATTAGTCCTTCTTTGTGTATTTACCGTGCAAGACGATACATTTCTCCCATATATTCTTCACCTGCCTGATGACCTGATTATGGAACTTCTCCGTCTGGTCCATGAACCACGTCACCATTTCGGTAATCAAGTCATGGGTGTCAGAATAAGGTCCGTTTATGAAAGCATGCCCCATCGATCATACTCACCGGGTTTGACACCGAATTTGGCACCCAGTGACGTCTTCCTGTTCCCAAACATGAAGAATTCGCTTCCTGAACGTCGTTTTATCTGGCGCCCAAAACTTAATTATTGGACCGGAGAAGTGGCTCCGGGCTTAGGAGTTCCACAATCAGGGCATCATGAAGGATAAAAATAGATGAGAAAAGTGTATCACCTTAGAGGACGAATACACAGAGAAGGACTAAAGTTCAGACTAATTTCCAGGTAAGTGCATTGACTCCTTCACACTAACGTGCAACACATTTCGACCTTCGGAAACTGAGTGGTCTCGTGGTAAGACGTCGGCCTCGGGTGCTGGAGGTCGCGGGCTCAAATCAGGGTGGAGACCGGCATTTTTTTCACCAGGACGTTCTAGTATTTCCGCGGATCTCTTGGTAATAGAGATCGGACGCCCGCCTTCAGTATCGCGCACGTTAAAAATCCTTCGGCAGTTTGAAATAGAAAAGAGTAGTGTTAACAGAGGCCGATGCCTGGGCAAAATTAAATTAAAAATGATTTTAAACATGTACACAATCTATTACGGGATCCTTAATGGTGCTACGGAGTTGGTACATTGGGCTGATTCTCCAAAGACATGGAGAAAAAAAAACAGAGCACTTATGGGCTAAACCGTGTGCAATGGCGTTGATTCTTCGACTAAACTAAACTTTTCGACAATCCCTCGTAAACAAGGAGACATATGATAATGAATATGTTGACTTGTTTTATGCCGGTGCTGAGCGACCGAGTCCAAAGTGTTCAGAGCTCGTGCGTCTCAGTGGAACATTAATTGGGAACTACGTAGCCGATACTGTCAGATTATAACAGGAACACATCTGCCTGTGCGTTCGCATTAAGGGAGGCTGTGGACAATCTTTTTTAAACTGGCTTTCGTAGCTTTGCTTTTATCAGATTAACATATTATCCTGTCTTCGTCGAAAAATGAGGTAATTCAATATTGTCACATAATCTTATCCGTGCAACATGGGCTGGAGTTTATCCTAGGCTGAGTTTATGTCCTGAAATGTGAAATTATGAAATCCAAATCTGTTAATCTATATAGAAACTTGATTCTGGCATCATGCAAGCTAATAATCGTGACGGACATTAGTTATGTCAAACATGCCCAGCCTTTCAGAGTGGTCTCCTCTACCTTCGTATTCCCTTCATATGTTTCTGTTACGTGTACACGTGAAGGCCAGTTCTATGGATGAGGTTGTTATGGAGAAGATTTCGTCATGGCTCCTAAACAGCTTTGTGTGGAGGTTCGTCTTAGTGGGCCAGTGCACAGCCTACTGTAGTTACAGGCCTTCTGGCTCACGGAGAAATCCATTTGAAACGTCACATTCCACGACTAACTAAACAACAAAACTTGTGTGTGTGTCAATTATCAGGAAAGAAAGAGACATTTGCAGTTAGTTTCAGGGCAGAATTCTGTTAAAGGATCACTCTCAAGAGATTTGTTATGTTTTGTACCGTGGATGTGTTTTATATCTCTGTGTGGAACATGGATTGATTATAAACCGTTGCACAATATGAGTTCCGTTATTTAGTCTGCGGTAGAATGTGACGTTTCGATGGGTTTTCCTGGTGAATCAGACTTTCTATCTAAAATACGCAATTGGTTAAACATATAACAGTTTTGCAGGCTAGCTTAGGCTGTCTGTGCTGCTTGTCTGTACATTACGTTTGGCGGATGGTGCCAATCTCGGCCTATACACATGGCCGTTTAATCGGTTATGTCCCATTCTCATGAGGAGCAGGATCACTTGCTCCGCTCAATCAAGTCAGTGATAGTTGTCTCTCGTTTGGTCCTTTCCGTATAGGTCCTCTTTTCTTGGAAGGTGATTGTTTGTTCGTTTTGTTCTGATATTGTTCTATCCATTGCGAACCTGTCTGTTGTCTCATTTCTCATACCCGACAGTGTGATAGTATCCACTGTGGCACTACCCTTCTCTTGGCCTTTAGTTCTCCTAAGGCTTTCTTAAGCTGTGGCAGTTAATTATTCTTGAGGGCTTGAAGAACCGACACTGCATCTAGAAGGAATACAGCCTGCTGGCATTGGCTTGTGTGCAATGCATTAGACCTAGCCATTTTCGTGTATATGTCTTCAAAGTATTGCACATTTTGGATTGTGTTCAAGAGATCATAATTTCCCTATTGTGTTCAAGAGGTCATCATGTTCTTATTGTGTTCAAGAGGTCATTACTTTCCGTATTATGTTCAAGAGTTAATTACTTACCTATAGTGTTCAAGAGGTCCATTTCCCTATTGTGTGCAAGAGGTCATTACTTTCCGTATTGTGTTCAAGAGTTCATTACTTTCCTATTGTGTTCAAGAGGTCCATTTCCCTATTGTGTGCAAGAGGTCATTACTTTCCGTATTGTGTTCAAAAGTTAATTACTTTCCTATTGTGTTCAAGAGGTCCATTTCCCTATTGTGTTCAAGAGTTCATTACTTTCCTATTGTGTTCAAGAGGTCCATTTCCCTATTGTGTGCAAGAGGTCATTACTTTCCGTATTGTGTTCAAGAGTTAATTACTTACCTATAGTGTTCAAGAGGTCCATTTCCCTATTGTGTGCAAGAGGTCATTACTTTCCGTATTGTGTTCAAGAGTTCATTACTTTCCTATTGTGTTCAAGAGGTCCATTTCCCTATTGTGTGCAAGAGGTCATTACTTTCCGTATTGTGTTCAAGAGTTAATTACTTTCCTATTGTGTTCAAGAGGTCCATTTCCCTATTGTGTTCAAGAGTTCATTACTTTCCTATTGTGTTCAAGAGGTCCATTTCCCTATTGTGTGCAAGAGGTCATTACTTTCCGTATTGTGTTCAAGAGTTAATTACTTTCCGTATTGTGTTCAAGAGGTCATTACTTTCCGTATTGTGTTCAAGAGGTCATTACTTTCGTATTGTGTTCAAGAGTTAATTACTTTCCTGTTGTGTTCAAGAGGTCATTACTTTCCGTATTGTGTTCAAGAGGTCATTACTTTCCTATTGTGTTCAAGAGGTCATTACTTTACGTATTGTGTTCAAGAGGTTATTACTTTCCGTATTGTGTTCAAGAGTTCATTACTTTCCGTATTGTGTTCAAGAGTACATTACTTTCCGTATTGTGTTCAAGAGGTCATTACTTTCCGTATTGTGTTCAAGAGGTCATTACTTTCCGTATTGTGTTCAAGAGGTCATTACTTTCCGTATTGTGTTCAAGAGGTCATTACTTTCCTATTGTGTTCAAGAGTTCATTACTTTTCTATTGTGTTCAAGAGGTCATTACTTTCATATTGTGTTCAAGAGGCCATTACTTTCCGTATTGTGTTCAAGAGGTCATTACTTTCCTATTGTGTTCAAGAGTTCATTACTTTCCTCTTGTGTCCAACTGGTCAACACCAGATCCCTGGAATGTACCTGACCCCGTTGAACATATCTGCTCCATTGTGTTCCCTCCTTCCACCTATAAGTTTCCCAAGTGATATCATACTTGCCACGGCCATTCTTATAGCTACTATCAACTTTTGCCCAGAAATGAGGTCAACATGACAGCGAGAAACACACACCATACAGACGTCTGAGACCTGGTTCAGTGAAGGCCCAGGCACGTCTATACGTTGCTATGGGACCAGCTTCTTTACTTGTTATTGTTTTTGCTGATGTCACGCCTACTTGAGCTGGGTACTTGTGACGACTTTCTGTGGTGGCGGGTTACAGTGGCTGTCCTCACCTCCTGAGTCATAATTTAGAAGGTCGACCCTGGTCCGTAAGTATATAGTGCAGCGCGAGACTTTTTAGTAAGCTCACCATTATGGGAACCACGGTGCCGATTTCAACACACACACACGTCACGCACACACACACACTACCACCACCACACACACGTATCTCTCTCTTTCTATCTCTCTCACACCACACACACACACACACACACACAAACACACGTTTCTCTCTCACACCACACACACGTATCGCTCTCGCACATACACACACGCTCGCGCGCTCGCACGCACGAACACACACACACACACGCGCACCCATCCACCCACCCACCC
The DNA here is from genome assembly GCA_036924085.1 of Ariolimax columbianus. Taxonomy (NCBI): domain Eukaryota; kingdom Metazoa; phylum Mollusca; class Gastropoda; order Stylommatophora; family Arionidae; genus Ariolimax; species Ariolimax columbianus. The sequence continues at coordinate 37,015,305 of JAVGWX010000011.1, read as the reverse complement.
ACCTACCTACCTACCTCCTAATCGGATTAGCCATACTGTCATGAGGCATGCTGTGTACGTGGAGAACTGCTTGATAGAGACGTGCGTCTTGATCAGCAGGTTTTACCGGACTAACGTCTGATCTGTATGTTTCATTTGACCCTGACTAACATAGTCAGATCAGTATGTTCTGCGTTACTTTGATTAACATGGTTCGATCAGTATGTTTCACCTGACCCTGACTAACATAGTCAGATCAGCATGTTTCACCTAACCCTGACTAACAGTCAGATCAGCATGTTTCACCTGACCCTGACTAACACAGTTCGATCAGCATGTTTCACCTAACCCTGATTAACACAGTTCGATCAGTATGCTTCACCTAACCCTGACTAACACAGTTCGATCAGCATGCTTCACCTAACCCTGACTAACACAGTTCGATCAGTATGCTTCACCTAACCCTGATTAACACAGTTCGATCAGCATGTTTCACCTAATCCTGACTAACACAGTTCGATCAGCATGTTTCACCTATCCCTGACTAACATAGCTCGATCAGCATGTTTCACATGTCCCTGACTAATATAGCCTGATTAGTATGTTTCATATGTCCCTGACTAATATAGCTCGATCAGCATGTTTCACATGTCCCTGACTAATATAGCCTGATTAGTATGTTTCACATGTTCCTGACTAATATAGCTCGATCAGCATGTTTCACATGTCCCTGACTAATATAGCTCGATCAGCATGTTTCACATGTCCCTGACTAATATAGCTCGATCAGTATGTTTCACATGTCCCTGACTAATATAGCTCGATCAGCATGTTTCACATGTCCCTGACTAATATAGCTCAATCAGCATGTTTCACCTAACCCTGACACATAGCTCGATCAGCATGTTTCACCTAACCCTAACATAGCTCGATCAGCATGTTTCACCTAACCCTGACTAACACAGCTCGATCAGCATGTTTCACATGTCCCTGACTAATATAGCCTGATTAGTATGTTTTACCTGAGCGGACGCTAGTCTCATCTCTCTACTTCTTTTCCAAGGAAAACGACGAAGCCTCTCTCGGTCAAGTCGTAGAATGTCTACTATCTAGTGGCTGACACTGAGCGGTTATCTCACTGGTACAAACATCACCTTTGGCTATCTCCTGTCGATGACAGAGCAGGAAGCTGTTACAGCGGTTCTGCTGCGCGGTTGGTTTGAATCAGTGAAAAACATCATCACGCAGGGGAATATGTTTAGCCTGATATCATCTAGCCATTTCACTCTAACCACAACGGTTGATATCAATCTACAGGGGAAATCTCTACAAAATGGCCAACATCACACATATATGGGAAAGCAAAATGACACCAGATGGAGACGGCACGAAAGAAATTTATACTAGAATTGCCTTTTGCGTCGTCCGCTTTAAATCAGCTCACCAACATCTGGAAATCAGTGACACTGAGCAAACATACCAAGCTCAAACTTTTCAACTCAATCGAAATATCAGTCCTGACATATAGATGTGAAAGCTGGAAGACAACAGCGCAGGAAAACAAACTAAATATCTTTGAAAATAAATGTTTAAGAAAATTATTGAATGTACACTGGGACCAGTTCATAAATAATGACTAGTGAAGAGCAAAGACAAACCAAATATACGTGTCGACCATCATCCGGGGAAAAAAAAACCGATGGACATCGAACATGTCTTAACTCCGCACAGGCCACAACAGACTGAGGTACCATCTATTCAATAAACTGAGAATAGGTGGCACTGACGAATGTACCTGTGGTACAGGGAAAATGACCGCTGAACATCTGCTGCAAAATTGCCCGACATACGAGGACCAGAGAAAGCACATGTGGCCATCACCAGTGCCAACACTAGACAAACTATATGGCAGCGTCGACAGCCTCAGGATGACAGCTGCTTTCTTTAAACAAATTCAAGTTGACGTCTGACAGAGTACGAAGAAGAAGAACATGTCCTTAGAATGAACAACAGCCGTCTGCCATTGCAAGCACTCGAATGTACACCAATAGGCGTTCGGAAAAGAGAGAGACCAAAGAAAACAGAAGAACAATCATCCGTGAGGCTCAACTATGGGCCTTAGCACCATACACGATCTAGAAACAGAGGCGTCACAACGTTCCACGTGGAGATCATTTGATTCTGCGGTATGCACCGTATTTGGCGCGCAAACAATATAAATAAATAGATAGTGGGTCTAATTCTTAATTGACAAGAAGACCGCACGAATATACATTTAATTCGCTCAGACCCGCACGAGGAGACTTAACGTCAGGTCAGGCATACATACTGATAGACAAAGTTAGACAGGGTCACGCAAAACATACTGTTCAGTCAATGTCAGTCAGGGTCGGGCAAAACATACTGATTGAACAATGCTTGTCAGGGTCAGTCAAAACATACTGATCAGACAATGTTAGTCAGGGTCAGACAAAACATACTGATAGGCAATGTTAGTCAGGGTCAGACAAAACATACTTATTGGACAATGTTAGACAGGGTCAGACAAAACATACTGATAGACAATGTTAGTCAGGGTCAGACAAAACATACTTATTGGACAATGTTAGACAGGGTCAGACAAAACATTCTGATAGACAATGTTAGTCAGGGTCAGACAAAACATACTTATTGGACAATGTTAGACAGGGTCAGACAAAAAATACTGATAGACAATGTTAGTCAGGGTCAGACAAAACATACTTATTGGACAATGTTAGACATGGTCAAACAAAACATACTGATCAGACAATGTTAGTCAGGGTCAGGCAAAACATACTGATAGACAATGTTAGTCAGGGTCACGCAAAACATACTGATAGACAATGTTAGTCAGGGTCAGACAAAACATACTGATAGACAATGTTAGTCAGGGTCAGACAAAACATACTTATTGGACAATGTTAGACATATTAGCTGTCCATCGTTGTCGATGAGGACCGCCGACATCATCCTTGTCACAGATTTCCCTGTTGGGTGTGGGTGCGCATGTGGCTGAACAGGCCAATGCGAGCACGAAAACATCTGCTACATATCGGGCACACGAGGGTTGTAGAATGGGATGGTGTTCCCGCTGCTCGGGATTTCCGCGTCTCTCGTCTGTTCTGGGCTTTCACAACACGGTCATCTTCACCGGCAGCTACACCCGATTTGACTGCGCTTCTCCATTCAGATCTGTTTTGCGCAAGACATTCCCAGGTGTCGATGTCTATCTGGCAACTTTTTAGTGAGTCCTTCAGACCGTCTTTAAAACGTTTCTTTGGGCGCCCTCTCTCGCGCCATCCCTCTCTCAGCTCGCCGTAGAGAAGCTTCTTTGGGAGCCGCTCGTCTGACATACGGACGAGGTGTCCGGCCCATCCTAGTCGTGGTCTTTCTAGCAGTGCATGGATGCTGGGCATGTTAGCCCTCGAGAGAACCTCGATGTCAGTGACACGATCTTGCTATCGGATGTGGAATATTCGCCTCAGGCAACCTGTGTGGAAGTGGTTTAACCTCCTTGCATGTCCAGAGTATACAGTCCAGCTTTCGCAAGCGTATAGTAGGGTTGGAATGATGGTTGCACGGTAGACTTTGAGTTTGGTCTTGACGCTGATGCCACGACGTGCCCAGACCATCGACGCATTCTACTAAAGGCTGTGCTGGCCTTTGCTATTCTGCTTGCCACCTCATCGTCTAGGCTGACAGATCTCGACAGCGTGCTGCCCAGATATGTGAATTTGTCTACGGCATTCAACGTCTGCTCGCTGACTGTAGTCTCTGGTTTTGTGTACGGTATGCCTGGTGCTGGTTGGTACATGACCTCTGTTTTTTTGGCATTTATGGTCAGGCCAAAATGTTTGCATGCGGCAGAGAACAATGTTAGACAGGGTCAGACAAAACATACTGATAGACAATGTTAGTCAGGGTCAGACAAAACATACTTATTGGACAATGTTAGACATGGTCAAACAAAACATACTGATCAGACAATGTTAGTCAGGGTCAGGCAAAACATACTGATAGACAATGTTAGTCAGGGTCACGCAAAACATACTGATAGACAATGTTAGTCAGGGTCAGACAAAACATACTGATAGACAATGTTAGTCAGGGTCAGACAAAACATACTTATTGGACAATGTTAGACATATTAGCTGTCCATCGTTGTCGATGAGGACCGCCGACATCATCCTTGTCACAGATTTCCCTGTTGGGTGTGGGTGCGCATGTGGCTGAACAGGCCAATGCGAGCACGAAAACATCTGCTACATATCGGGCACACGAGGGTTGTAGAAGGGGATGGTGTTCCCGCTGCTCGGGATTTCCGCGTCTCTCGTCTGTTCTGGGCTTTCACAACACGGTCATCTTCACCGGCAGCTACACCCGATTTGACTGCGCTTCTCCATTCAGATCTGTTTTGCGCAAGACATTCCCAGGTGTCGATGTCTATCTGGCAACTTTTTAGTGAGTCCTTCAGACCGTCTTTAAAACGTTTCTTTGGGCGCCCTCTCTCGCGCCATCCCTCTCTCAGCTCGCCGTAGAGAAGCTTCTTTGGGAGCCGCTCGTCTGACATACGGACGAGGTGTCCGGCCCATCCTAGTCGTGGTCTTTCTAGCAGTGCATGGATGCTGGGCATGTTAGCCCTTGAGAGAACCTCGATGTCAGTGACACGATCTTGCTATCGGATGTGGAATATTCGCCTCAGGCAACCTGTGTGGAAGTGGTTTAACCTCCTTGCATGTCCAGAGTATACAGTCCAGCTTTCGCAAGCGTATAGTAGGGTTGGAATGATGGTTGCACGGTAGACTTTGAGTTTGGTCTTGACGCTGATGCCACGACGTGCCCAGACCATCGACGCATTCTACTAAAGGCTGTGCTGGCCTTTGCTATTCTGCTTGCCACCTCATCGTCTAGGCTGACAGATCTCGACAGCGTGCTGCCCAGATATGTGAATTTGTCTACGGCATTCAACGTCTGCTCGCTGACTGTAGTCTCTGGTTTTGTGTACGGTATGCCTGGTGCTGGTTGGTACATGACCTCTGTTTTTTTGGCATTTATGGTCAGGCCAAAATGTTTGCATGCGGCAGAGAACAATGTTAGACAGGGTCAGACAAAACATACTGATAGACAATGTTAGTCAGGGTCAGACAAAACATACTTATTGGACAATGTTAGACATGGTCAAACAAAACATACTGATCAGACAATGTTAGTCAGGGTCAGGCAAAACATACTGATAGACAATGTTAGTCAGGGTCACGCAAAACATACTGATAGACAATGTTAGTCAGGGTCAGACAAAACATACTGATAGACAATGTTAGTCAGGGTCAGACAAAACATACTTATTGGACAATGTTAGACATATTAGCTGTCCATCGTTGTCGATGAGGACCGCCGACATCATCCTTGTCACAGATTTCCCTGTTGGGTGTGGGTGCGCATGTGGCTGAACAGGCCAATGCGAGCACGAAAACATCTGCTACATATCGGGCACACGAGGGTTGTAGAAGGGGATGGTGTTCCCGCTGCTCGGGATTTCCGCGTCTCTCGTCTGTTCTGGGCTTTCACAACACGGTCATCTTCACCGGCAGCTACACCCGATTTGACTGCGCTTCTCCATTCAGATCTGTTTTGCGCAAGACATTCCCAGGTGTCGATGTCTATCTGGCAACTTTTTAGTGAGTCCTTCAGACCGTCTTTAAAACGTTTCTTTGGGCGCCCTCTCTCGCGCCATCCCTCTCTCAGCTCGCCGTAGAGAAGCTTCTTTGGGAGCCGCTCGTCTGACATACGGACGAGGTGTCCGGCCCATCCTAGTCGTGGTCTTTCTAGCAGTGCATGGATGCTGGGCATGTTAGCCCTTGAGAGAACCTCGATGTCAGTGACACGATCTTGCTATCGGATGTGGAATATTCGCCTCAGGCAACCTGTGTGGAAGTGGTTTAACCTCCTTGCATGTCCAGAGTATACAGTCCAGCTTTCGCAAGCGTATAGTAGGGTTGGAATGATGGTTGCACGGTAGACTTTGAGTTTGGTCTTGACGCTGATGCCACGACGTGCCCAGACCATCGACGCATTCTACTAAAGGCTGTGCTGGCCTTTGCTATTCTGCTTGCCACCTCATCGTCTAGGCTGACAGATCTCGACAGCGTGCTGCCCAGATATGTGAATTTGTCTACGGCATTCAACGTCTGCTCGCTGACTGTAGTCTCTGGTTTTGTGTACGGTATGCCTGGTGCTGGTTGGTACATGACCTCTGTTTTTTTGGCATTTATGGTCAGGCCAAAATGTTTGCATGCGGCAGAGAACAATGTTAGACAGGGTCAGACAAAACATACTGATAGACAATGTTAGTCAGGGTCAGACAAAACATACTTATTGGACAATGTTAGACATGGTCAAACAAAACATACTGATCAGACAATGTTAGTCAGGGTCAGGCAAAACATACTGATAGACAATGTTAGTCAGGGTCACGCAAAACATACTGATAGACAATGTTAGTCAGGGTCAGACAAAACATACTGATAGACAATGTTAGTCAGGGTCAGACAAAACATACTTATTGGACAATGTTAGACATATTAGCTGTCCATCGTTGTCGATGAGGACCGCCGACATCATCCTTGTCACAGATTTCCCTGTTGGGTGTGGGTGCGCATGTGGCTGAACAGGCCAATGCGAGCACGAAAACATCTGCTACATATCGGGCACACGAGGGTTGTAGAAGGGGATGGTGTTCCCGCTGCTCGGGATTTCCGCGTCTCTCGTCTGTTCTGGGCTTTCACAACACGGTCATCTTCACCGGCAGCTACACCCGATTTGACTGCGCTTCTCCATTCAGATCTGTTTTGCGCAAGACATTCCCAGGTGTCGATGTCTATCTGGCAACTTTTTAGTGAGTCCTTCAGACCGTCTTTAAAACGTTTCTTTGGGCGCCCTCTCTCGCGCCATCCCTCTCTCAGCTCGCCGTAGAGAAGCTTCTTTGGGAGCCGCTCGTCTGACGTACGGACGAGGTGTCCGGCCCATCCTAGTCGTGGTCTTTCTAGCAGTGCATGGATGCTGGGCATGTTAGCCCTCGAGAGAACCTCGATGTCAGTGACACGATCTTGCTATCGGATGTGGAATATTCGCCTCAGGCAACCTGTGTGGAAGTGGTTTAACCTCCTTGCATGTCCAGAGTATACAGTCCAGCTTTCGCAAGCGTATAGTAGGGTTGGAATGATGGTTGCACGGTAGACTTTGAGTTTGGTCTTGACGCTGATGCCACGACGTGCCCAGACCATCGACGCATTCTACTAAAGGCTGTGCTGGCCTTTGCTATTCTGCTTCCCACCTCATCGTCTAGGCTGACAGATCTCGACAGCGTGCTGCCCAGATATGTGAATTTGTCTACGGCATTAAACGTCTGCTCGCTGACTGTAGTCTCTGGTTTTGTGTACGGCATGCCTGGTGCTGGTTGGTACATGACCTCTGTTTTTTTGGCATTTATGGTCAGGCCAAAATGTTTGCATGCGGCAGAGAACAATGTTAGACAGGGTCAGACAAAACATACTGATAGACAATGTTAGTCAGGGTCAGACAAAACATACTTATTGGACAATGTTAGACAGGTTCAGACAAAACATACTGATAGACAATGTTAGTCAGGGTCAGACAAAACATACTTATTGGACAATGTTAGGGTCAAGCAAAACATACTGATCAGACCGCGTTAGACGGGGTCAGACAAAACATACTGATTGGAGAATGTTAGTCAGGGTCAGGCAAAACATACGGATTGAACAATGTTAGATCTAGCTATAAATGGGTACCTGGCTTAGAGAAGGAAAGTCACTGGCCACACCTATCGGAAAGGTCAGGTCCTGTACAAAGAAGCAGCTGCTATTCGGGGACTGCTGTAGTCTTGGTTTGTTTGAGAACGAAGGCTTCAGTAAGAGGTTGCACACATAATCTGCCCAGTTGTCCAGGAAAATGTATTTTTGACTTGCACAAGCATATTTTTATTTAAAGACGACATCATTTTTAGAGGCCCAATATAAAATTACTCAGCAATACATCTTCTAACTAAATCTATGTTTTAAAGAAATACCCCGACGCAGTCTGACGACGCCGCAGTCATTTGGTTGTTAGTAACCAGCTGACAGCAGCCATCGATTTATAGCTGACAGCAGCCAGAGACTTATAGTTGACACCAGCCAGAAACTTATAGCCGACAGCAGCCAGCGGCTTATAGCTGACAGTAGCCAGTAAATACTTATATCTGACAGCCGCCAGCGACTTATAGTCGACAGCAGCCATCGACTTATAGCTGGCAGCAGCCAGCGACTTATATCTGACAGCAGCCAGCGACTTATAGTTGACAGCAGCCATCGACTTATAGCTGACAGCAGCCATCGACTTATATCCGACAGCAGCCATCGACTTATTTCCGACAGCAGTCATCGACTTATAGCTGACAGCAGCCATCGACTTATATCCGACAGCAGCCATCGACTTATATCCGACAGCAGCCAGAGACATAGCTGGCAACAGCCAGCGAATAGTTATAACTGATAGCAGCCAGCGTCTTATAGCTGACATCAGCCATCGACATTATGCTGATAGCATCCAGAGACGTATTAGTAACAGCATCCAGCGTCTTACAGCTGACAGCAGCCAGCAACGTGTAGCTGACAGCAGCCAGTAACTTTTATCCGACAGCAGCCAGCCACTTATAGCTAATAGCACCCAGTGATTATAGCTGAAAACATCAGGCCAGAAAATAGAAGCTGACCAAGACTTTATTCCGCCTCCAAGTTGTGGTCCTGAAAACGGACTGCTCACATGCAAACTGTCTGACAGAATAGGGATCGAAGAGACTAGGCAAAACTGGTCACAAGTATTGCCGTGCTGAAACCGGGTGTATCAGGCCGCTAGGTGCAGAAATCGCAGCCTTAATGCAATTTAGAACATTACTTAACAATACGTTCTTTTTATTGACGAAGGAAGTAGAAGGGGATAAAAGAGATGAACAAAAAAGGAGACTAAGAATAATGAGAAGGAGGAGAAGACAAGAAGAAGATATCACAAGAAATAAGTTGCAGCCGGCAATGAAAACATCCCGGTCAAAATGCATCGTTTTGTCAGACACTAGTAACAGTTAATATAGTCATGTTGAAGCACCCACTACCGATTACACATAACCACAGAAACCACTTGTTTAAAAACACTTTATTTCCACATGCACTGAAGAGTTAATGTTGCCGGTGAAACGGAGTAGAATCAAATGAGCTGTCTAATCGATTTCACGTGGAACTCGGAAAGTGTCTCAATATTAAAATTCAAGATCCGAGCCGCTTCCTTGCATGTGACCGGACGTTTCTGTCGTTGATTTGATTTGAATCGCCTGATATCATAAGTAGGTTACGATATACTCAGGAGTGATTCTGCAAGTTTTTAATTTTAATTTTGTCGCAAAATTGTCCCAAAAATATCATGAGGGTGTGCTGTCATCGAGTTTTTGCATGTCCTGAAAGATTCAGCTCTCAAGCTTATCTGGACGTGTCTGGATTTTCAAATGACCTTAAGGGACACACAAGTGAAGTTGAATATATATATATATATATATATTGTGGGATTCCTTGGCGAAGTCGTTGAGCCGTCGGCCTCGTGATCAGGTGGTGTGGGTTCGACTCCGGACTCCGTCGTCTTTTTCACGGGTGCTTGATGCGGAGTCCCCTGCATCTCGTAGTCGCTCCCTAGTCGTCTTGTCCTTGACTTGCCACTGGGGTTGGGCGGCAAAATTTGTTATGCCATCATCGTCTTCGATGGACGGCGGACTTTGCCTTATATATATATATATATATATATATATATATATATATATATATATATATATATATAATGTGCTTTGATTGCTGAAAAAATATAGCATTAAGTTTAGACAGCAAATTACCCAGCAAAATAATGTGGCACCAGTTAGAAAGAGAAAGATTAAACGCCGCTGAGTCGAAGTTTGTATGACAATCTGTCCAGGGAAATATTTGTTGGATGGAATGAGACTTTCACGTTGTTGTTTGCCCTTATGTTTATGTGTGTGCCCATGATTTTAATGCAAGGCATGGTGCAGTTTTGTTTCTTACTTAATACGGTGTCTTTTTTTTTGACCTGACTGCTGTGCAGTCCTTTTTATAAGCTTTCAAGACTTTACATGACCGTTGGCCGGATGCGTGTCGTTCTATTTTTCCCATAACATAGAGAGCTGCAATTGTGTGCGCATACTCCACTAGTGAAACATGTTCATCTGTCACATTTTTGGTGCATATTAGACAGGTCATTCAAAAGTTTTACCGGAAAACGTGTCTTTATATTTCATTTATCTTTTACGTGACCATGTTTCGGTTCAATCCAGAGAAAGTTTCTCATGTTTGCCACTTAATTCTTTGTTGCAACGTGAGACTTTTGTCAAACCGACAACAATGTGCTAGTAAAACGACTAGGGAGCTATTAAATAAAATTCGTCGCAGGACAAAAAATCAGTCGATGTTCATTTCGTGACAGGCTGATCATCGTCTTCAGTGAAGTTCTTACAATTAAAAACATTTAAATAAGTTAACAATTCGAAATGGAAATTAGTTATTTTTCGAATTGTGAAATAACAAAATGTTCTGAGTATAAATAACAGCTTTTGCCGATAAATGTAGTTACAAATATTTACTTGTTTTTTTGATGAGATTACCAGCCTCCAAGCACAGCCTTGTTTAGTCACCTTTTACGATACGTTTAGAATATGGCAGTGGTGCTATTCTTTTCATCCGGGCTGCCACTGTGTGTACGGACACATTTAAACAGATAAAAAATGCAAATGATGAATTACAAGCACTGTGTATCTAAGTTTTACATATGTTTAGTAGCAGAAAACCCATGTTTCAGTCCAGTGTGATTTGGCCCGTCATGCTTAGGTCCGTCATGATTTGGTCCGTCATGATTTGGTCCAGCATGATTTGGTCCGGCATGATTTGGTCCGGCATGATTTGGTCCATCGTGATGTTGCCCTTGATTCATCGAAATTGTATGTCCATGAGTTGAAACATCGAAGGTGTGTTTATGGTGTGCCGAACACTAACAAAATGACAACATTAAATAACCTGAGTACCTGCATCTTCCCGGTGGCAACGTATAGTAATGAGACTTGGTCTCGAACCACACACACCCAATGGAAGAAGATTGGATCCTTCCAGCTAAAATGGTACCGAGGGGTGCTCAGAATACCATGTCTAACGAAAAAGAACCACACAGAAAACCTACAAGATCTAGATACAGAACACAACTGGCTAGTAAACAGCATTATTTAAAGGAAATTAACATACTTTGGACACATCAAACGTCACAATGACCTACAAAGAAGGATACTTGAAGGTAGGGTGCCTTGCAAAAGAGACAAGAGACAGACCGAATAGTTCTTAGTTGGGGGAATCTCCGTGGCGATGTGGTGAAGCCGTTTGCCTCATATTCAGACGTTCGGGGTTAGATTTCGAGCAATTTTTTGTTCCGGAGATCCCTGGGTTCATCGCTGGAGCTACGGAGTTCGTGCTTCGTGCGATGCTCTCGGCAGGCGTCATGCGGTTCTGCGGAGAGAGACCGAGCCAAATGGGGAGACCTGTGGCGTTGAAGCCGAGCCCTTGCCTTTTCACCTTTAGTTCTTAGTCGACCTGTACTTCTACAGGGGCGGATGCCCTATGCAGGTCCCGGCTGTGGTATGAGCTGAATGTAGCCGGGAGGAGGTTTCCTGCTTAGCGGGCTAGGCTAAAGCAGCTTATTACTCCGCTGCGGTAGTTGGTTAACCAATGTGAGAGTCCATCTTAAAAGACTCAAATATTAGAGCGAAGTAGACCCGCAGCCTGTTAAGCGCCATCTATGCTGCTTTTAACACCTAACCATGGCCAGTGGTATGCCATGTCACACAGTTAGTCGCCTCTTACGACATGCTCTCTCTCTGGGGCATTGGTGCTATTCTTGTCCTTGTCAAACACAAAGACCCCTACGAACCACTCGGGATGACCGAGGAGAAGGTCTACAATCTATATTACATTGACTATGGGGTTGACTGCTGTAGAGGTAAGAGAGCTGGTCAGGGATCAAGTGTCTTACAGATCTGCTGCCACGAGAGCCACGTTCTGTAAAGGGCATGCTACATGAGGATGGTTTTTATGTTATCCTTGACCCCTGAGTTCCTACAGCCCCCGTGGAAGTTTAGGGTTGAGTCTCATGCTCTAACCACTATATTAGCCATCTGCCTTAGCATCAGCCCACACCCCTTCGCTCGCAGTGGAGGGTATATTTGAGGATTCTTTCCGCACGCGATGTTACACCCTAGACAGAGAAGCTCCGTGGGTCATGACAAAACGACAAGCGCGGACCGCTATCTGACCGTTTTGGGGCGCGTGACGCATTCGGGTTAGTTCAGCTTCCTGCTTGATGCTAATCTATGTCCCACTTTCGACATCGTTCCCAGAGATTATTTTGATGTGGTTGTAGACATCTAATTATCAGTCGCATCCCCCGTGAGCCAACGCCTTGCTGTGTTTATGTATCGCACCGCTCACCTTCACTGATCCTGATTGCCATGTTTCACTCGACAGCCGAACTTATCCAGCAAGACTATTATATGCTTAGCCAATTGCATATGGTTTGGCTTGGCTTCGTTCGTTCTCAATCTCCCGTTACCAAGCCCTGAAAGGGCTTAAGTATCATAATGTAGTCCAGAGAACGGAATGCGTTGTGTCGTAGTTTACAGCTTGACTGCGATATTTGCACCTTTCGGTCCAACATATCCGACTTCAGCAATCATTTTTTGAGTACCGTGTTAGCATTCCCTCTTCGATCCCTTCTCCTTAGCCAGTCTGCCATACTGCAGCCTGGTATACAGGATCACCGCGTGGAGATGTAGAAGGGTCTTGGCAGCTCTGGTTCGCTGGCCCTGACGCTAGCAGTCAGCTATGGGTCGCTGACCACTGCAGCTCATGCGCTGCTCCGCATCTTGATCCCCAATTGCATATAATTGAGCACTGGTTCACGGAGATGAACATCGACACAAAGCTGTTTTGAAGCTTCGAATAACTCCCCATTACAGCAACCTTAATCCGGAGAACTGGTCTTCTTGTGTGGACGTCGTAAGGGAATGGGGGGGGAAAAGCTAGTTTTTCATTGAAATCATTTGTTTATACTAATATTTTATTTTCACACATTTCTTGCATTCATACGAGCACCTTGATGTTGCCGACGTTTTAACAATCCTCTATCACGCTGTGAAGAAAAGTGAGCGGTTGGCAAAAGAGCAAAAAATCCACATTCTACAGGAGCTCAAGAGACAGCACCCCAGCAACTCTTTGACACACGTGTACACAGATGGATATGTCTTGTTGAGCGATAAAAGGGGAGGCAGTAGAATCTACATCGAACACTCCAATGGCGACATAGAAAATCACCCCATACCAGCAGGTCAGACGTATACCAATTTCAGAGCTGAAGCAAGAGCTGTTCATGCAACAACTCAGATTCGTATCAGCCAAAATGCAAATACAAGGAAAACGGTCATTCTAACAGACTCCAGGAGTGAACTCCAAGCCATCTCAAGCCACAAACAAGATAGACTCTCACATGAAATGAAATACAAAATAAGATTGCTGTCTCAAAAAAAAAAACAACAACAGATGTAGTCCTACAGTGGGTTCCGGCCCACTGTGGGAGATCCCTGGAAACGAGAAAGCAGATGAGCTCGCAAAAGCCGGAAGTCGCGGCAAGCAGATTCCCCATCCGCAGAGCTATAAAGAAGCAAAGACACTCATCAAACGATCCACGAGGACAGAATGGAGAGAACAGCACAAAGAATACAAGCCAGAAAAATGGCAGCATAGACAAACTTGGCAGAGATGGGCAGACAAGGATCTTCAGACTCAGAACGGGACACTGTAGACTCTAGGCCCTTCTTCACAGAATGGGTCTCAGAGACACTGCCACGTGCGGTTGTGGAGCACCCACGCAAACACCAGAACATTTTCTGCAAGAATGCCCTACCTATGCAGACCAAAGAAAGGCAGTCTGGCCTGAGGAAGCGACCATACCCCACGAAAAGCTGTGGGGACCGCCGAAGATCTGAAACGCACAACCTCCTTCGTGAAACTCGCCGGACTAGAAGCATAGCATTAGTTAATCGATGAAGACGAAGAAGCTGGGGCGAACAATTCAGTGGCAAATAGACGGGAAATTAACTCGGGATTCAACTGAAACGTGGTCATGTGACTAAACCCAAAATATATAAGAAACAACGTTTGTTCGTAAAATTTTGTCCACAATCTCTGTTCTCTGGGTTATCAAATTGGAGAAATAGGACACTCATCGGGACAACGGTCAAGTCAAGTTAAATAAAAGTTTTCCGAAAAAAAGGTGGCGAACGAGAAGACGAAGAAGATGTGACGTTAGACGTATCTGTATCTTCTTCACGGAAGTTCATCTAGAAAAGGGCGTCGTGTCTTCGTTTACAGCGAGGCTGCAATGTTTCCGCCTTTCGGTCCGACAAATGTGGTTACAGCTGAATTTTTGTAGTACTGGATTTACCTTCCCACTGCGATCCCTATTCTATTAGCCAGGCTACCTTAGTGCAGCCTGTTTCTATAGTCGCCGCCTGGAGGCAGAATAGAGTTTTGGTTAGCTCTGGTCACAATGCATCTGACCAGATGAATCCTTGGCTGGTGTCAGCCCATCTACTGTTCTGCATATTTTTGTTGCTGTGATCGAGAGGTAAGGCACTCGCCTTTCAAAGCACTAAACGAAAACGACGTGGGTTCAGTCCGACAGGTTTCAAGCCACCTCTGATCTCAAAGAGGTGGGACCAGAGTGCTTGCACCCTGCATTACCTCCAGTCGTCTTGACTTATGTCTTGCCACTGGCCTTAGGTAGTTCCGGACCAGAGAGTAAGGTTGATGACCAGCGCAATTTCTTCCTCGTTATAACGTTTAATTAACACCGCACGTGATATTCATGTGAATGAAACAAAAATAAAGCAGGTACAAGAATTTATATATTTTAGAGCTGTTTTTACTGAGGATGACAGACTCGACAAAGAGATAGAGACGAGAGTGCAGAGGGCAAACGCTGTCACATACCAGCTGTCTCCACTACTAAGAAACCCCAAGATCTCCCTCTAAGCAAAAAAGCAGATGATAAATAGTATCTTCATCCCAACTCTGTGTTACCAGTGACAGACATGGGCATTGAATAAGGCCCAGGAACGAAAGTTAGCCACCTGCGAAATGCGATGCCTACGAAAGGTCACTAACAACACCAGAAGAGACAGGATCATAAATATGAGTTTTCGGGAGAAGGTTGGAACAATTCCTTGCCTACAGTACATACAGCAACAGAGAATGAATTGGTTTGGTCACCTTGTGAGAATGCAACCAGTCTATATTGTTCATACAACCAATTTAAATAAAGATGGGAACAAACTATGGAAGTTAGTCAGAGCCATGAATGACGAAACTCAATCAAACAAACAAATTACCATCAAGCAGGGCGACAACATGCTCACTGGAAAAACAAAGCAGCAAACACCTTTGTTGAACATTATGCCAGAGCAAACAACATCGATGTCCCTACAGATAGGCATACATACATTAGGGAAGAACAAAATGGGCACGACAACATCAATATGGCACCAGAATAGCACATGATGGCAAAACTAACAATGAATGAAATGGAAGAGGCCATGAGAACTTTAAAGAAAAGGAAATCACCCGGAAAAGATGGGGTAATAAACGAAATACTGATGGGGCTGGGCCAAAACGCAAAGAGGAAGTTATTATCAGTCTTGAACAAAAGCTGGAAAAGGGGCATTGTACCTCAGGCATGGAAAGATGCAGTACTTGTACCAGTACCAAAGAAAGGAAAAGATAAAACAGATCCAAATGGATGCAGGCCTATCAGTCTACTGAGCTGTGTAGGAAAACTGATGGAGCGTATGATAAACACCAGACTGATGTGGCATCTGGAAGAAAAACACATACTAATTTCACAGCAAGCAGGCTTGAGACAGCACAGATCCACCCGTCGATCAGATCACCCTCATAGCCCAGGAAATAGAGGATACCTACCAGGAGCAAAAACACACAGTAGCGGTTTGGGTGGATCTAGAAAAGGCATTTGACAAAGTCTGGAAAGAGGGACTTAAAGTCAAGCTACGAAGAAGTGAAGTTTGTGGGAAAATGTACAAATGGATCAGCCACTACCTCAAAAACAGAACAGCCAGAGTTCCAGTACGAGGGCATATGAGCAAAAAGGTGACACTTGAGCAGGGAGTACCCCAAGGGGGAGTACTGTCACCCACACTCTTCCTGGTGTATACAAATAACATAACGGAGAATATACTAAGAAGAGTCCATAGCTCAATGTCTGCAGACGATCTGGCTATGTGGACCTCTGAAAAGAATCTCACCATAGCAAGTAATCGGATGCAGCAGGCCCTAACATCGATGGAAGAGTGGGCGAACTCATGGCTGGTCAAAATAAATGAGGAAAAAACAACATGTACGATATTCTCGCTTTCAAACAAACCCCAAAACACTAAAATAAGTCTTAACGGCAAATACCTGCGGCCAAACGACAACCCAGACTACCCGGGAGTCACATTTGATCGGCGCATGACATGGAAAAGTCAGATCGAGAGAAACCGAATGTGAGCCAGAGAAAGAATGGCAATCATGAGGAAACTTGCTGGCACAAGCTGGGGAGCAGACGAAAGTATACTAAAGAAACTGTACACTGGAAGAGAGACCAGTTCTCGAGTATGGCATTGCGGCGTGGACAACAGCAGCAAAGGCGAACTGCGATAAAATTAGCAAACATCAAAACCAACCCATGAGAGTTATAACAGGAGGCATAAAATCAACGCCAATTGCAGAACTTGAAAAGATTACAAAACTGCAATCCATGACCGACAGAAGAGACTGCAGAGCCCAGCAGCAAGCAGAGAAACTCAGAAGACTGACTGACCATCCAATTCATCAGAGACTAAACAATTTTGGAAATGGGAAACTAAAGCGGAGAAACTTTGCAGAAATAGCCAAAGCAAAGAAGAACGAAGACCCTATGAACGCACTAACAACACCAAAGCACATCCCTATTGTACGAAAACCTACCTGGAGGCAGCATATATTTCCAGAGGTGGTAGAAAATATACCAGGTATTGGAAAGAAAAACAGCCAGACTGAAAAAGAAAGAAGAGATACAACCCTGAGGTACATACCGAAAAACTACCCAAGCATGGACTGGACCCATACATACACAGACGGTTCTGTAACAAACACAACACAGAACGGAGGGGCAAGGGTATTCCTAAGCCTACAAAATGGCAGAAAAATAACACTATCAGTGGCAACTCGAAAATACTCAAGCAATTTCAGAGCGGAGGCAGAGGCACTGAGGGCTGCAGTAGAAGAAATGGTGACAGGTAAAAGGAATGAAAGCCATATAGTCCTGGTCGTAGTCACAGCACTAAAAACCCAGAAAAATACTGAACTTAATGATTCAAGAGCAGTACTCTGTCAACTATGCCAGCAGGCCGCACCAAAACGAGTAGTGGTACAGTGGGTTCCATCCCACTGTAACATCCAAGGCAACGAGGAGGCAGACAGACTGGCAAAAGAAGGGGCAAGACTACCACAACCAGATACTAATATGACATACGAAGAGTCAAAAAGGCTTATTAGAGCTAGATACATGACCAAATGGGAAATAGAACATACTGGCTACACAAAAAACGATGCCTATTACCAGTTGAACAGAAGAGAGCAGGTCGTTGTCTTCAGACTTCGCACTGGCCACAATAGACTGAGGTACCACCTATTCAACAAATTGAAGATAGGTGGCACTGACGAATGCTCGTGTGGCACCTGGAAAATGACCGCTGAATATTCGCTGCAAAACTGCCCGACATACGAGGATCAAAGAAAACAGATTTGGCCATCACCAGTGGCAACACTAGACAAGCTCTATGGCAGTGCCGACAGCCTCAGGATGACCGCTGCTTTTTTCGAAAAAATACAGGTTGACGTCTGATAGCGTACGACGAAGAAGAAAAGAAGTAGTTAATACAACCTTAGACAAGAGAACATCAGGAAAAAGGGCTAGAGGTAGACCAAGTATAAGGTGGATAGACAGCGTAAAAGAAACGATTGCGATGGGCAACTAACTGGAGATCAACCATTTAGTGTATTTGCTAGTGACCTTTTGACATGTCCTTCAAATACAAGTAGTAGTTGTGTTTTTCTTATGCAGTTCTCTGATTTAGTTATTCTTTTGTTTCTGTCGTGCAACGTGTGTAGGTAGATATATGTGTTAGGTGTAAGGACCGCATAGTATGGCCACGTGTACCATCAAAGCATATGTTGAGAGGATGTTACGGAACTAGTTCATTGAGTGAGCAGCAAGATACCGCAGACCAACTTTCTAAAAAGCTAAACACCGCTACAGGAACGAATGATATGCTATTGAATGATATACAGGGGTGCCTTCTGTGTTACCAACACGGTGATCAGATACACAGGTGCCTTCTGTGTTACGAGCAATGGGACGAGATACACAGGTGCTTTCTGTGTTACCAGCAAGGGGACCAGATACACAGGTGCCTTCTGTGTTACGAGCAATGGGACGAGATACACAGGTGCTGGCTGTGTTAACAGCAAGGGGACCAGATACACAGGTGCATTCTGTGTTATCAGCAAGGGGACCAGATACACAGGTGCATTATGTGTTACCAGCAAGGGGACCAGATACACAGGTGCCTTCTGTGTTACCAGCAAGGGGACCAGATACACAGGTACATTCTGTGTTACGAGCAAGGGGACCAGATACACAGGTGCATTCTGTGTTACCATCAAGGTGACCAGATACATATGTGCTCTCTGTGTTACCATTAAGGTGACCAGATACATAGGTGCTCTCTGTGTTACCATCAAGGTGACCAGATACATAGGTGCTCTCTGTGTTACCATCAAGGTGACCAGATACATAGGTGCTCTCTGTGTTACCAACAAGGTGACCAGATACATAGGTGCTCTCTGTGTTACCAACAAGCCTACTCATGAGATCAGTTTATTTCATAAGACGATGGGTAGTATTCAAGATGAAGGCCCTTTTAGCTAGCTGGTTAAACAAACATATATGCAGCCTTCCCACGCGCGGTGGCCTATATTACTGAACTCACAGCTTATCTATGTCCTTGTCAAATCATTTAACAGGCAGTCCTAGAGTGGTTTCAGATAATTCTTCTTATCCATATATATATATATATATATATATATATATATATATATATATATATATATATATATATATATTGCGCATGCGTGCGTCTGTGTGGTAATGTATCTAATGGGTGTGTGTATATATATATATATTATCCGCGACTGTCTGTATGGGTGTGTGTGTGTTGAGTGAATGAGGGTGTCTGTTTAATTTGGTGGTAGCACACCCACTTTTCAAAGCTAAAATTCGGGGTCCAGTCAACCCAGCTGTATAGTGGGTTCTTTTGTAAACGTCTACCTGACCTACGGTTAGGGAAAGAAAGACAGCGAAGAAGTGAACTGTCCATCCCACCTCACGCTGTGTAGCTGCAGCCTTAATAAGGT
The DNA here is from genome assembly GCA_036924085.1 of Ariolimax columbianus. NCBI lineage: Eukaryota > Metazoa > Mollusca > Gastropoda > Stylommatophora > Arionidae > Ariolimax > Ariolimax columbianus. The sequence continues at coordinate 36,995,641 of JAVGWX010000011.1, read as the reverse complement.
TCTAACACTTTATCCCCGACGACAGCTTCTGGTATGGGATATATTATTATTATCATCATCATCATCGGGACGATGAGACTAACGTCTGGTCAGGCAAAACATACTGATCAGAGAATGTTAGCCAGGGTCAGGAGAAATATACTGGCCAAGACCCTCACCTGACCTCGTCGTTGGTCGTCCTGGTAACGGGCTGTTGTCGAGGACAGCATTCTGGCTAACAACTCGAAGTTCGTGTGACCTACGAAGTATTGAGCGACACGCAGATTAGCCAAGCATAGCACAACCGCCTGGATGACCCCGGTCCACCTTCATCAGCATGCTCGAGATGTGAGGAAAGCAACTTTAACCCGTCACTTAACGCCCTTTCCAGGGCGCACATAAGAGTAACCTACTCATTGTGGACATTCGAAACATCATCATCATCATCCAAATAAAGCGTGTGTGCTCTATTTATGTTTGTCGAAAGTCAGGACTGTGGGCCCACAAAACATCCCTATCTATATACTGGGTTTTTTCACATACATTATTGTCCGTACACGCGCAGCAGTTTGGGCTATACATTCTGAAACATGGACACGATAACTGCCCTGATAAAGGGCCAGTCTGATTAGCAGGGGCCTCCGAAATCGTCTTTCAGGTAAGGAAAGTTGTTACCACCGCGCTCCCCGTCGAGTTTGCCTGTCACGTTAGCCGAAATGCCCTTTCCTACCTTTTACGTAGCCCTGACCCACCACCGTACGTCTCGGTGCTATATTCCCCAGCGTCCGGGGTGTTATCAGTTGACTAGCTACCAGTTACACACCATCAAAAGTAAAATATGATTACATCAATGAGAGAGAGATAGAGAGCTTCCAACACAAATACAATATGACCATCATAATATAAGTAGGCAAAAGCAGATTTGTCGAAATGAAAGAGCTGACATCATAGCCTCTGGGACTCCGCAGTGGAGACATTGGCAATTTTTAAGTTGATCAACTACCGCCTTTTGATTTTTATGAAATCACGTCTGGGGCAACGAAATAGCTGATGCAGTAACAGGATGAGCTGTGGTGAACGACGTGATGACGACGAGAGACAGGGTTGAGTTGATTAGGGCAGTTGTGGATACTCTGCAGAATGATGAAGAGACAGAAGGTAGGGATAATATATAAGTGCGGAGGATGATAGATTTGGAGAGAACTAAGGGAGATCGGAGAAAGTATGTTCCGTCTGGAAAGATCAGAAAAACACGAAATCAACACCCTACTGGGACTCTAGGTGTGTGTGTATATATATTTCGTGTTCTTCGGATCTTTCCAGACGAGACACACTTTCTCACACTTATGGGAATGTCCGCTGTGTGATGATGTTGGATCTTAGAATCAAGAATCACTGCAGTCGATGAACCACTGCACTATATTTTTCAAGCATATAGGGTTGCCTGAGCAGACAGAACAGGCGTGTGTACAATCAGCGGACTACACAAACCATCAGTATCCACACTCTCGCCATTTGCTGAGAGGAACTGAGCAGATATGGGTCTGCCCAGAGTAGAACGACATCGATTCTTAATAGAACAGCTGTGTAAATGACTGAAAACGGGCCCTCTCCGTGGACATCTTTAAACTACGGGCCAGCTACTAAAATCGATTAAAGTAAACATAAATATCACCGGAGGCGGCAGAAATGCACTTCGGTTCTACTTATATTTCAAAGTGTGCATTCAGATCTATTACTCAAACTCCAAAACCAAGCCATGAGAGTTATAACAGGAGGCATGAAGTCAACGCCAATTGTAGAACTGGAAAAGATTACAAATCTGCAATTCATGACCGACAGAAGAGACTGCAAAGCCCAGCAGCAAGCAGAGAAACTCAGAAGACTGACAGACTATCCAATGCATCAGAGACTAAATCATTTTGGAAATGGGAAACTAAAGTGGAGAAACTTTGCAGAAATAGTCAAAGCAAAGATGAGCGAAGACCCTATGAACACATTAACAACACCAAAGCCCATCCCTACTGTACGCAAACCTACCTGGAGGCAGTATATATTTCTAGAGGTGGTAGTAAATATACCAGGTATTGGAAACAAGAACAGCCAGACTGAAAAAGAAAGAAGAGACATAACCCTGAGGTACATAACGAAAAACTACCCAAGCATGGACTGGACCCATGCATACATCGACGGCTCTGTAACAAACACAACACAGAACGGAGGGGCAGAGGTATTCCTGAGCCTACCAAATGGTAGAAAAATAACGCTGTCAGTGGCAACTGGAAAATACTCAAACAGTTTCAGAGCGGAGGCAGAGACACTGAGAGCTGCAGTGGAAGTAATGGTGACATGCCAAAGAAATGAAAGCCAAATAGTCCTGTTTACAGATTCCCTGGCCGTAGTCACAGCACTAAAAAGCCAGAAAAATACTGAACTTAATGATTTAAGAGCAGTACTCTGTCAACTATATCAGCAGTCCGCACCAAAAAGAGTAGTGGTACAGTGGGTTCCGATGAGTCAAAAAGGCTTATTAGAGCTAGATACGTGACCAAATGGGAAACAGAACATACTGGCTACACAAAAAACGATGCCTATTACCAGTTGAACAGACGAGAGCAGGTCGTGGTCTTCAGACTTCGCACTGCCCACAATAGACTGAGATACCACCTACTCAATAAATTGAAGATAGGTGGCTCTGACGAATGCACGTGCGGTACTGGGAAAATGACCGCTGAACATCTGCTGCAAAACTGCCCGACAAACGAGGACCAGAGAAAGCAGATGTGGCCATCACCAGTGGCAACACTAGACAAGCTCTATGGCAGTGTCGACAGCCTCAGGATGACCGCTGCTTTTTTCGAAAAAAATAAAGGTTGACGTCTGACAGCGTACGAAGAAGAAGAAGAAGAAGAAGATCTATTACTGTGGATTATATTGTGACTTAACTAAACTTAACTCAACTTAACTTAAACTGGTTTAGAAGGCTCTATAGAGTATGTATACAACCATTTGATATTTTACGAAGTGCACAGTGGAAATAATTGAGAATGCCACGGAAATGTTGTGTTCCAGGTTGTAAAACAAATCGATTTATGAAGTTCGTAAGTAAGGCTATTTGAATTCGTACATTTCAAGGAAAGAAAATACGTATACCCGAGATTCTGTTGTGAATATAAACCATTTTACAGTATATAATGTTATACGTGCAGATACGTTTACGCGTGGTCTGTAGTTATAGTATTCCACGAAAAGCCCCAAGACTCAGTCAATATACAGTCCCTTCGATTTTTCTGAATCTACCAGCACATTTGTCAGAGCCTCCAGCAAAGTAAACAAGAAGAAAGAGACAATGAGCTGGCTGTCAGCGATGATAACGCTTTGAAGAAATTTTATAAAGATGATTCCATGCCGTCTTTTAAATATTTGTGTAAAGAAATCAGCAAACATACTGCCGGGTTTGATTGGATTATTGTTAAGTCTCAGCATGTAGTGACATTCTACATCATAGATGCTTCAGAATGTCAAAATGTTGTCATTTCATGGAATAGTAAAACCGATTTAACTGTCCAAGTATATTGTGATGAACCATAAATTAAGACCAGTGTTATATTCCATAATTTCACTTACTTCCAAAGTAGACAAATGGACTAAACTGGACCACGTTTTGAATCAGTTCAGACATATTGATGACTGTTCAGAGATTTTGCAATCAAATATTTTAAAAGTAATTTTGCTATTGCAAGACCAAAGTGATAAGATTGCCGTGGATGAATGAAAGGCATGTTCGCAGTCTACAATCTTTGATTGGACAGATAAAGCTAAGTGACACAACACGAAAATATGACAGTTCTGAAATGTTATGGTCTTACCAACTGTATTTGTCATCATCTAAGGTATGTGACTTTCTTCGATCAGTGTCCTTGTTCTGTCAAATAAGTCATAACTTGGGAAACTGACATCATGTTTGTCATTATCTGTTAATCTTGCTTTGGATACAAATTCCCATCTCTCCTACTTGAGGAATAACGCTTTACAGTTAGAGGCCCACAGCTTCTTTTTTTCATCGATCAACTGATGCTATGCTTCTAGTCCGGTGAGGTTCATGAAGGAGACTGGGCATTTCAGGTCTTCGCTGGTCCCCCACAGCTTTTTGAGCATAGGTCCCCAGGCCAGACTGCCTCTCTTTGGTCTGCATAGGTAGGGCATTCTTGCAGAATATGTTCTGGTATTTGCTTGGATACTCCACAATCGCACGTGGCAGTGTCTCTGAGACCCATTCTGTGGAGGTGGGCCTTGAGTCTACAGTGTCCTGTTCTGAGTCTGAAGATCTTTGTCTACCCATCTCTGCCAAGTTTGTCTATGCTGTCATTTTCTGGCTTGTATTATTTGTGCTGTTCTCTCCATTCTGTCCTCGTGGATCGTTTGATGTATTTGCTTCTTTATAGCTCTGTGGATGGGAAATCTGCTTGCCGCCACTTATGGCTTTCGCGAGTTCATCTGCTTTCTCGTTTCCAGGGATCCCACAGGGGGCTGGAATCCATTGTAGGACTAAATCTCTTTTTTGAGACAGCAATCCTATGTTGTATTTTATTTCATGTGAGTCTATCTTGTTTGTGGCTTGAGATGGCTTGTAGTACACTCATTGAGTCTGTTAGAATGACCTTTTTCTTTGTGTGTATGTTTTGGCTGATGAGAATCTGTTGCTGCATGAACAGCTTTTGCTTCAGCTCTGAAATTGGAACAAGTCTCTCCTGCTGGTATGGAGTGATTTTCTATGTCGCCATTGGAGTGTTGAATGTAGATGACACTGCTTCCCCTTGTATCGCTCACCGAGGCAAATCCATCGGTGTACGTGCGCCCACGAGTTACTAGGGTGCTGTCTCTTGAGCTCCCGTAGAACGTGACTTTTTTGCTGTGTTGCCGGCTGCTCACTTTTCTTCGTTAACCCTGGAACCTACAAGATTATTTTGGACCGGTCCTGGCTCAGTGTACAGGGTTCTGGAATGAGGGCTTCGCACTTTTTGGTTTCAGCTTCAAGGATGTCTGCGTGTTTTCTGTGGATTTCTCTGGCCAGGTGGTTGGGGCTTTTCTTTAGTAGTCTGTTTTTTGTTTTGTCTTGGAACTTCTGGTGCAAAGGATGATCAGGTAACCTCTTTTCAAACTGAGTAAGGCATTTATATTTTCTTCTTAATTCAAGGGAGGCCCACAGCAAATTTGTTTCTTTAATGATTGATGAAATGTATATACATCCTAATGTCAGTTTTAAATGTGGTATTATTCAAGGATTAGCAAACAACACTTCAAAGGAGCAGGCTAAAACTGTGATGGCATCTATGCTGTCATCTCTGTTGCTCATGCGCCAATGTTAAATTCTACAGGATCAGATTTAAAAGACATCACCTGAAAAGTTTTGGACACAGTACACACTGCTGGCTACAAAGTTGTGTGTCTGATTTCAGGCATCAATATGATTTATTGAAATATGTTTGTTTCTCTTTGGGATGTGATTCTGCAACCTGTTATCCCACACCCTTTTGATTCAAGCTGGGCACTGTTTTTTTTTTCTTTTTGATTCTGTACACTTTATAAAATGTACAAAGAATAATTGGTTGAACCAAATAGATCCATCGTAAACATTTATCTTTCCAGATCTAGGAAACTGCATTACTGTTGGCAAATCATGTTTTGTTGATTTAAAAAGCCTACACCACAGAAGAAAATCGGCTGGTCAGGCTAGCATCATCTCTGACACTCAAAGCTTTGTATCCATCAACTATTGAACGTCAGAACGTAAGCCTTGCACTCAAGATTTTCAATGAGAAAGTAATTTCAGCCTTTCATCTGTCTCTAGGTTAAAGTTATTCTGTTCATGGTACTAGAACATTCATTCAGATAATTTTGCAACTCTGGAAAATCTCTAATGTCAAGGCGCCCTGAAAGTAAGACATGCAAGAGACTGTGACAGGGAACCTTTCAAATGTTTGAATGATAGAAGGTTTGCATTCATGGATAAGTTAGTCACTTGGCTTGAAGCGTAGGATGAGATGAAGTTCAAGGCTCGTCAAGATGTTTGTCGTTAGAAACACACTTTGTTCTCACACACCATCATTTCTTTATAGTTTCTGATAAAGTACAGACAATTTCACGTATGTGTTATCAGGTAAATTACAAACTGACAGCTTGGAGTTATGATTTTCTTAGTATTGATAACTATCTGGAGAAAACTATAACATTTCTGTCCGTCAGATTATGGAGTTTGAGAAGAAGCTAAAATTGGTAGGTCTCCTTCATTATAATTCTGCAAGGTGTGGACAGTTCAGTCTGAAGGATTTCATGACTGACTGTGTGGAGGATATGGTTGTAGAAGATGTAACAAGTGGAATGAATAATTTTCCATCATTGTTGGAATAATGTATAGCTATTGACTTGAATGAGAGAGATAAAAACCATCATTATTAGATGAATGTATAGCCATTAACTTGAATGAGAGAGATAAAAACCATCATTATTAGATGAATGTATAGCCATTAACTTGAATGAGAGAGATAAAACCGTAATTATCTTTATTGCAGGTAACATATCTGATGAAGTTTGCAGAAATGTGAACTGTAATATGTGCATATCTGCACTGTGTTTGAAAATATGTATGCCCATTCAGCAAGGATCAGCATATGGCCTTTATTTGCCATATCTGAAAGATATTGACAATGGAGGTTTGAAATGGCCGTCACAGTTTATTACTAACATTGTCCTCAAAGTTTATTCTGTTTGGGAGACACTGATTTCTAAAAATGTGAACAAGAATTCTTATCGACTAAAAATCAGAGCATATTCTTTTCTGAAAAAGTGAAGAATTTGATAAATGCTTAATATTGCACTTGTGAATGTGGAATGACAATATCAGAAATGTGTTCTAATTGCTTCCAACATTATGCTGAACAATTACACCAAGATTATCAATGACAAACGATCCAAGTTCATCATGTTGCAAAGCACAAAGAAAACATTCCACTTTTCAAGGATAATGTTTATTTTTCTTCCCCTTTTCTTCTTCCTCAATCTTCTTCCATCCCTCTAAAAATATACTAGTAAATGATGAGGGATGTTCAGAGAAATATGCTGTCACTGTTCCAGTAGTTATTTTATTTTTATATGCATACATGATTTTTGCGGGTATCACCGTTTTGTTTTTTCTGTGTTAATGTTATTGTTTAACTTATTTATTCCGGTTTTGAAGACTGCTTGTTTACTACCAGTTTATTTGTTCTCAAATTTCACTTGCACCTAATACATTTATGTGCATTCAATTTATTATTTTGGAATGCATTCGCTGATTTCACCTCTACCACCTCCTATTGCATTTCATTCCATGTAATAACCAATCTCTGACTAAAAAAGTGTTTACTTATGTCAAACCTGGATCTACAATTTGTGCTCACTTTGCGCCATCAAAATTGTATCATCTGCATATTTCAGATTATTTATTGCACCTAAATATATATTCAGCACATATTAAAGGCTTTATTGTTTGTCAGATCAACTTGTATGGGGCCTGGTGAAAATGTCCCCTCAACACTGCCTAACTTACACATACCTTACGTACCCATTAATTGCTAGCTAGGCAGGAATCAGACCCTGTATGAGACGATCAGTTTAACTGGTCTACTTACTACCCGGTCGCTCATACTGTAGCAAGACATATGGCAAACGTCAGTTTAGTTATTTAAAAAGCAACAAAAATGATACATAGTAAAACTTTAAAATCAAAGCAAAATTATACATAGTAAAAGTATAAAATACTGCCACAATGATACACAGTAATACTTTAAAATCAAATCAAAAGTATATATAGTAAAAGTGTATAATATTGTCACAATAATACATAGCAAAATTTCTAAATAAAAATTACACAAAGAATTTTAAAATATAATTCCAATTATACATAGCAAAAAAGGACAAATGCGATCACAATTGTGCATAGTAAAATACTATCATAATGATACATATTAACATTTTAAAATTCAATCAAATTGATTAATATTAAAACTTTATAATTATCAAAATCATACACAGAAAAACTATAAAATAGTCAAAATGATGCACAGTAAAACTATAAAATAGTCAAAATGATACATAGTAAAACTGTAAAATAGTCAAAATGATACATAGTAAAACTATAAAACAGTCAAAATGATACACAGTAAAACTATAAAATAGTCCAAATGATACACAACAAAACTGAAAAATAGTCAAATTGATACACAGCAAAACTCTAAAATAATGAAAATCTAAAATAGTCAAAATCATACATAGTAAAATTCTAAAATAGTCATAGCCAAAGTGATACAAAGTGGAACTTTGAAACACAATAGTATAAAATTCAACTTCAGCTTTTGAATTAATATTTGTTTTCTTTATACTGTTCGTGTATATGTTAGCCGATTCCAGACAAACCTATGGATTGTGCATATTTTTTACACTGCTTACGTCATGAATGTTATTTTTAACACAGGGGCAAAAGAATGCGCCGAGAAAATATTCTGTGATGAAGATATGACGTTTTGCACCTGGTTTTCGTGTGTACATGTTCAGATGTTGGAGATTGGCTATGTACAGAATTCTTGGCGAGAGAGAGAATTAATGAATGAGGATGTCTGGGAGAGATGAATGATAACCATTTGGGTTATGGAAGGAATGTTTAAGAACCGTAGGACAGAACAAATTAGACCGTTTCTCACGTGCGTCTTGGTCCGAGGTCAGACTTAATCATGCGTGAAGACACGGGGTAAGGAGACTAACGTCTGGTCGGATCCCGAGTGGTACGCCGGGGTCTTTGTGTATGACAAGAACAAGAATAGCACCCACTGTCCCACGAAGAGCATGTCGTAAGAGGCGACTAACTGTGTGACATGGCATAACACCGGTCATGGTTAGATGATTTGTTAAGAGTAGCATAGATAGTGCCTAACAGGCTGCGGGTCTACTTTTCTCTAGTGTTTGAGTCTGTTAAGATGAACTCGCACATCGGTTAACCACCCTTCGCGGCACTTTTCCGAAAGTAGCGGAGTAATACGCTGCTCGAGCCTGGCCCGCTAAGCAGGAAATCCTCCTTCCGGCTACATCCAGCTCCGACCAGAGCTGGGACCTGCGCAGGGGGCATCAGCCCCTGTAGAAGTACAGGTCGACAAAGTGGGACCTGCGCAGGGGGCATCTGCCCCTGTAGAAGTACAGGTCGACTAAGAACTAATAACATCTGGTCAGGCACACCATGCTGATCGGTCAATGTAGGTTTGGATTAGGCACAATATGCTGGCCAAGAGCCCTACCTTACTTTCACGCGAGTATCACTGGAAACTGTGGCAGTCTCGCTAGCCAGACCGAGGACCAACGTGATCCCCGTAGTAGTGAGTGTCGCGCAAATATAGCCAAGCATAACACAGCCGCCTAGAAGACTATCAGCACGCTCAGGATGTGAGAGAAGCTTCTGTAACCCATCACTTAACGACACTTTCTAGGGCCCACAACAGAGTGAACTCACAGTGGGAATTCACAACTCTCAACACTGGTCTCTCGTCGATGGACATTTAAACTTAACTGCGCGTGCGTGCGTGTGTGTGCGCGCGAGCGTGTGCGAGAGAGAGAGAGAGAGAGAGAGAGAGAGATGTATATAGAGAGAGAGAGATATCTAGAGAGAGAGAGAGTGGTGGCAGTGTAGTAACAGATGATGCAGAAAACTTTTTTTTCTGAATCATTGTTCGTTCTCAATCCAAGCCTTGAAAAGGGTTTTACATGTAGCAGATTGTAGTCCGGAGAACGAAATTCGTTGTGTCGTAGTTTACAGCTTGACTACGATAGTTATATCTATCGGTCCGACACTTCCGAATTAGTATTAGCACACATATATAAACTTGACAGTGTTGTTGTTGTTGTTGTTGTTGTTGTTGCTGTTGCTGCTTCTGCTGCTGCTATTTTTCCCCCCACAATGAGTACTATTACTCATTTGTGCGCCCTAAAAAGGACGTGAAGTGGCGGATTGTCGTAGCTTTCCTTACATCCCGAGCGTGCTGGTGAAGGTGGATCGGAGTCCTCCAGTGGTTGTACTGTGCTTGGTTTTATCTGCGTGTCGCTCACTACTAGGGAGAGCACGTCGATCCATCACCTTGTTAAGCCAGGCTGCCGTGAAAACAGCCCGTTTCCAAGAAGGGCTGCGTGTACGCCGAGGTGAGGGACTTGGCCAGTATATTTTGCCTGACCTTCACTAACATGTATGATCAGGTTGTTGTGTCTGACCAGACGTTAGTCTTCCTTTCCATAAACTTTACAGAATGTATTTCTCAAAATGTACCCAAATTAGCGCCATCATCGGATTAAAAGAGAGAGATAGAGAGAGAGAGAGAAAGGGGGGGGGGGGGGAAGAGGGTAGCCAAATGAACGAACAAACACTTATCTGAACTCCTTGCGTAATTTACGAACGCTGTTTTCACTTTGGGTGCTTGGCTGTCTATTTTCAGCGATGGAGTTTAAAATTAGTCTCTCTCTCATTCTCTCCCTCCCCATCCTTCTCAACGAGTGAGAACACATCTACCACTGTCCTCTACATATATCGCGGAATACAGATCCGTGACATTTTGCCTTCATTCGTGGCATGAGGTAGTGGTTAGTTATAATAATAAGGTGAGATATTGTTTAAACAAAAATGCTATTCGTTCGCTCTTCATCGTCTACATCTGCACCATTTTTCTAGAGGATTTGGGGGGCGCGAGATTTTCATAAAGCTCACCTAGTTTTTTTAGGGTTTCTTTTCTTCTTATTTATCGTTGCTGCTGGCGGAGAGCCTGGTTTAGAGATATCGCCAGGTTGCGGTGGACTTACGTTTACGGCATTAGAGTTTTAACCTTGGTTTTTTTTGTCTGCTTGTTTGTCTGTGTCCTTCGTGTATATTTGTTTCTCTACATTCCTGATAGTTTCGTCAGCGAGTCCATGTGTAGGGGAGAGTAGACTAGCGTCCGGCCAGGCAAAACATACTGATCGGACAATATTAGTCAGAGCCAGGCAAAACATACTCATCGGACAATATTAGTCAGGGCCAGGCAAAACATACTGATCGGGCAATATTAGTCAGGGCCAGGCAAAACATACTGATTGGGCAATATTAGTCAGGGCCAGGCAAAACATATTGATCGGGCAACATTAGTCAGGGCCAGGCAAAACATACTGATCAGGCGATATTAGTCAGGGCCAGGCAAAACATACTGATCGGACAATATTAGTCAGGGCCAGGCAAAACATACTGATCGGACAATATTAGTCAGAGCCAGGCAAAACATACTGATCGGACAATATTAGTCAGGGCCAGGCAATACATACTGATCGGGCAATTTTAGTCGGGGCCAGGCAAAACATACTGATCGGGCAATATTAGCCAAGGCCAGACATAAATATACTGGTCAAGACCCCCGCCTCACTTCTACAAAGTCCTTCCTAGAAACGGGCTGTTTCGTGACAGTCTGGATAACGAGGTGGGGGATGGACCACATAGTCGGGAGCGACATGCAGATGAAGCCGAGAGTAGCACAAACGCCTGGAGAACCCCAGTCTACTTTCATCAGTGCGGTAGGGATGTGATGAAACCAACAGCAGTCCTTCATGTATCGTCCTTCTAATGTCCTACAAAAGAATCAATTCACTCATTGTGGACATTCAACAACAATGCCCAATTGTGTTATGTCGCAAACAGACGCATCATCATCAGCTGCCTTGTTGAACTACACAATGGCCTTCGTGAGCTCCTAAGTGGCATAGCCATGTGAGTTCTTGTTTCTTGTGGCAAAATGTTACTGGTTTAATCCCTAGCCTCGACACGCTCCAATCTAACCAATTGTAAATGTTTGTCTTTAGCAGCCTTGGACCGCAACTGTGTGTGACCTATTGCATCTCTTCTTCTTTTTCTTCTTCTTCTTCTTCTTTTTCTTCTTCTTCTTCATCTATTAACTGATGCTATGTTTCTACCCGGCGAGGTTCACTAATGAGACTGCTTTTGAGATCTTGGCCGGTCCCCTACAGCTTGTCGAGCACGGTCTTTACCAGGTTGTACCTGCCAACGTCGTCAAGCGACAGAAGTTGAAAGATGAGGTGCCAAGGAACGTACGTTGCACATGTCCACCAACGTTTCCTCAAGTTTCGTCTCTTCCTCGCTACTCGCACCACTCTCTCTCTCTCTCTCTCTCTGTCTCTCTGCCGCTCTATCTATCTTTATCTCTCTCACACACAATTTCTATCTCTCTCTCTCTCTCTCTCTCTCTATATATATATATATATATATATATATATATATATATATATATATATATATATATCTTTCTCTTATATCATTGTATTTCTCACATTTGCCACTTTGGTATTAAACATTGATCTCACAAACGTTGCTGTTTTTGTTGTAAAGTTTCCATCACAGTCTTGTGACCTCTACCTTTCCCTCATATCTCTCTTCCTCTCTCTCTCTCTCTCTCTCTCTCTCTCTCTCTCTCTCTCTCTCTCATATTTCATTGTCTTCCTCACCTTTTCGACTGACATAGGATCAGGTTCTTACAAACACTGCTGTGGAATTTATTATTATCTTAACGTAGCCGTCGCAGTATTGCGGCCTCTATCCTTCCCTCCTCTCTCTCTCTCTCTCCCTCTCTCTCCCCCTCCCTCTCTCTCTCACCCTCCCTCTCTCTCTCTCTCCCTCTCTCTCTCTCTCTTCATCACTCTGTATGCCTATAAAGCTCATGTTTTCCTATTGAGCTATTGCTCCTGAATGTCACACATTCATCCCGGATCTGACAAACAATGTTATTTGTTTTATTCTGTAGCGTCTCCGTCGCAGTCTGCCGCCCTCCCTCATTCGACGGATGTCAACAAGCACGTGGACCACCACAACCTCAGCCACAGGCATGCCAACCCTGGAGCCAGAGCCGTGTCGACTTCGATCTTCCTCTTTTCGACATTCACGCGAAGGGACCCCAGGTTCAAGCCCCAATGGAAGCCGCAGCAACAGCCCTTCGCCCTCGTCCAACACGACAACCGTTCTCACCATCCCCAAGTCGCGCTCTTTCTCATTGGCTTCCGCCTCTACCACACAACCTTCGTACCAGCGGCGGTTCTCCTCCAGAAAGAGCACGACTAACGAGTCTGCCGCGAACGCATACGACGCCAGTCCCACCAGGCTGGATTCCAGACCCCCTGTCAGCCCTCTAGCCCGCTCAGGAGAGCCGAACGAAGCGGTAGAGGAGCCCGTTCCAGTGAAACTGACCAAGGACATCTCCAGCTCGGCCCTTATACAGAAGCGTTTCATTACCTCGGACTATGACAGTAGTGATTCTCCCAGCAGCAGTGACCACAGCGACAACGTCGGCGCCCCTGAAGATGTCCCTGGATCTCTACCAAGAAAGGTGAGTTTGTATGTGGGGGTATCTTACTGCTGTTTTGGCACTGGCCAAAGGAGGTGGGACCAGAGTGCCTGCATCCTGAATTGACTCCAGTCGTCTTGACTTATCTCTTGCCACTGGTTCAAGGCAGCTCGCACCAGAGAGTGAGGTTGATGACCAGCGCAACCGCTTTCTCACTATAATCCAAATGCAGTGCAAGTTACATCATCAAGACAAAAACTGTCTAATGGTGTCGCCTTCATCGCTTGTGATGGGCAACTGACTTTAAGTGAATGCACATTCTGCTTAGCGTCATTCGTATTACAAATAATGTGTACATGCCAAAAGCTAGCCATGTAATTGAGACTTCCATCGGGTTTTCAGTTATTGTTGAAGGTTAATGTGAGGCCAAAAGCTAGCCATGTAATTGAGACTTCCATCGGGTTTTCAGTTATTGTTGAAGGTTAATGTGAGGCCAAAAGCTATCCAGGTAATTGAGACTTCCATCGGGTTTTCAGTTATTGTTGAAGGTTAATGAGAGGCCAAAAGCTAGCCATGTAATTGAGACTTCCATCGGGTTTTCAGTTATTGTTGAATGTTAATGTGAGGCCTAAAGCTAGCCATGTAATTGAGACTTCCATCGGGTTTTCAGTTATTGTTGAAGGTTAATGTGAGGCCAAAAGCTAGCCATGTTATTGAGACTTCCATCGGGTTATCAGTTATTGTTGAAGGTTAATGTGAGGCCAAAAGCTAGCCAGGTAATTGAGACTTCCATCGGGTTTTCAGTTATTGTTGAAGGTTAATGTGAGGCCAAAAGCTAGCCATGTAATTGAGACTTCCATCGGGTTTTCAGTTATTGTTGAAGGTTAATGTGAGGCCAAAAGCTAGCCAGGTAATTGAGACTTCCATCGGGTTTTCAGTTATTGTTGAAGGTTAATGAGAGGCCAAAAGCTAGCCATGTAATTGAGACTTCCATCGGGTTTTCAGTTATTGTTGAAGGTTAATGTGAGGCCAAAAGCTAGCCATGTAATTGAGACTTCCATCGGGTTATCAGTTATTGTTGAAGGTTAATGTGATGCCAAAAGCCAGCAATGAAATTGAGACTTCCATCGAGTTATCAGTTATTGTTGAAGGTTAATGTGAGGCCAAAAGCTAGCCATGTAATTGAGACTTCCATCGGGTTATCAGTTATTGTTGAAGGTTAATGTGAGGCCAAAAGCTAGCCATGTAATTGAGACTTCCATCGGGTTATCAGTTATTGTAGAAGGTTAATGTGAGGCTAAAAGCTAGCCATGTAATTGAGACTTCCATCGGGTTTTCAGTTATTGTTGAAGGTTAATGTGAGGCCAAATCTAGCCATGTAATTGAGACTTCCATCGGGTTATCAGTTATTGTTGAAGGGTAATATGAGGCCAAAAGCTAGCCATGTAATTGAGACTTCCATCGGGTTTTCAGTTATTGTTAAAGGTTAATGTGAGGCCAAAAGCTAGCCATGTAATTGAGACTTCCATCGGGTTATCAGTTATTGTTGAAGGTTAATGTGAGGCTAAAAGCTAGCCATGTAATTGAGACTTCCATCGGGTTATCAGTTATTGTTGAAGGTTAATGTGAGGCCAGAAGCTAGCCATGTAATTGAGACTTCCATCGGGTTATCAATTATTGTTGAAGGTTAATGTGAGGCTAAAAGCTAGCCATGTAATTGAGACTTCCATCGGGTTATCAGTTATTGTTGAAGGTTAATGTGAGGCTAAAAGCTAGCCATGTAATTGAGACTTCCATCGGGTTATCAGTTATTGTTGAAGGTTAATGTGAGGCCAGAAGCTAGCCATGTAATTGAGACTTCCATCGGGTTATCAGTTATTGTTGAAGGTTAATGTGAGGCCAGAAGCTAGCCATGTAATTGAGACTTCCATCGGGTTTTCAGTTATTGTTGAAGGTTAATGTGAGTCATATGGCAACAATTGTTGTCGGGGATGAAGATAACTCTTCCTGGGCTAAGCCGTAAGCTATGTGAGGTGGATTTGCCAGTTCACTTCCTTGTTGTTTATAACTTCCCAAACTCATACTGGAGGAGAGATCGTACCAGGAACGAACCACACCCGGAACTATTTATCTATCTATTTATCTATCGATCTATCTATCTATCTATCTATCTATCTATCTATCTATCTATCTATCTATCTATCTATCTATCTATCTATCTATCTATATATCTATCTATCTATCTATCTATATGTCTGTCTGTCTGTCTGCCTGTCTATATGTCTGTCTCTCTCTCTCTCTCTCTCTCTCTCTCTAATCTAATCTTATCGTATCTAATCTTGTCTAATCTTATCTAATCGTATCTATCTATCTATCTATCTATCTATCTATCTATCTATCTATCTATCTATCTATCTATCTATCTATCCTAATCTAATCTAACCTTATCTATCTATCTTTCTTCATTCTACTTATGTTGTTAGACGTCTTGTGGTGGTGTGACCTCCTTTGTTTCATTTTATTTTTGGCAGGCGAATATCTTAGTGACTTGCCAGTTCAATCCCAGCACATGTTAGCCCCTGAAATATACGATCGCCTATTTTTGGGACTAGTGGTGGTGGAAGCGTAAATTCGATCCGCAGGCTGTCAGGTGCCATCTATACCGCTTCCCTAATCATATAACCAAGACCTGATGTTATAGCCACACAGTCCCATGTTTACGGCTTATTCCCTGTTGCTCCAGTTGTACGGCCATCTAATACGAGCGTGCGGACTACCAAGCAGGATACGTAAAGGCACAGTCTCTGGCAAGGGAAAAAAGAGGTCGCACCCAAGAGGCGCTGGACAGATTATGTTAGAAAGTAGGCGACAAATGATTCAGAAAATAATAGCTAGATCTGATGACTTAACGACCTCCAGGGCTCACGGTAACGAAGCGATGAGAGAGACGAAGCCAGCATAACTTACATATGGATTCTGGGGTCTCAGAAAACAAACCTAGTCCTGCAGTGGATACTCCGCTGTGCAATCCTGGGAAACGAGAAAGCATGTGAGCTCGCAAAATCCGGAAATGGTGGAGCGCCATCCACAGAGCTATAACAAAGCAAAACTACTCATCAAGCGATCCATGAAGACGGAATTGAGAGACCAGCACAAAGAATACAAGCCAGAACATGACAGCATAGGCAAACATGGTAGAGGGCGGCGGACAAAGATATCCAGACTCATAACTGGACATTCCAGACTCATAACTGGACATTCCAGACTCATAACTGGACATTCCAAACTCATAACTGGACATTCCAGTCTCCTAACCCACCTCCACAGAATGAGTCTCAGAGACATCGCCACGTGCGATTGTGAAGCACCCAATCAAGCACCAGAACATATCTTGCAGAACTGTCATGCTTATACAGACCAAAGAGAGGCAATCTGGGCCGGGGAGCGACCATCCTCGAAAAGCTGTCGGGGCCCGACGAAGACCTGAAACGCAGTCTCCTTCGTGAATCTCACTGGAATAGAAGCATATCATCAGTTAATCGAGAAAAAAGAAGATTCTATGGAGTAAATAATATGCCCACTGTTAACTTTCAAGCCTTTCAGAACATAAAGGCGTGTTCAAATGAGACCGGACCTAACTGCGGGTGTGATACGGTGACTCGGTATCGCCACACTTGTATCACCATACACTGCCTGCATTCTGCGATGAATGTCTGCTAGTCGACATACATTAGCTATTAGAAACCAAATCACCGCTCGCTGATCAGCTCTGTATGGATTCCGTATCACACCCGCCATGTTTTTAACGGTCTGCCGAGGAAACTATGAGTCGGAGGATAATGAAATTTTGCAAACTTGACGGTTGGTATGTGCTGTTTACACTAGAATCAAGGTCATCATGCGCATCGTACCTATGTTCACTTTGTGCAGTTAGGTCGGGTTTCATTTGAACACTCCTCGTACAATTACAGAGAAATGTACGTAAGACTGTTCAATCAAATGTCGACAAGGGAACTGACATGTACTGATTATCTGTCCTGGAGGCTGACATGCATTGAAGGTCTATCAGGGGGGTTGACCTTCAACCACTGAAACATGACCTCTGCGGGACTTTGATCACATTAGGTCACTTGCTGCCAAGGCAGAACTGTATTGGTAACCTAATTGTTGTAAACGTGATCAACTTTCTGTAAACGTAATGTAGGACACGGTAATGCAGGCAGGGCAGAAACTGGTCACCAACTCCACATACAATAATTCCAAAGTGGTATTTTCTTTTGAGAGATACAACTTAGAAATACAGAGTAGATTAGTCCAGTAAAAACAGACGGTTGAATAGGAAAAACGTTGGGGATGTTATGATGTGCATTGAGGATGTTCTCATGTGCACCGATGATGTTCTTATGTGCACTGAGGATGTTCTGATGTGCACCGATGATGTGAGATGTGCACTGCTGACTTTCTGATGTGCACTGAGGATGTTCTAATATGCACTGAAGATGTGGTGATGTACACTGAGGATGTTCTGATGTGCACTGAGGATTTTCTGGCGTGCATTGAGGATGTTCTGATGTGCACTGAAGATGTGATGAGGTGCACTGATTATGTTCTGATATGCACTGAGGATGTGGTGATGTGCACTGAGGATGTGGTGATATGCCCTGATGATGTTATGATGTACACTACGGATGTCGGATGTGCACTGATGATGTTCTGATGTGCACTGATGATGTTCTGATGTGCACTGATGATGTGGTAATATGCACTGAGGATGTTCTGATGTACACTGAAGATGTTCTGATGTACACTGAGGATGAGGTTATGTACACTGAGGATGAAGATATGTACATTGATGATGTTCTGGTGTACACTGAGGATGTGGTGATACTCAGTGATGAAGCGCTGATACAAAGGTAGAACGTGTTGATACATAGGGATGATGTGCTGATACATGGGGGAATATGCTGATAACACATGGATGATATGCTGATACGCAGAGAGGATGTGCTGATATACACTTAGGATGAGGTGATACACGGGATGATGTATTGATAGACGCTAGTGCAGAACTGTACCGTATTACACACATCAAGCAGACAAACTGGCTAGACAGAGGAGAATAAACAATGTAATGAATGTACATCACCGTTAGGGAAAGCTGTGGAGATCGTTGATGAAATGTGCTGTTCGTCTTCGCATATATTCAAGATGAAGAAGAAAGTAACGTTGGACAGAGGAATGTTGTATCAATAAAGTCTGTTTTTGCCCATTTTAAAGAAACAGACATAAGACGCTTCTTTCTGTGAGTTAGCTTTGGTGAATTAACTTAGTGTGTATACACTTGAGGTTAATTCAGTCAGTTTTGGTGAACTAAAGTAGTGTGTGTACATTTTAAAGTAATACAGTCAGTTTTGGTGAACTAAAGTAGGATTTGTACACTTGAGAGTAATACAGTCAATTTTGGTGAACTAAAGTAGTGTGTGTACACTTGAGAGTAATACAGTCAACGTTGGTGTTCTAAAGTACTGTGTGTACAGAGTCAATAAAAGCAGTATATTCAGGCGCATATAAAGGTAACTCTTTGAGATAAGAACTGGAGTGACACACGACTTCTACATACGAAAGTGCACTTCAATGAATGTTGATGATCTGGCTCTTCTGTCTCACAAGCACAGCCACAACGAGGTGCATATTAAAATCAATATATTTACTTGAGAGAGGAATCACAGATGAGCAATATCAATAGTTCGACAAACTGGAGAGAGGAATTACAGATGAGCAATATCAATAGTTCGACAAACTGGAGAGAGGAATTACAGATGAGCAATATCAATAGTTCGACAAACTGGAGAGAGGAATTACAGATGAGCAATATCAATAGTTCGACAAACTGGAGAGAGGAATTACAGATGAGCAATATCAATAGTTCGACAAACTGGAGAGAGGAATTACAGATGAGCAATATCAATAGTTCGACAAACTGGAGAGAGGAATTACAGATGAGCAATATCAATAGTTCGACAAACTGGAGAGAGGAATTACAGATGAGCAATATCAATAGTTCGACAAACTGGAGAGAGGAATTACAGATGAGCAATATCAATAGTTCAACAAACTGGAGAGATGAATTACAGATGAGCAATATCAATAGTTCGACAAACTGGAGAGAGCAATTACAGATGAGCAATATCAATAGTTCGACAAACTGGAGAGAGGAATTACAGATGAGCAGTATCAATAGTTCGACAAACTGGAAAGAGGAATTACAGATGAGCAATATCAATAGTTCGACAAACTGGAGAGAGGAATTACAGATGAGTAATATCAATAATTCGACAAACTAAAGAGAGTAATTACCGATGAGTATTATCAATAATTCGATAAACTGGAAAGAGGAATTACATATGAGTAATATCTAAATTGAACAAACTGGAGAAAGGATCTAAGTATGAGTAATATGACTGCTGGTGATGTGCTACAAGAGGGACCAACCGATCAGGATCAGAGAAAGAGCATCTGCACGTCAACAATACTGTATTTGGACCCACTATTTGGTGATACAGATCATCAAATATGACCGCTGGTTACTTCAGATTTATTCAGCTTGGTTCATGACAACACGCGAAGAAGAAGAAGGAAGAAGAGTAGATACTAACTTACTGTCCGTGTCCAAGCACCACGTCATATAGGGTTCATCCAGTGTTCAGCGACTTCGTTTGCCCTGTCGTTCGCCTTCAGGGTGTAGCTTTCCTCACATGTATCCGGGAGGTTGGGACAAATCATCAGATGACCCGGATCTTGTACCACGCCGCAGTCACATGTATGGCCGTCTGAGAGACCTCACTTTCATGTTTTTCCTACATCGCGATACGCCAGTTCGATACTTCCAAAGTGAGTAGGGTAAGTGATGGCCAGGGACAGGTTCCTCCTGGGTTCTGTATCATTTCGTGCCACAATTCAGTGCGACGACTTTCAGAGCGTGACTGCGTGAGCTGTGTCGATTTAAGGAAACTATGCCTGGACTTGAGTCGTGAGATATGCTTCTGTTGTCCGAACATTTGGGTGTCTGGGGTCGTTTTCCTGTTTCTGTCATTCAAATGTAGCAGCCACACCTCGTCTGACGGCAGGTGTAGCTATGCCAATAATAGGGGGTATTTAGCAATTAGTGTTGATTTTAGGCATCCTGCCTGCCTTATTTATTGCTATATTAACGAGTTTTACGTGGTTAGTTTCTCCAGAAGAATAAAAAAGAAAAGGAGGAAGACTGACTGTATGTTAGATGATGACATTACAATCGATTTAGCGATCATCCATAAACTGCTCGAGTTTGTAGTAAAGCATAGGTCCATCGTGAATAGGACGGATGCTTGGGAGTATATAGTCAGTGGGCAACAGGAACCACCAGCAGCAATGGTATCCGCCATTCACATATGCGTATGTCTGTAACGCAGTGATGTCGGTTCTGCTTAACATTACATTGCAATACAATACAATAGTACGCTTAGGCGACCATAGCCCGTCGTGTTGAATGGCCATGCCCATGGCCCAGTCTGATGGCCGCGTCCCAGGCGGCCTGCAGTCCTGTTGGGAGGTGGCGAACTGTTTTAGCCAGGTCAAGCGAGGGCGACCCCGATGACGTCCTCAGTATGGGCACGGCCTCTTCCTGCCCCTCGCCACCACAGCCTGTCGGAGCATCTCGTGGGCTGGGACTTCCTGGGAAAGGCGAACAACGTGACTGAAGTGGGAGAGGCGACGGCGATCAATCGTTGAGGTAACCTCTGCAACATAACATTGGCCTGTGTTAATATCATGTCATGTTAAATCAGTTCACTCAATCCTGATTATACTTAATGTCTCTACCTTTCTCTTACACCAGGATCTGCTCCGAATATCGACCAGTTCTGTACCCAAGGTCAAGGAGAAAGTACGGCAGCTTCACGAGGAGGATGACGATAATGAACGAGAGGATAACGACGACGACGATGATGAAGAAGAGGAGCAAGAACTTGTAGATAACGGGAAGAGGGATTCATTAACGAAACTGTCGCCGTCCTCCACAAAGAGTAGTGCAATACCAGTCATTGAGAGTAGTGAGCTAAATCTATTATTTGATCCTGAGCAAGAGGTGGAGAAATCCCCCATGTTTCACATTAGCCGGCTCAATGAATGGGACTACCCCATCTTTGATGTTGCTGCCGCAGAGGGGACGTTGCTCCTCACGAAGGTTAGTATTCAGTTTGTTGTCTGTTGATGATAGTGGTTGTCATGGTGTGATAATGGTGGAGGTTAATGGTTTTAGTAATAATGACACTGATGACAATTTCACTGGTGATGGTGCCGGTATGATAATGATGGTAATGGATGTAATGCTGTTGACGTTGGGGTTGGCGATCGTTGCAGCTGTTGTGACATTTGATTGTTGGTTGTTTAGTTATTTGCGAAGAGTTTGAACTTTGCAACTTAATTGTTTTCTTTTTCTTTGCATTCCGGATATTTGGTCATGCTATATCTGCAGGTCAGTGGCCATGATGAAGTCTGTAGTCTTCACCAGGTCGGAGCGACTGCCCCACAGCTTTTAGTTCAGCTCCGCACCCTCTGGCCAGGTTTGGCGTATCATTTCCCTATAGAGTTGGCATTCCTGTAGAATGTGTTAGGATTCTGACACCCCCTGTTCCACATGGACATTCATCGATGTGTTAGATCTTCAGTCGGTATAGATGTTCTAGTAGTCTGCAGTGACCAGTTCTCAGTCTAAATAATGTAGCTTGTTGGTTTCTTTTGAGTTGGGGATTCCGTGGCGAAGTGGTTAAGCCGTCGGCCTCATGGTTAGGTGGTGTGGATTCGACTCCGGACTACGTCGTCCTTTTCAGGGTGCTTGATGCGGAGTCCCCTGCATCTCGTAGTCGCCCACTAGTTGTCTTGTCCTTGACTTGCCACTGGGGTTGGGCAGCGTGAGACGAGAGAGTGAGGATAAAAAGTAGCTCAGTTAATCCTTACTAAAAATAGCGCTAGCAAAATTAATTATGCCATCATCGTCTACGATGGACGGCGGCCTTTGCCTTTGAGTTGGTAAATTGGGTCTGGTCTACCGCCAATGTTCATTATCTCTCCATTGGTGTTTATAATGGTTTCTGATGATGGTCTTAATCTCTCTGTTTGGTACTCGATGATTAAATTGTCCCTTTTTACTGCCATCTATTGCTATAGCGTCAGCTGACTCATTCCCTGTGATTCCGCAGTGGAGAGTAGCCATTGTAGCACACATTTTCTAAGTTCTGCTCTGATTTCTGATAACAGCAGTTCATTGTTTGTTTTCTGTATTGCTTTTAATAGAAATGTGCAGTCTGTCAAGACAACCATGTTTGTTGCAATCTTTGATGTAGAAGATACACAGAACATTGCTTTTCTCGAATGTATGGATTGTTCTAATTGTAATGATGGGGATTATGATGATTATGAAGCGTCTTCTTGTTCTTCTACGTTTGTCCTGAAAAGGACGTTGAGGCATTGTGTCATAGTTTGCAGGGAGACTGCAAAATCTACACCTTTTGGCCTGACCCATCAGATTTCAGCTGGCTTTTTTTTAGTACTGGGTTTGTCTCCCACTGTGAACCCTATACCGGCTGCATTAGTGACTAGTGCAGTCTGTTTCCACTGCCGTCACGTGGAGGTGGAATAGGATCATGGTCAGCTACGGTTCGCTAATCCTGATGGAAGCCATGATGAAGTTTGACTGAGCTGACGTTTGCTTGTATAATATGCCTTTGTAATATCACATCTTTAATGTAGCATACGTAACTGAATATTGTTTGGCAACCAAATATGTTCAACTCACTGCTAAAGATGCAACAATGAATGTTCTGACAGCAGTCAACGAATCATAGTTGGCAAAGACCTTCTTCAGCGTTCAGGCTTTTTGGTCATGCTAGATCTGTAGTCCTGTCACTAGCATGACGTTCACAGTTCTCTCCAGGTCTGGGTGTCAGCATATTATGTTCGAAATGAGCAAATATCGCAGTCAAAGCTGTAAACTAGGGACACAGCGCATTCCTTTCTTCAGACTACATCCTGCTACTTGCAAAGCCCTGTTCAGGGCTTGGTAGCAGGGGATTGAGAATGAACGCAGAAGAAGAAGACGAAGGGCATGTCCTGTCAGATTATTTTCTTTAGACATGTACGGTAAGATTCTTTTCTTTAGACATGTACAGCCCGTGCGGTACTGGCAAAATGACCGCTGAACATCTGCTGCAGAACTGCCCGACATACGAGGATCAGAGAGAGCAGATGTGGCCATCACCAGTGGAACTGCAAGACAAGCTCTATGGCAGTGGCGACAGCCTCAGGATGACCGCCGCTTTTTTCGAAACAATAATGGTTTTTATCTGACTGCGTACGATGAAGAAGAAGACATGTACAGTGAGATCATCTTCTTTAGACATGTGTGGTGAGATTATCTTTTCTAGATATGTACGGTGAGATTATCTTCTTTAGACATGTATGGTGAGATTATCTTTAGACATGGCTGGTGAGATTATCTTCTTTAGACATGTGTGGTGAGATTATCTTTAGACATGTGTGGTGAGATTATCTTTTTTAGACATGTATGGTGAGATTATCTTTTCTAGATATGTACGGTGAGATTATCTTCTTTAGACATGTATGGTGAGATTATCTTTAGACATGTGTGGTGAGATTATCTTTTCTAGATATGTGTGGTGAGATTATCTTCTTTAGACATGTATGGTGAGATTATCTTTAGACATGTGTGGTGAGATTATCTTTTCTAGATATGTACGGTGAGATTATCTTCTTTAGACATGTATGGTGAGATTATCTTTAGACATGTGTGGTGAGATTATCTTTTCTAGATATGTACGGTGAGATTATCTTCTTTAGACATGTATGGTGAGATTATCTTTAGACATGTGTGGTGAGATTATCTTTTCTAGATATGTACGGTGAGATTATCTTCTTTAGACATGCATGGTGAGATTATCTTTAGACATGTGTGGTGAGATTATCTTTTCTAGATATGTATGGTGAGATTATCTTCTTTAGACATTTATGGTGAGATTATCTTTAGACATGTGCGGTGAGATTATCTTTAGACATGTACAGTGAGATCATCTTCTTTAGACATGTGTGGTGAGATTATCTTTTCTAGATATGTACGGTGATATTATCTTTTTTAGACATGTGTGGTGATATTATCTTCTTTAGACATGTACGGTGAGATTATCTTTTTTAGACATGTATGGTGAGATTATCTTTAAACATGTGCGGTGAGATTATCTTTAGACATGTACAGTGAGATCATCTTCTTTAGACATGTGTGGTGAGATTATCTTTTCTAGATATAAGTTCGGTAAGATTTTCTTTTTTAGACATGTATGGTGAGATTATCTTTAGACATGGCTGGTGAAATTATCTTCTTTAGACATGTACGGTGAGATTATCTTTTGTATATATGTACGGTGAGATTATCTTCTTAGGGCATATACAGTGAGATTCTGTTTTTAGGGCATGCCTGTCCAGTGAAATTCTCTAATTAAGGCATGGCAAATTCGATTCTTTTCTTAGTACATGTCTGGTAGATTCTCTACTTTAGGGCATGTTTGGTGAGATTCTCTTCTTAGGGCATGCCCCATTAGATTCTCTTCTGAGGTCATTGCCGATGCGATTCCAGCACCGACTAGTAAGGAGTGTGTGCTTGTCTTCTTTATTGCTGTTGGTAAGAAGTTCTTGGCTGCTGATGATGTTTGGTCAGCAAATTATATGAATCTCTTACATGAATGATGTTTCAATGAAATTAATAATATGCACAGGAAACGCCATTTCCTTCACGATTTTCTGCAGATTTTGATGTTTAACCATATCGAAGGCCTTGGTGTAATCAATGAAACACGTGTGCAGGTCTACATTAAACTCTCTACATTTTTCATAGATATTCCTCATATTGAATATGTGGTCCCTGGTCCCTCTGTGTTTCCTAAAACCTGCCTGGTCTACGTGAATTTCAGATTCAAACCTTTTCTCTATCTTTCTTAATAGGATTTGCACCAGTATCTTGCTAGCGTGGCTGATCAGCGTGATAGTTCGGTCGTTCGTGCACAGCTTCAGGTTGCCTGTTTTGGGGAGGGGAATATAAATTGATTTCTTCCATGCTTCTGGCCACTCTGCGCTGTGCCATATCTGTTTACACAGCTTGTGATAGACTCGAGCAATTGCCTCCCCTCCTGCTTGTATTAGCTCTGCTGGGATATCATCACATCCTGGGGACTTTTTCAGTCTTTTAATTGCAGAGCGTACTTCTTCCAATGTTGGTTCAGGTTCTTTCTCATCCTTTCGTGGGATTGTAACTGAGCGCTTTGTGCTATCTCCATACATGGTTCTGCAGTACTCTCTCCATCTATTCAGTATGTCTTTGGTTTCTGTTAATGTGTTATCCTCTTTGTCATTGATGACACGCGGAACTGGTCGGAATTCCCTTGTCAGTGTTCTTATCGCCTTAAAGGCATCTCTCTCCCTGCCTTCTTTCTGAAGGTTTGCTATGTCCTTACAAGTTTCCACTATGTATCTTCTTTTATCTTTTCTTATTTCTCTTCTAACTTTTCTTGCGCAGTTTTAATATGCTGTGTTGGTCCCCTGACTTCCCATTTGTTTTAATTGTTTCCTTTCTTCAAGGAGTTTCTGTGTTTCCTCTGATATATTTCCCTCTGTTTCTTGTGCGATATCCTGGGAATCATTTCGTTCGCTGTCGACATTAGAATATCCCTTGCGTGCAGCGATGTCATCTCTTCATGTACCGCAAGCAACGCCTCAAATTTGTTTTCTATTTTGATGTTGAATTCAGTAGGTATTGCTGTTTATATATATATGTAATCGACATATATATCGTATTTACAAATACACAGATTTTCAGAAGTATAGTATAGATTTAGTTTGTCCAAGAATTCACATAGTTTTATAAGAAAGATGATTATCGTGGTGCTGGTAAAATCGTTCTTTAATGAGGTAGCTTCGTGTTATAGAAGAGATGCTTCATATGTAATGGAAACGACAGAACAGTTGTGAGAAGAAAGAACGAAACACAGGAAGGAAGATGAAAATATAAACATGTATAAAGACATGAAAAGCCAGAGAGGAAGGGGGAAACGGTTCTAGAGAAAGCGGAATTGGTGCAGTGGGTGGGGTGGGGGAATGTGATATCGTAGACTGTCGATTCACTTTGGGGTATAGTAAGGGTGTCGTTTGAGTCAGGGAGAATCGCCTTTCAGTGATTAGAAATCTGTCACTGTCAATCAATGCTGCCTTGTAGTAATTGCCACAGTAAGTGTCGGAATGTTTGAATTGGTAGAAAAAAAGAAATATACGAGGAATGGTCGACAAGTTTAGCACTTTACTATAAAAGACGGGCACTTAACCTGGAAATTGGTGAACTTTATTCCTTTCCTATGTATTTTCCATCTGTTCTTCTCCATCCTGATACCATGATTGCAGAACTCTTCCCTTATGGCCTGGATCCACGTGTCCAGTTCAGTAATCAAGTTCTGGACGTCAGAAAAACGTACGGGTATGAAATCATGCCCCCATCCACCATAAACTCACCTGGCTTGCCACCTGGTGACTTCTTTCTGTCACCAAACATGAAGAATCCGCTTCTTGAAGGGCGTGGTTCCTGGAAGACGAGAGATAGGTTGACGAAGATAACGATGGATACAATACGTAATAGGAAATTTTGAATTTGACAATAAGGCAGACCGGAAGTCTAGTTGCTGACAGAGTGCTACAGACAGGATGTGACGAGAGTCACATTCTGCGAAGGACATGCTGCATGATGATGACTACTGCTGCTACTACTACCACTACTACTACTGCTGCTACTACTACCACTACTACTACTGCTGCTACAACTACCACTACTACTACTGCTGCTGCAACTACCACTACTACTACTGCTGCTACTACTACCACTACTAATACTGCTGCTACTACTACCACTACTACTACTGCTGCTACAACTACTACTACTACTACTGCTGCTACAACTACCACTACTACTACTGCTACTACTAATGCTGCCGCTGCTACTACTACTACTGCTGTCGCTGCTGCTACTACTACTACTACTACTACTGCTGCTACTACTAATGATGCCCCTGCTACTACTACTACTACTGCTGTCGCTGCTGCTACTAACTACTACTGCTACTACTACTACCACTACTACTACTGCTGCTACAACTACCACTACTACTACTGCTGCTACAACTACCACTACTACTACTGCTGCTACTACTACCACTACTAATGCTGCCGCTGCTACTACTACTACTGCTGTCGCTGCTGCTACTACTACTACTACTACTACTGCTGCTACTACTAATGATGCCCCTGCTACTACTACTAATACTGCTGCTACTACTACCACTACTACTACTGCTGCTACAACTACCACTACTACTACTGCTGCTACAACTACCACTACTACTACTGCTGCTACTACTACCACTACTACTACTGCTACTACTACTACTACTGCTACCACTACTACCACTACTACTGCTGCTGCTACTACTTCCACTACTACTACTGCTGCTACCACTACTACTACTACTGCTGCTACTAATACCACTACTACTACTGCTGCTACTACTACTACTACTGCTGCTATCACTACTACTACTGCTACTACTACCACTACTACTACTGCTGCTACTATTACCACTACTACTACTGCTGCTACTACTACTACTACTACTGATGCTACTACTACTACTACCACTACTACTATTGCTGCTTCTACTACTACCACTATTGCTGCTACCACTACTACTACTGCTGCTACTACTACTACTACTGCTGTCGCTGCTGCTACTACTACTGCTGTCGCTGGTGCTACTACTACTAATACTGCTGCTACTACTAATGCTGCCGCTGCTACTACTACTACTGCTGTCGCTACTACTACTACTACTACTACTGCTGCTACTACTAATGATGCCCCTGCTACTACTACTACTACTGCTGTCGCTGCTGCTACTAACTACTGCTGCTACTACTACTACTACTGCCGCTACTACTACTGCTGCTGCTACTAATACTGCTGCTGCTACTAATACTGCTGCTGCTACTACTACCATTACTACTACCACTGCTGCTACTACTACTATTACCACTACCTCTACTACTACTGCAACTACTACCACAACTACAACTGCTACTACTATTGCTGCTACTACTACCACTTATACTACTCCTGCTGATACTACCACTTCTACTACTAATGCTGATACTGCTGCCACTACTTCTACTACTACTGCCACTACTACTACTACTACTACTACTACTACTAATAATAATAATAAAAATAATAATAATACAAATATTACTATTACCACTAATTCTAATACTACTACTACTACTACAACTGCTACTACTAAATTTACTACTACTTCTACAACTACTACATCTAGTGCAACTACTACTACTAGTACTAATTCTTATACTACTACTTCTAATACTACTACTGATACTACTACCACTTCTGCTACTACCACTACTACGTCTACTACCACTACTGCTACCTCTACTACTACTACTACTAAATCTACTACTACCACTACTAATAATAATTGTGAGTAAAAATAATAAAATTACTGCTGCTACCCACTCCTGTAGTCACTTCTGATCTACCCCTAGGTGTGTAAAGATTCTTTTTGAAAATACTATGTTCGTTCAGACATGTCATTTCTAGACAACTATGAGAGATGAATTGAAATGACCTGTACTATTTGTCTTCGTAGTCACCTGCCACACCAACACATGTATGCCGTCTGACCATGAAGTTCTGTATTCCAGCAGCGAATGATTATATTGGCTGATCCCTGAGCCGTTGAAGAACTTCCTGACGCACTTCGTCATCTGTGTGAAACTGTTGCACTCCAAGCTGCTCCTTCAGTAGTGCTAAAAGGTTCCAATCACTCAGAGCAAGGTCGGAACTGTAAGGCAGGTGTGACAGTACCTTCCAATCCAATTGGTCAATAACTGCCACAGTTTTGACGGCCGTATGGGGGTCTCGCGTTGTCGTCTTGGAGAAGGGCACCTTTTTCGTCACAATTCAGTTGTGTCGACACCCCTTGGCAGTACATTTTATGAAAGTTGAGGTGATTCCTTAAGATAATGACCATATAACATTTGCTTAAATAAGTAGCCATCGCGATATCGCGTACAATAACTCGCCAATCATTCACAATAACCTATTCGAATCTTCACTTGTAATGACACTCTTCGGTCGACCATCACGGGTCTCATCCTTGATGGATTCACGACCTTCACGGGGCTCATCCTTGATGGATTCACAACCTTCACGGGGTTCATCCTTGATGGATTCACGACCTTCACGGGTCTCGTCCTTGATGGATTCACGACCTTCACGGGTCTCGTCCTTAATGGATTCACGACCTTCACGGGTCTCATCCTTGATGGATTCACAACCTTCACGGGGCTCATCCTTGATGGATTAACGACCTTCACGGGTCTCATCCTTGATGGATTCACGACCTTCACGGGGCTCATCATTGATGTATTCACGACCTTCACGAAAACGTTGACACCATTCAGACACTGATGAACGTGCAACAGTCGGTTTTCCAAACACACGTGGCACTCGACGATGAATGTTAGCGCGTTTTGAATCTTCTGTCCCGGTAAATTGTATCACAACACGCTGCTCCTGCATTGGAGTCAACGGGTCAGACGCCATTTAAGAGGGAAAACAAAAGCGGGAAAACAACAGATACTTGCTAATTCCACCACCAGGTGCAGACATATACTAGTCGCTCTGGAATAGTTACTATATTTAATCCATTAATTTTTGGGTTATCTTGGCAAAATCGCCACGTACTTCCACGAACTTCACAAGAGTAAGAGTAACAGGTGATCCGCATCTGTAGGAAAATGTTCTCATATCTCGTGACTAAAGCAAATTTCTCTAATTTGTTTTGTTTTTAGCAAGTTTGTCTCATTCGTCGTGTCTTTTTATGTGTCCATCATTTTGTAGCTGAAGAAATATTTTCTCATTTGTGGTGACTAAAGAAAGTATTTCATTTGTTTTGTTTCTAACATGTTTGTCTCATTGGTCGTGACTGTCTGAAGTTTATCTCAGTCATCTTTCTTGAAGAAATATTTTCTCATTTGTCGTGGCTAACGAAAGCTTCTTTCATTTGTCGTGGCTAACGAAAGCTTCTCTTATTTGTCGTGGCTAACGAAAGCTTCTCTTATTTGTCATGTCTTCATAAACATTATCTCATTCATCTTGCTTGAAGAAACATTAACGCATTTGTCATGTCTTCATAAACATCGTCTCATTCATCTTGCTTGAAGAAACATTAACTCATTTGTCATGTCTTCATAAATATTCCCTCATTCACCTTGTCTGGAGAAAAAAAATGGTTCTATTTGTCATGGGTTAACGAAAGCATCTCTCATTGTTCAGGACTTCATAAACATTCTCTCATTCATCTTGCTTGAAGAAACATTAACTCATTTGTTGTGGCCAAAGAAAGTATTTGTCATGTTTTCCAGCATGTTTCTCATGTGTAGTGTCTTCATTACGTGTATACCATTAATCGCATCTGAAGAAAGATTTTGTCATCCATCGTGTCTTCTGAATGCTTCTCTCATTTATCACGTCACAAAGGGTATATTGAAAGTGTCTCTCAGTGGCGTTGTCTTCAGAAAGTGTTATCTTTGGCCCTATCTTCATACCGTAACGGTCAAAGTATTTTATCACGCAAACCTTCTGAAGTAACATGTATCTATTTCCCTTGACCTAGTTTAGCATCACATCATCTTTGTCTTATCTAACAGTTCAGCCCAATAAAACCGTGGGAGGAAATCATTTATCCGGACATGATGTATTATGTCTGTAAGCTTTGGTAGACAGAGAGGGAAGATGCGCCATGGCATGACAGATGGGTCCACTAAACAGTACTTATCTAAATCACTGAGACATTTGAGGAAATCTGATCGTATATACTTCTACTTCTTCTTTTTCTTCTTCTTCTTCTTCTTCTTCTTCTTCTTCTTCGTCCGTTCTGAAACTCCGCTACCAAGACCTGAAAAGGGCGTTGCAAGTAGCCGGATGTAGTCCGGAGAACAGAAAATTTACAGCTTGACTGCGATATTTGCACCATTCGCTCCGAGATATCTGACTTCATCATGGCATTTTTGGGTACCGGGTTAGCCTTTCCTCTTCGATCACTTCTCTTTAGCCAGTCTGCCCTGCTGCAGCCTGTTGTCCAGGATCACCACGTAGAGGTGAAGAAGGGCCTTGGCAGCTGTGGTTCGCTGGCCCTGACGCTTGCAGCCAGCTTTGGGTTGCTAACCGTTACAGCGCATGCATGCATTGCTCATCTTGATCGTATATAAAATGCGATACAGGAACAGCAAAACTACACAGAAACTGCACAGTCCTATGCTAAATAGAGTAGGATGGGGTACACAGCCACTTCCGATCTCATCATCATCATCATATATCATCTCCTTTGCAGAACGTGTCACTCAACCACTATCCCACGCCGTCCTCTCTTCATTTTAGTTAAATTCTGTAATCCCATGGCCATTCTGCTCCTTATCTCGTTTTGGTAATCTCTCGAGATATTCAAAACTGTAGACGTTCTGAACTCTGCTTCTTCGTGATAACTTTAGGTCTGGTTTTCGCCTCGCCAGGGCTCATTGCCTTAGTCTTGCCGGTGTTTATGAATGTGTTGTTCCTCGCTGTGTCGCTTAACTGGCAGGATCTGCAGTTCCAGCCACGTAGCGCTATCCTAGAGGACAATTATAGCATCTGCATATCTTAGATCTGGTAATTCCTTTCTAGTTGTTCTTTATTACCATTTTGTTTTAAAGTTTTCATTATTAGGGGATTCCGTAGCGATGTGGTTAAGCCGTCGGCCTCGTGATCAGGTGGTGTGGGTTTGACTCCGAACTCCGCCGTTATTTTCACGGGGGCTTGATGTGGAGTCCTCTGCATCTCGTAGTCGCCTCCAAGTCGTCTTGTCCTTGACTTGCCACTGGAGTCGGGCGGCACGAGACGAGAGAGTGAGGACACAAAGTAGCACAGTTAATCCTTACTAAAAATAGCGCTAGCAAAAATAATTATGGCATCATCTTCTACGATGGACGGCGGCCTTTGCCTTGTCATTATTACAAACATAAACTGTTACTGCTCTAGCTACTGTTACAACTTTAGTACTAACTAGAACAACTAGTATAGTAATGTTGCTGCTACGACAGCTTCCAACTGTCCTGCTACTATACCAATGCTGCTCCTATTACTGCTTATACTGTTTCTGCTGTTACTATAGTAACGTTGCTTCTATTACTGCTAGCATTGCTGCTACTATACCAATGCTGCTTCTATCACTGCCTTTACTGTGCTGCTGCTACTATACCTATGCTGCTTCTATTACTGCCTTTACTGTGCTGCTGCTGCTATACCTATGCTGCTTCTATTACTGCTTTTACTGTGCTGCTGCTACTATACCTATACTGCTTCTATTGCTGCTACTATTGCTGCTGCTATACCTATGCTGCTACTATTGCACAAATACGGCTCCTATAGTTGTTGCATCTATTATTGATACTGCTACTAACATGTGACATGGACCAAACTATTTGAAGTCTTGGATCAAATAGTGATTGAACAACCTATCATCAGATTAATTTAAAATGTGTACAAAACAAATACGCCATAATATCACCGAACGATTCAATGACAGGCCCAAAACCCTTACGGAAAAGGGGTGAGACGAGATTGTCTCCAGTCGCCTGCTTTATGTAATCTTTACTCAGAATGATCGAACTAGCCACATCCTACTGTAGATACAAGCCTTCTGACACACGGAGAAATACCTTCAGAAACGTCACATTGCACGGCTGACTAAATAACGGGAGGTGCATGTGTTAACTAGCAGTGCAACTATTATAGCGTGTTCGAGAAACAAAGATGGATATGCAGTTGGTTTCAAGACAGGATTATGTGACAAGATCACTCTCAACGGTGACGTGTTGTGTTTTGTACCGTGAATTTGTTTTATTGATCTGTGTGAAACATTGATCGATTATAAACCTTGGAACAATTTGAGTTCCGTTATTAAATCCGAATCCGCCGTTGAATTTGACGTTTCATGGGTTTGTCTAAAGTAGGCCATGAACAAGTCATTCAAAATTGAAACGTTTGGATAATTGTAGACAGCAGAAGTTTGAATGCTATGAAATTTGCAGATGATCAGGCCATAGTCAATGAGACCGAGAGCATTCTACAATAGTTGCTGAATACAATTAGCAAACACTGCAAAGGAGATGTTTTGCTAACCGGGCAATCTCTGCCGGGGGATGTGCTAGTCCATTATTGACCCGTGTGAACATTTCCCAGCCACACAAAAACTGACAGTGTCAGCAAACAGGGTGACGAAGGACTTCAATCTCGTGAAGTTCAGCCGTATGCGAAATACGACACATGGTAACCAAAATAATATTTCAAATAGCCGATGTCCATGCCATGATAATAGGAGGGAAAACACCACAAAATGAACGAACTGACTAATCCACACCAAAAAAGGAAAACCGCAACACGTTTGCGTGGACACAAGTATCAGTCTATGACTAGTGTGGATTTCAGTCAGTTCCATGGCCTAGGAACATCCATGATATAATAAATCCCGAGTGCAACATAATACTCGCGGTAAGTTATGCGCCATCTTTGCTCTTCTCAAATCTAATGTAACATTCATATCCGAAATAAACATTTCTGTTGTTGAATCTCATTGTTTATGTTTGTTTATTCATTGTTCAAGATCTACATCCGTAAAGCTATATCGGTTTCACACGCACGCGCGCGCGCGCGCACGCACGCACGTGCACACACACACACTCACGTGCACACACACACACGCGCACACGCACGCACGCACACACACACACCTACCTTCCATTTCCAGCGAGACATGTTTATGTAATTGTTTTTCAACTAAATTGTCTGGAAACCTTCAGCTTTCGCAGCCCTTGCTGGCTTTTTTTTTGCTTCTTCTTCTTCTTCTGCTTATTCTTCCTCTTCTTCTCCTCGCTAGTTTACATATGAAGTTCACTTCATTTGATAACGTTTGATGTGGTGGAGAGTTCTTCAAGGCTTCCAAACACATCCGTTTTATATTATGAATGAATGTGTATTAATCTTTCCTAGCCATCATGTCGTGCCATCCCACATACTTTTCTCTAGTCTTCCTCGGCATATCACACTTTGATATTTCCATTTCCTCTTGTCACAAGTGTGTTTGTTGCCTTGGCGTACTTGTTGAGTGTGTGCCCAACCAATTAAGCCTTTATTCGTGGTATTGTAGTTGGCGCTTGTAATGAATAATGTCGACTTGCAGTAGTGCTTAATGTTTTCCCCTAAACTATTTTCCCTTAAGTCATGGATGTTGCTAAATATAACCTCACAATGGATCTTAATGTTTTCCCCTAAGCTATTTTCACTTAAGTTATGACTGTTGCTGAATGAAACCATGTAATGGATCTTAATGCTTTCCCCTTAGCTATTATCCCTTAAACCGTGTATGATGCTGAATATAACCTTACAGTAGATCTTACTGTTTTCCCCTAAACTATTATCCCTTAAGCCGTGTATGTTACTGAATATAATCTTACAATAGATCTTAATGTTTTCCACTAAACTATTTTCCCTTAAGCCATAGATGTTAACGAATATAACCTAGCAATATATCCTAATGTTTTCCCCTAAGCCATTTTCTCATAACGTTTGACTGTTGCTGAATGAGACCATGTAATGGATCTTAATGGTTTCCTCTAAGCTATTTTTCTTCATGGCTGTTGCCGATAGTAATCATTCTGTTTATCTTTTCATTGTCGAGGAATAACGTGCATAGAAGAATATTCAATATTGTTTCTACATAACACTAATTCTCATTCCTGCGCCAGGATTAGATTCATGTGCATGTTTTTATGGGGTTTTCTTTGCTTTTTCTTGAAAAATACTGTGCTTTATGTTTGTTATACATCATACATCTTCTTTTATAACTGTTTCAAGTTCTGTGCATTTGTGTCGTTGTAATATTTTCCCTTTAACATTAATCTCACTAACGTCTGGCCATGCAAACTATACTGATCATGCATGTTAGGGAGGGTCAGGCAAAACATACTGGCCAAGACCCTCACCTCGGCTTCCTAGTAGCCCTTCCTGGAAACGGGCTGTTTTCTTGGCAGCCTGGCTAACGAGGTGAGAAATCGACGTCATCCCCATAGTAGTGAGTGACACACAGATCAAGCCAGGCATAGCACAACCGCCTGGAGGACCCCTGCCCACCTTCATCGGGATGCGAGGAAAGCTACTGCAACCCGCCACTTAACGTCCTGTCTAGGACGCACAAAAGAGTAACCTACTCATTGTGGGCATTCACAAACAACAACATTAATCTCCCTTGTGTTCAAATAGATTTATATATAATTAACACTCGCAGTGCGAAGTAAAACAAAGGAGCCAAAGATGAAAGAAGTAAGAATGCGTGGGGAAGAATGGCGAGACTGGGTGAAGATTGAGAACGCTTTGTTTACTGCTCACTTGAAAACAGCTACTTGGCGCTATCTTTAGAATCTTGACGTCATAGCCACCATTTTTATAGTTAAAAATGTATTTTGGATCTGGGCATTACAGCAGTTAGAAAATGGTAGACCAGCTCTAAGTGGTCATAGGCAGTCATTTCCCTACTTCTGTAAACCATAATGAGTTCTCTGAAAAATTACCGAGCTGTAACCTATCCACCATGCCCCCGATATGTAATTGCTCAGCTGTTTGCTGTTGCGTTAGCCTTGTTACATTAGCGATCACTGAATTTGTGCGAAGGCTGGATCTTCGGATGGGTAAAGAGGAAATACATAGTTATGTTGATCAGCTCTAAGACTGGTTATAAGGTTGTTTGAGCATGTCTCTCCATTGAACCATGTCCTCTGTTTGATCAGTTCTAAAACTGGTTGTAAGGTTATTTGAGTAAGTCTCCCCATTTTACCCTTTCCTCTGGTTGGTCAGTCCTAAGACTGGTTATAAGGTCTTCTGGTCATGTCTCTCCATTTCACACTATCCTCTACCTGATCAGCTCTAAGACTTGTTGTCTGAGCATGTCTCTCCATTTGACACTATCCTCTAGCTGATCAGCTGTAAGACTTGTTATCTAAGCATGTCTCTCCATTTGACACTATCCTCTACCTGATCAGCTCTAAGACTTGTTGTAAGATTGTCTGAGCATGTCTCTCCATTTGACACTATCCTCTACCTGATCAGCTCTAAGACTTGTTGTCTAAGCATGTCTCTCCATTTGACACTATCCTCTACCTGATCAGCTCTAAGACTGGGTGTCTGAGCATGTCTCTCCATTTGACACTATTCTCTACCTGATCAGCTCTAAGACTTGTAAGATTATCTGAGCATGTCTCGACATTGAACCCCACCCTCCGCATTTCTCTTAATTTCTCTTCATTTCAGCAGTGGTTCGTAATTGAATGTCTCTGCGTGCCTGAGAAGTAAAGGTGAGTCTTGGTCGATAACCTCACCTTTTCTCCTGGATCTTGGCCTATATAATCTTCTGCAGAAGACTTTCATGTCACAATGTGGGTCCATACCAACTCATTCGTCGTTTTTGTATCATCTTCAATCTTTGTCGTTGTGCGCCTACCTCAGTGAGAACATTGGCATCGGATCTTCTTTCTGTCCAACTCACTCGTTCTATTCTACAGTAGCACCACGTGCTAAACGCTTCCAAGCTTTTGCCATCCTTCTCTTCTAGAGCCCATGTTTCAGACCCTAGCTGCCCATCGCAAGCAACGATTGCGACATTAACTGACGGTTTTGTCTTGATGATGTAACTTGTTCTGTATTTGGATTATAGTGAGGAAGAAACTGCGCTGGTCATCGACCTCACTCTTTGGTCCCGAGCTACTGTAAACCAGTGGCAAGACATTAGTCCAGACGACTTGTGGGAACTCAGGATGCAGGTACTCTGGTCCCACCTCTCGTGAGACCAGGCGTCATTTTTAAGTTTGTAGGATTCGAAAGTCCGCCCTTTCTGTTCATCGCTTTGGGAGCCAAGTGCCTGGCCTCTCTACCACAGCGACCTCGACAATAATCTGCAGAGTCTGTAGACAACCAGTGTTACAATCCAGTCTTGAATTTTCGTCACAAAATGACCAGCGGACGATTGGGATGTTCATGCCCTCCGATGTCTCACCCGCAGTCATGTTGGCGCTGTAGGGTCTGGGCTGGTGGATCTGGGGTTGCCATTGGCCAGATCTTTTCTGATCAGAGGGCCAATCAGGGATAATAGTTTGATTAGTTTCGCCTGACTACATAACACTCCTTTTGCCTCAACCCTGTGGTATATGCTTGGACATTCGTAACCTCTTGGTATGTGTATTTTTGAGGATGCTGGATGATTGTCATAGATTTCTTTCAAGATATCTTCATGCGAACGTTTAGTTCAGCCCCCATACAGTGCAACTGGCCATACAAAAGTAGTGACTATTCTGTTCCTATTTACTGTTAACCATTAACATTAGCATTTGTGACTAGTTTAACAGTCGAGTAGTAGTCTAAACAACGGACAGTTATAACAATTTAAGTTCAGTACATGTTATTTCCTATGCGTCGCATGGTGTGATGGAATCTTTCCCTTTTTTTTAATTTTTTTACATGTCATTTATAGTGAACTTTAGCACCGGACGGCAGAAAAGCATTGAAAATCATCAGAAGAATGTCAATTTTAACTGCTTATGGATCAAGTACTATTGTGCACTTTTAGTATTTCGAAAAATGCTATCCAATAAAACCTAAACCATAGCGGAGGTAGACTAAGGTCTGGTCAGGCACAACATACTGATCACACATGTTAGTACGGGTCACGCAAGATATACCACCCCACCCCCCTCCTCGACTTCCTCGTAGCCCTCCCTGGAAACTGGGTGTTGTTTTTCAAGGCAGCCTGGCTAGCAAAGTGAGGTATCGACGTGATCCCCGTAGTAGTGACCAACATGCAGATGAAGCCAAGCATAGCGCAACCGCCTAGGGGGACCCCTGTCCACCTTCTTCAGCACGCTCGGGATGTGCAGAAAGCTACATCGACCCGCTACTAAACGTCCTTTTCAGTAGGCACAAAAGAGTAAACCTTCTCACTGTGGGCATTTGCAACAACAACCTAACCATACCTCTACCTCAACCATACCTCTAGCTCAACCATACCTCTACCTCAACCATACCTCTAGCTCAACCATGCCTCTACCTCAACTATGTCTCTACCTCAACCATGCCTCTACCTCAACCATGCCTCTACCTCAACCATGCCTCTACCTCAACCCTAAAAAAAACATGTTATATGTTATTTTTGTTTTAAATTGCACCAGAATCAACAAACGAGCGCCATAAAGAAATATAATATTGTCAGTTTGAAAAATTGTCACCGAAACGTTCAATGAAGAGGACAATGTATAAATATCTCCACTGTTTATAATTAAGCTGTCAAAGCCAACATCACCCTAGTGGTTCCCAGGGCAAACCAAATAGGTCCACTGTTTGCTCTCATACACGTCGTCAAGTTGGGTCATCCCGAAACCGGTCAGGTCATTGGGGCACACATGAAGACACCCGCACAAACCCACGCCACCTCTCCCAGTCAACGGCCGCTGCTTGTGCCTCTTCTGTTCGAAGATTGGTCAATTCTTGTATGCTGTTCTCCCTCCTCTTTTTGGGACGACCTCTTCGCCGCCCGCCTTGCCCCTCTCCGTTCAAGATCGTATGTGCCTGACCATTTGATTTCGATATGTGGCCGCACCGAGCGAGTTTCCATCTTTTGACCGTTTCCAAGAGGTCTTCAAAAGACCATATTGTTGTTTTAACTCTTTCTTGTATTTTCTCATTTGTAACTCGGGATCTTTGTATGTGACATTTTGAAGTCTTAGGAACCATCTCAACTACAAGGCATGTATCCTCCGCTGCAGGCCAGCTGCAATTGTCCATGTCTCACAAGCATAGAGGAATATTGACAGCCTAATGTACGCATTAATCTGACCTTCGTGCATATTGCTAACCGTTTGTCTTGCCAGATTTTGGTAAGCCGTAAAACGTCGCTATTGCTTGCCGCGCCTAGTCTGGCCAACACCTCACACTTTGACCCTTTATCACTGTCGCAGGGGGCAATTAATGAGAGTTCTGCATGGGGCCAGCAACATTATCCTGTTAAAAAAAATGAAATATGTGGAATCCTGGTATTCAAATAGGCCAGGCATGTGAATGTATGCTGCCAAGTAGCCGAAGGC
The DNA here is from genome assembly GCA_036924085.1 of Ariolimax columbianus. Classification (NCBI taxonomy): domain Eukaryota; kingdom Metazoa; phylum Mollusca; class Gastropoda; order Stylommatophora; family Arionidae; genus Ariolimax; species Ariolimax columbianus. Next base: position 36,955,889 of record JAVGWX010000011.1, on the reverse strand, counting down.
TATCCGTAGTAGGTATTTTAAACTTAATAGGCCGGGACGGGGGGTGGGGGTGTTCCAGGCTTTCCTAAAAGCTGGTTTAGTGTAAGCCAAACGCAGTGTTGGACCAACTTATGTTTTAACATGTAGAACGACTGGAGAATTGTTGTAATTATTCCACCTATTAAAGCCACCATTTTTAGTAACACTGCACTGCCGAGTGATCCACCGAGGTCTTTGTTTATGGTAAGGACGAGGATAGCAAAACTGCTCCACACAGAGCATGTCGTAAGAGGCTACTAACTGTGTGACATGACATAACATCTGCCATGGTTAGGTGGTTTGTTCAGAGCAGCATAGATGGCGCTCAACAGGTTGTGGATCTACTTTGTTCTAGTGTTTGAATCTATTAAGATCAACTCGCTATCGGCTAACCACCCCCCGAAGTATTGTACCCAACGCAGCGGAGTACTTAGCTGCTCGAACCTAGCCAGCTATGCAGGAAATCCTCCTCCCAGCTACATCCAGCTCACACCAAGGCTGGCAACGGCATATGGGCACGCTCCCCTGTAGAAGTACAGGTCGACTAAGACGCCGCGCTGCAAAAGCCCGGAGCCAGCATTTCCTAAAAGATGGTTTGGGTAAGCCAAATGCAATGTCGGACCGGCTTATACTTTAACAAATGGAGCGACACGAAAATTGTTTTTATTATTTTTGCACCAGTTAAAGCCACATGACGTCAGCCCTTGAAATCTCGCCGTTTTTATCTATAAAAAGCGAGGGATAAAACGAGAAAGAGATAGGAGGTAGACTTGAGAGTAATATAGATCGTTCTCTTAATTTACCAGATTTAACTCAGCACACGCGCACCATCTAAAACACGAACGGCGGTGCCAGCCGAGACAGGCTTGAGCGGAATGTACAAGGACTTGTTTGTTCCGGAAATATATTTTCTACAATCTAATCCAGGTCTATTCATTCGTAGACCCTTATTACAATGTCTAATCACACAACTGTCACGCTCCAGTCGACCCAGATGTAAATGGGTACCTGGCTTAGACCTAGTGGAGTAAAAAGCGGCGAGGAAAGGAACGTCATTCTACCCCACACATACTGACTAGGACGTCACGTCAGAGTCACGCACAATATACTGACCAAGACCACTGACAAGGACGTCACATCAGAGTCACGCACAATATACTGACCAAGAACACTATCTCTCTTCCATGTAGCGCCCTCTGGAAACAGGCTGTTGTTAAGGCAGTCTGACTGACAAGATGTGGATCGACGTGATCCCCGTAGTAGTGTGCGTCATGTAGATGAAGTCAAGCATATCACAAAGGTCTGGAAGACCATAGTCCACCTTCATCAGCACGCTCGGGAAGTTAGGAAAGCTACTACAACCCGCCACTTTACACCATTTTTAGGGCACACAAAAGAGTAAACTTGCTCATTATTGGCATTAACCCTTCACAGTCCTGTTTAATTGATCAGAATCGTGTTTTAAGACACAAATCTAATCAATTAGACTGGACTGTAAAGGGTTAAGACACGAATATAATCAATTAGACCGGACTGTAAAGGTTTAAACACAAATATAATCAATTAGACCAGACTGTAAAGAGTTAAGACACGAATATAATCAATTAGACCGAACTGTAAAGTGTTAAGATACAAATCTAATCAATTAGACCGGACTGTAAAGAGTTAAGACACGAATCTAATCAATTAGACCGGACTGTAAAGTGTTAAGACACGAATCTAATCAATTAGACCGGACTGTAAAGTGTTGACACAAATCTAATCAATTAGACCAGACTGTAGCGGGTTAAGACACACATCTAATCAATTAGACCGGACTGTAAAGTGTTAAACAACCCCAACAAGCTGAGGCTTAGTACATTGAAGTCTCATTAAAAAAACTGCATTCCCTGATAATAGTCTAACAGTCTGACAGTCTAACTACTATGGGACACATATTTACTTCAATACCAGCAAAATATAATGATATCTCTGGTCGCCATGGCTATGAACATTCTTCGTTTACTGCTTGTATACTTGATGGTCTCGAAATCATTGTGGTAGACTCGTGATGACGTGTGTTCAGGAAAGAAATGACACCCATCTGTTAATCTCTAACTTTCATATAATGTGTCATTATTCTCGTCCAGGGTTGTAGCTTGGCCAGACGAGAGATTACATTTAACTAGCAATCTATAGTCGTGGTATCATCAATACCTGTTGTGATTGTAACGGTTGGTCTGGGTTGTAGCTGGGCCAGACGAGAGATTACATTTAACTGTCAATCTCAGTGCTTGTGTCTTAATTCACCCACAACAAAATAAATATCTAATTGAGGTAGTGATGTGATATAATAGTCAACGTTGGTCCATGATAAGGAATGCAGCCCATGTGCTCCCCTTAACCTGTAATGAAATGTCCCGTTATGTAAGATGGAAACCCATGGAACTGTTTGGAGTGAATTAAGACGCAAGTGCCTCAATATTTAACCGCCACATGATGTCATTATGGTGACAAATCATCTGGGATTGCAGCTTGGGCATGCGGGAAATTAGATTTGACTGTCAATTTCTAACTGTCATATCTTGTGTCATTAATGACAGATTATCTGGGATTATAGCTTGGCCAGCGAGAAATTACATACAACTGTCAATCTCTAACCACCACATCGGTCTCACACAATCATGGTGTTATATGTGTGTACGGTCTTACAATCATGGTGTTATGTGTGTACGCTCTCACACAATTGTGGTGGTATATGTGTGTACAGTCTCACACAATCATGGTGTTATATGTGTGTGTACGGTCTCACACAATCATGGTGTTATATGTGTGTACGGTCTCACACAATCATGGTGTTATAATTCACTCGATCTCCTCTGATAAACCAGGTTGCTTACAAGTTGTTCACAGAGGTGGGCCTGATGGAGACATTCCGTATACCGTTGCCGGAGTTCTTGAACTATTTCCACGACCTGGAGTTGGGATACAGAAATAAACCATGTGAGTCTTGTATGTGCTACTTGCTTCTTCTGTGTGTTTCCCGTTGGGACATATACTTGCAGATGTGTGCTCTCTTTTCCTGCTCTGGACGCATAGGGTTATAATTAATGCTCTCTGTTCCTAGTCTAGACACACAGGGTTATAATTAATGCTCTCTGTTCCTAGTCTAGACACACAGGGTTATAATTAATGCACTGTTCCTAGTCTAGACATGTAGGGTTATAAGTAATGCTCTCTGTTTCTAGTCTAGACACATAGGGATGTAATTAATGCTCTCAGTTCCTAGTCTAGACACACAGGGTTGTATTTGATGCTCTCTGTTCCTAGTTTGGAGGCATAGAGCTGGAATTGGTGCTCTCTATATTTAGTCTGGATGGGTGGTCTTCCTGAGCCTAGCCAATGAGACGCCAGATGTACCGTATTTGCTAGGCCTGGCCTGTTTAACGCAACAAAAGATGAAGGCATGGAATCATGGATTTGCTAATAGTGTAATTAATACATGCACAGGTCCATAGGTATGTGTACGTTAAAGAGAGCCCCACTATTTGACACACAAAAAACTAGTGTTAGCCCATGTTCATATACCCACAACTCATGTATTTGTTATTGTATTATCGGACACAGTTCTATTTGTATAGCTTCTTTGTTGAAAAAAAACTTGATAGCAGGGGTGATGAAATAATATATATATATATGTGACACTTTTACATGGGTCATGCAGTAAAGCTTCATTTTATGGCTAATCCAGCTGGGGGCTTCTTTACTAAAGTTAGAATCAAGGTCGTTGCTGAATGGATCGAGGAATACATGACAACAACCTCCAGTGTGACAATGGAAATTGAGTCAGTGACTTCATCTCTGTTGTAGCTGTCTGGGATATTTTTTAATGAGGACCATCGTCGTTTCTGACTCCCGGGCCTTGATTAGGAAAGTAACATAAAATGGCAAAAAAAACAATCTGGTGCAAGTCATGCTGGGGTTTGCAGCAATGAAAGAGCTGTCCCCCTGGCCTTAAATGCACATGTTAATGGGAACATTGAAAATGGCAACATTGAAAATGGGCAGGGATGACATGTTGAAGTTGATCAACGACAGTCTTTTGTGGGATAACACTGCAATTAATGTAAATGCTATCTTTCTTCTTCTCTTAGTCGCTCCGCCTCTACTCCTGGGGGTGTAGATATCTTTTCTTGTGTGTGTGTATAATGTCGTTGAATGCCCACACTGAGTAGGATTACTCTTTTGTGCGCCCTAAAAAAGAAGTTGAGTTGCGGGTTGTTGTAGCTTTCCTCACATCCCGAGCATGCTGATAAGGTGGACCTGGGTCCTCCAGGCAGTTGTGCTTTGCTTGGCTTCATCTGTGTGTCGCTCACCTTGTTAGCCAGGCTGCCATGAAAACAGCCTGTTTCCAGGAAGGGCTATGAGGAAGCCGAGGTGAGGGTCTTGGCCAGTATATTTAACCTGAACCTGGCTAACATGTCTGATCAGTATATTTTGCCTGACCAGACGTTAGTCTTCCTTCCCAATATATATATACATACTTGCAATCGACTGAGCGGACAAACTCATGATTGGCATGTTGTATCTTTGCATGATGAAGCTGCTGCCTCCTTCTGATGTTCATGCAAACCACTATTGGGTATGAATGTTTCATTTTATAATTTTCACTTGAACAGCTGCAGCTAACAGCCGGCTCATTTAGATGCTCAGCTGCCAAGGGTTGTTTTATGTGCACAACATGTACAGTACCTACACATTTATCATACATCTCCGATATGACTAGGCATCGCTCTGACCTCCCTCAAGACCAAGCGATGCTTGAAACTTGCGGGATCCAAATACTCACTGTGTTTTGCTTTCATACATTCGTTTTTTGAGAGACGGCGAGCGCCTAATCTCTTGACTATTGCGACCCCTGAGCTAACAATCCACAGAAATAAACATTTTTAAAATCATACATCGACTCAGCACATAAAATGTGTCTGAGAGGCTGAAGCAGGAGTGTGTACAGTCAGCTGTTTACGGGAACCAACACCACCTTTCCCCATTTACTGAGGGATTGAGCAACTATGGCTCTACACAAAGTGCAGTGATGTCATTTCTAAACAGAATCAGAACCAAATTGTTTTATGCTAGGTATTAATGAGGTTTGCTATCGTCATGCGTTTCTTGTCCCATTGAGTGGTTCTATCAATGCCAAGTTGAAGAATGTTCATGCATTTAGAAGCTGCTGTGGGAGTGATGCTGTACCAGGGATTACACTACTTCAAACACACAAATATAAATGCTATATGTTGTTCACATTTCCTCTTTCTGTCCCAGATCACAACTGTGTCCATGCAACAGACGTGCTGCACGGCGTGTACTACCTCACCACACAGCCCATCCCTGGCTTCACTCATGTCAACACTGGGGACGCCTTGTCAAGGCCTGGCTTCTCTAGTGAATCGGGTACAGTAGCTGTCTATCAACTCATTGGTGTTATATCTAACTTCTTTATGCTGGTTACAAGTCTCTATACTACCAGGCTCTATTTTTACTTCACTTGATCTAAAAACTATTTCATTCAATCTATTCTTGAATTCGTTAATTGATCCTGCCTCCACTATTTTCTGTGGGAATGCATTCCAAGCATTTACCACTCTCTGACCAAAAAAATATTTCCTAGTATCTAATCTTGATCTTTTCTTTAATTAAATTGTAGATGTGCCCTCTAATTGTAGTAGGTGGCTGAACTTAAAAACTTGCTATAGTCTAATTTATCAATTCCCTTCATTATCTGTATTGTCACCTCAAATTTGTCTCTTTTCTAGGCACTGTAGGCCAGTTTTGCTGAGTCTGTCCTCTTAACTATAATTCTGGAATCGCACTATCAGTTTTGTTGCTCTTCTTTGTTTCCTTTCCAGCATGTTTATATCCCCTATGATAAGGACTCCACACCTGAACACAGTACTCCAGTAATGCTTTATACAGTTTGACTATCACTTCTTTGCTTCTATGTGTAATGTTTATTTGTTTACCTAATATTGCATTTGCCTTTTTCACTGCTACCTGGACTTGCTTACTCACCTTACCTGGATGATCTATTATAACCCTTAGGCCCATTTCCTTTTCTATCTTTCTAATAGTGTTCCCTCCTATTCTGTAATTTTGTTCCATATTGGATCTACCCATGTGGATGACAGTACATTTATGTACATTAAACTCCATTTACCCACTCTCAGACCATTCCCACATTTTGTCTAAATCTGATTTCAGTATATCCACCTCTGCTTTAGAGGAGACACTTCTGCATAGTTTTGTATTATCTACGAGTTTTGCAATCACGGACCCAATATCATTATCCAAATCATTTATTTATATCAAAAGCAAAATTGGTCCCAAAACCGAGCCCTGTGACACTGTACTTTTTTTTTACCTCATCCCACTCAAATGCTTCTTTCATATATTGTTGAGCACATATCATTTGTCTAACTTTTTGTAAAGTTTTTGGTGGAAAACCATACACATTGTAATAACTTAACTTAATTTCTTTATTATACTGGTTGAGAAAACTCTGTATATAACCAGTTTCTTGAGGGTAGTTAACCGATATGCCAGTCCATCTTTAGTAGGTTCAAACACTATAGAGCTAAGTAGACCTGCAGCCAGTTTGGTGCCATATATGTGCTGCTCGTAACAAACCATCTGGGGGAAGATACAAATAATTTTGGGTAGATTTTGAAATATAATTTTTTTAATTTTTTGGGCAGTGACTGTTAAGCCTACTCTTTTTTTTATTTCTAACTGACAATGACACTTAACACGGGAGTCCGATCACGCTACCTAGAGATAGGGGAATTTTACCAGAAGATCCACGTGAAAAAATTCTGGTGCCCACTGTGATTCAAACCCTCGATCTCAGACACCCGAGATGAACACCTTACCTCTAGAACACTACTGATTTTTATCCCAATTGCTGGACTTTGTGCAGCTGTGAGGCTTTACAGAACTTTATCTGCGGTCAGTTAATTATGAAAATATTAGTAATTTTAAGCTTCAGGAACTTTCCTCAAAGTTGGAGAAAGTGATCAGAACATATGGAATGGAAATTAACACGGGGATCAAGATGCAGTGCATGAGCAGCAGCGATCAACGACCCAGAGCTGCCTGCTAGCATCAGGCACAGTGCATGAGCTGCAGAGATCAACGACCCAGAGCTGCCTGCTAGCATCAGGCACAGTGCATGAGCTGCAGCGATCAACGACCCAGAGCTGCCTGCTAGCATCAGGCACAGTGCATGAGCTGCAGCGATCAATGACCCAGAGCTGGCTGCTAGCATCAGGCACAGTGCATGAGCTACAGCGATCAACGATACAAAGCTGCCTGCTAGCATCAGGCACAGTGCATGAGCTGCAGCGATCAACGACCCAGAGCTGCCTGCTAGCATCAGGCACAGCGAACCAGAGCTGCCTGCTAGCATCCATCTCCAGGTGGTGATCCTGGATAGCGACAGAGTAGAGTGGCTAAGGAGAAAGGATTAAAGAGACCAGGCTAATCTGGTACCCCAAAAATGCCTGCTGAAGTTGGATGTGTCAGATTGAAAGGTATAAATATTGCTTTCAAACTGTAAACTACAACAAACCGCATTCCATTCTTCTGACAAAATCCTGTTCCTTGCAAAGCCCTTTTCAGTGTTTCACAGTGGGAATTTGAGAATGAACAAAGAAGAAGAAATTAACACAGAAGAAAAAACTAAATATTGTTGAATATGCATCACAATCAGGCTTCTACAAACATCATGATAAATAGCCAAAAACTAGAAAAATTAATTACTTTAAATATTCAAGGTCCTGCATATGGCAGAAGATCTAATAAGTAATTAAGAGAAGACTTGAAATGTCAGCAGCAGCGATGCCAAAACTGAATGAGATATAGAAAAGCAACATAAGCACTGCAGTGACAGTCAAGATAGAAATCCATAGTGCTGTCTATTCTTGTGTACGAATGTGAGAGCTGGACACTAACTGCCGATATGGAAAGAAGGATGCAAGTTTAGAAGATAAATGCTGCAGGATTTTTGTGTGCAATTCTTATAATAAAGAATATAAAACAAATGATTAAGTGAGAAATAAAATGACTTCCCTAGCAGGTCAAGAGAGCCACTTCATCAGTAGTGAAATGTGGAGACTTACATGGTTTAGTCATGTAACGAGACCTTTAACTCCAGCAAGTGTATGAGTGGAGTAGGAAGTTCTATGACATACTGTTCACGACTGGGCCAGGCACACCAAGTAGTTACTCTAGAGTCGATTGCAGCCGTTGACTGCTTTGTAGAGGAAAATCACCAATTGACTGTGAATGACACTTGTTGAAGTGAAAGGCTTGCATCACTGTACTGGATCTTCATTGGCAGATGAATTTCTATATTTTTCACTGCTTCACTACTCAAAAACTGGATTTCAGAACGCTGCACCTCTTTGGCGCATGTCAATAGCAGGACGGCCATATTTTAACTGTAATTATGATGTCATGTTGTTCATCTGAACCGTGATGACACATGCAGAACATTCTTGACATCCTTAGCAACCATATTAACAAGTTACAGTACAAAGGCATGGTTTTTCTCACTTTAAGGTCTTAATTTCAACTCCCTTCGTATAATACTCACGTTGTTTTGCACAATTCAACGACTAAATGTATGTTGCTGCGTAAAATATTCAGTGTATAATAATTGAATTCTGAAATGGAGAAATCAAATTCCCATCTTCATGAGTAGTAGTGCTTGTAATCCATCTAAACAGCGAGGGCCGCCGCACCAATCATCAGCTATTCATCGTGGACATGCTTGATTTCAATCAAGCATGTCCACGATGAATAGCTGATGATTAGATCTCTGTAGGGTAAAACATCCATTCAAAGTCCTGTGAAGAAATACATTCATGGAAATGGTGTCCTACACTACTTTCACGGAAACAATGTACGGCACTATTTTTACGGAAATGATGTGTGGCAGTATTTTTACGGAAATGATGTACGGCACTATTTTCATGGAAATGGTGTATGACAGTACTTTCATAAAAAGGGTGTATGACAGTACAGCACTATTTTCATGGAAATGGTGTATGACAGTATTTTTACAGAAATGATGTACGACACTACTTTCGTGGAAATCAAATTTTAAATGCCAAACAAATTACGAGTAACCCAAACAAAATGACGTTTATACTTCTTTGTATTTCCTGTGGTTCTTTTCTTTCTCTCTAATTTCTTTATTTTCGTTCACCTGTCTTTGATTTCAAGTTGATTTTCTAGTAGCTAGTATCCTTTATATACTATGCCAATGCAACATTTACTTTTGTTCTTCCACATCACAGATAGCGAAACCACAGAATGCACTTACAGAACACATCGAGCCAGTTTTATGGCCGAAGACTCTTATGGGATTATGGGAGGGAACTTCCCAGCTCTGGAGTTGATGGCTCTGTACACTGCTGCTGCCATGCACGATTATGATCATCCAGGCCGTACCAATGCATTTCTGGTGGCGACAACTGCTCCGCAGGTTGGTTCAACCTACTGTTCTAGCATGTACATCAAAGACTTGTCATTGTTCTACACTGTCCTAGATCATTTGCTATCCTAGGACTAATTTACTAAGCTTTGATCTTAATGTTCATGGCAAGCATGGCAAATTATCCCAAACAAATAGATATTTTTTTGGGTAAACTCTGTTTTTTAAATTTATATTTAGACCAACTGCTTAGCCTGCTTTATTCAGCTTGTTTAGGCTTTTGCAATGCTGTAACTGAAGATCACAATGTTGTCCACAGGACGTAGATGTGAGAGCACTTTGCCACATCAATTCTGTCAGTTTAGAGACCTAAAAATTGTTTCAATTGTAGCCGTGACCAGTTTTTGGGAGATGGTATCCCTTTGTTGAATTCCTCAGTGTATAGGTATGGAAAGTGGCTTGTTGAAAAAAGTGATCACAGTTGAGTAGCCCTCATTTCATTTTTTCTATAGTCTAGTCTTACTTTTCATCGATGTCTTGTTTCCTCAAGACATTTACCACTGCAATTATTTCAAACCTATCAATGAATTTCAATAGCATGGTTATTCCAGCAATGGTATATGAGTGTCAGGTTTTTGGAATCTATGCAAATCAGATGAAGAGAAGCTCAAAAATACAGAAAGAACAATGGAGTGTAGAGTCTTAAACATCTCTTAACAGACCATATTCGAAACACTGACATCTGCCACCAAAGGAACATAGAAGGATGCGGAAAATATTGTTGACAGAGAAGAACGCAAATAGAGAAATTCTGCAACATCAGCACGTAAAAGACCACAAAAACAAAAAAAGATATGTAAATTTATTATTAATTTTAAAGCAGGATCATTGATTACACATACACACACATAAGGATCATTGTTTACACATACACACACATAAGGATCATTGTTTACACATACACACACATAAGGATCATTGTTTACACATACACACACATAAGGATCATTGTTTACACATACACACACATAAGGATCATTGTTTACACATACACACACATAAGGATCATTGATTACACATAGACACACATAAGGATCATTGTTTACACATACACACACATAAGGATCATTGTTTACACATACACACACATAAGGATCATTGATTACACATACACACACATATAAGGATCATTGTTTACACATGCACACACATAAGGATCATTGATTACACATGCACACACATAAGGATCATTGATTACACATACACACACATAAGGATCATTGATTACACATACACACACATAAGGATCATTGATTACACATACACACACATAAGGATCATTGATTACACATACACACACATAAGGATCATTGATTACACATGCACACACATAAGGATCATTGATTACACATACACACACATAAGGATCATTGAATACACATACATAAGGATCATTGAATACACATACATAAGGATCATTGATTACACATATACACACATAAGGATCATTGATTACACATGCACACACATAAGGATCATTGATTACACATACGCACACATAAGGATCATTGATTACACATACACACACATAAGGATCATTGATTACACATACACACACATAAGGATCATTGATTACACATGCACACACATAAGGATCATTGATTACACATACGGATCATTGATTACACATACACACACATAAGGATCATTGATTACACATGCACACACATAATGATCATTGATTACACATGCACACACATAAGGATCATTGATTACACATACACACACATAAGGATCATTGATTACACATACACACACACATAAGGATCATTGATTACACATACACACACATAAGGATCATTGATTACACATGCACACACATAAGGATCATTGATTACACATACGGATCATTGATTACACATACACACACATAAGGATCATTGATTACACATGCACACACAAAAGGATCATTGATTACACATGCACACACATATAGTAGAGTTGGCATGTACATGGATAATAGCATTTATCCATTGAGCACCACTTTCTCAACATATACTGTTTGTATGAGTTTCTAGATGGCTAAATAAGCCAATCAAAGCCCTGAATTGTTTGTCGCCCTTTGTACAAGGGGTTGTTTTTCAACCGGGGTTGAAAAAAGGGTTGCTGTGAGTTGAATTTGCGTAGCGATCGTCTCTAGATAGCCTCATTTATTCTTGATACCGCATGTCTCTGAACACCCTCTGCAATAGTGCTGCGCCAGTCTGTGTGATTGGGGGCGATTCTGTCCCAGTCATCGCTATTAATACTATCAGTGATCTCTGAAGTGTACCTTTTTCACTCCCCACCACTTACTCTCTTACCATTTTGCAGTTCACCTTAGAGCAGCTGTTCTGGTAGACGTTGATCCGACATGCACACCACATGCCCAGCCCATTTCAGCTATACTGCACATACGTGCCATAGCCGATCGCGCCAACACATCTGTATTTGGCACCATGTCCTGCCATCTAATCCTCAGTAATTTCCGCAGACAGTGCATGTGGAAGTTGTTTAATTTCTTTGCATCATGGAAAATAGTGCATGTTGAACATTGCTTATTAAAATATCCAAACCTCCAAAATTGGTGGGTGTTTTGATGCTCTTTCCCTGGAAGTTTGTCAACCTTTGTGACTGCCAGTCTTGTGTACATTACTCACCCTTGTAACTGTCCCTTGTATCTGCTGTGTGTTTTGTAGGATCTCTGTATTTGGGCAGTATTTCTTTCGACAGATGTTAGACTCGACAAGGAAATCAAGGCTAGGTATCCGAAAGCATCTGCTGGGACTTATGCACTCAAGCATTAGTTTGGCAACAAAGCAACAGCTGATAAACAGTATTAACTTACATTCCATGTCCGGCAACCTCAGGAAGTATTGGCACTAGAAATCAGCTGGCATGGGAGATCTTTTCATTTGCTGTCATGAGATCCATAAAGTATATGGTTCTTGCATTCTTGGGCAGTTATATAGATGTTCAGGGTCTTGGTTGACTCCGCAGACATCGTCATCCACATATCCCCATTATATTTGTATATAATGTATATTTGTGCCCACTCTGTGCTACGAATGCCAAACATGGTCCCTGTCCACAGCGCGTGAGAACAGAATTTTAACATGGGAAATAAAGTGTCTGAGGAAAGTCATCAATGTTACCAGCAAAGGCAGAATGCAAAACTAAGACATTCAAAGTATGTTCACCACTACGTCTTTTGCTGAGTGCATTTCCAGGCAAAATACGCTGGTTTGGTCATATCATGAGAAGGCACCCTCCCATTTATGGCTTACAACCCTGGCAAACAGGCCAGAGGGTGGATAGATGACAGAGTGATTGTGCAACGATACAGGCTCACAACGACTGATGCAGCGCACTTGGCGCTGGATAGACAACTTAAGCTCCCAATGATGCTCACCGGCATATGTGGAAAGAAATCTAATTAAACACAAAGAATATGTATATCAATACAAGGTTCTGTTTCTGAAAGTTCAGATGTCAAGTAATCGGAGTCCATTTGAATGGTAGCTGCATAGCAGATAAGGAATGCTCAGTCAGTACTAATATATCTCTGAGAGTGAGTTTGTGTGTGAGTCGTGAGTCTGAGAGAGAAACGAACATAGCTAATACAACCATTCAGGCGAAGACATGCTCCATGCTTACCGAACCCTAGTTGTGTTTTTTTGTTTGTTATCATTCACCTAACTCTAGAGTTATGTTTTTCTCATTATCATTCAGGCTGTGCTGTACAATGACCGATCTGTATTAGAGAACCACCATGCTGCCTCAGCCTGGTCCTTGCTTCTGAACCATCGCAAGAACTATTTCATCAGTGGGTTGGAAGCAGCGGAGTTCAAGCGGTTCAGGTTTTTGGTCATCGAGGCAATCCTAGCAACAGATCTGAAAAGACATTTTGAAATTCTAGCAGAGTTCAACGCAAAGGTAAGTTGGTTCAACGCTTAGGTAAGTTAGTTCAACGTTAAGGTAAGTTGGTTCAATGCTTAGGTAAGTTGGTTACCTGTATCATTATCTGAAGATTGTTAGTTCAACGCTAAGGTAGTTGGTTCAATGCTAAGGTAAGTTGGTTACCTGTATCATTATGTGAAGATTGTTAGTTCAACGCTAAGGTAAGTTGGTTCAACGCTAAGGTAAGTTGGTTCCTTGTATCATTATGTGAAGATTGTTAGTTCAACGCTAAGGTAAGTTGGTTCAACACTAAGGTAAGTTGGTTACTTGTATCATTATGTGAAAAATTGTTAGTTCAACGCTAAGGTAAGTTGGTTCAATGCTAAGGTAAGTTGATTGTCTGTATCATTATGTGAAGATTGTTAGTTCAACGCTAAGGTAAGTTGGTTCCCTGTATAATTATGTGAAGATTGTTATATGTTTACTTGGTGCAGTTAGGTCCGGTTTCATTTGAACACACCTCGTAGTTTTATTTTTAAAATAAAATTTATTAGTGTTAAACAAATTGAGGTAAAATTATGATCTACAGGTACATAATTAATTAATTAATAATACGACTAAATATTTGTTTGGTTACTTTATGCAGCATGAGCTGAATATCGGCCTCATTTTATCAATAGCATGACAACTGTCACTTTTCTTCTGTGGACCAGTCAGAGTCTGAATCAAACTTGTTTTGAATCATGTCTAGTCTGTGGAGTCACTGTAGGAGGTCATAGGGGCATTACATCTTGCTGCTGCATCATGAACAATGGTCACTACTTCCATTTGTCCAATGCCACAACCTCTGTATCTTTCAAGGTCTTGTCTGTTCACTTTCGAACATCATCTTTCAAGGGAATCTTTGTCGCATGCCAGGACTGTACCTTTGAGTATCTTGTTTGAAAGTCCATTCGTTCGTATTACATGACCATACCACTGGAGCTTGCATGTTTTTGCCACTGATAGGAGTAGGTCTTGATAAGGTCCAACTGACTGTGTAATTGTGTTGCTTACGTTGACATTCATTATGTGGTCCTTGTATGTTATTGCAAGGATCGTCTGAAGCATCTTATTAAGCATCTTTAATTAAAGAAAGGTCCACATTAGATGGTAGTAATAACAACTTTTTAGTCAGAGAATGGTGATTGCTTGGAATGCATTGCCACAGGAAATAATGGCAGCAGGGTCAATTCAAGAGTGCATTGTATGCACATAATTTTTTTTAGATCAAGTGAAGTAAAAGAAACAGGTTATATGTATACAAACTCTGCAGTCTTCTAAACCAGTTGTTGTTGCTTATTGGCCACATGAGTAGGTTACTCTTTTGTGCTACCTTAAAAGGATGTTAAGTGGCGGATTGCAGTAGCTTTCCTCATATCCTGAGCATGCTAATGAAGGTCAACCGGGGTCCTGCAGGCGGTTGTGCTATGCTTGGCTTCATCTGCGTGTCGCTCACTACTACGGGTATCACGTCGTTCCCTCACCCAGTTAGCCAGGCTGCCATGAAAACAGCCCTTTCTGGGGAGGGCTACTAGGAGACGAAGGTGAGGATCTTAGCCAGTATATTTTGCCTGAAATTGACCAACATGTCTGATCAGTATGTTGTGCCTGACCAGACAGTCTTTCTCCCTCTAAACCAGTATAAAGACGTTAAGTTATCTCATCTTCATCACCTGGATAGAATATTTAGTTCCAATTCAACATTCATGTCTCATGCAGGTGTACCTCTTGTATATTGAATTATCTATTGAAAATCCATGTGTAATCCAGATGCATGTTCATTGACCTAATCCATGGGTTCTCAACCTTTCAAGTTTGCCAGCACCGTTCACGTTTAATATTAAAAGTTTGCAAGCACCATCCATCCAACATAATGGGTTTCCTTTTTAGAAAAACAATACATTTTAAAATTCTCATCTGATTAATGACATCCTTGAGCTTTAAAGCCACTCCGAAGTTCAGTGATGCCCAATGAGAAGTCGCTTCAAAAACAGGCTTCATGAGCGTTAGTGCACGCAAGCACTTTTTTTACTTGCATGGCGCAAGCAACAAATGTCAACATGGTACTCACGAGTACCAGGTTGAGAATGCCTGGCCTAATCAAGTAAGTAATTTCTTGGCCATTGAAGAAGTATGTCATATTTCCATCACACAGAATATTTCCATCACACAGAATGATATTTCCATCACACAGAATGCGTCAAGTTTAAAAACTCACCATATTTGTAAATACAGAACTGACGGAAATAACTCCACATTAATTCTAAGGCGGCACATGTACCAGGTATTCTACAATATTTAGGTCAATCTGAACATGTAAACGTAAACTGGGAATTTAACTGGTGACAAAGCGGTAAAGCGGTGTTGGAAAACTGAGTGTCACTTAATCAGACTTAAACTTATGTTTTTCACACCACCTAAATTGGGAGGGATGTTTTTCACTTTTTCACACCGCCTAAATTGGGAGTGAAAAGAGTTAAGGTCTTTTTTTGTGTTATTTTTTTTTTTAATATGATAAGGAGAAACAGTACAAAAGATAATGAGAAAATAGTGTAAAAGATAATGATAATACAGTTAAAAAAATCAAAATAAGAATAAAAAAAGATCACAAGGAAACTCTACAAAAGATAGAGAACAATAAAAAAGATAAGAAAACTGTACAAAAGATCACAAAGAATGGAATGACAAAATGATAAGAAAAACTTGTATCTGAGTTACTGAAATACTGAATAGGAATTTGGTTGTGGGTAGAAATGATCATCAAGTTTAACATTTGTTAATTGACTCGATAGAGAAATGTGTATTGTCAGGTTTCAGTTTGGTGATGTGTTTTGTTTCAGGTAAATGATGAAGAAGCAGCTGGCATTGAGTGGACCCAGGAAACGGACAGACTGCTCATCTCTCAGATGGTAATCAAGCTGGCTGACATCAATGGGCCAGCCAAGAGGCAGGATCTACATCAGTCGTGGACGTACAGAATAGCAGAGGAGTTCTATGAGCAAGTGAGTTTTTGATCACGAGACTGTGTCTAGGTGCGGTTGAGGGAGTTCTATGGGCAAGTGAGTTTTTGATCATGAGACTGTGTCTAAGTGTGGTTGAGGGAGTTCTATGAGCAAGTGAGTTTTTGATCATGAGACTGTGTCTAGGTGCAGTTGAGGGAGTTCTATGAGCAAGTGAGTTTTTGATCATGAGACTGTGTCTAGGTGCGGTTGAGGGAGTTCTATGAGCAAGTGAGTTTTTGATCATGAGACTCTGTCTAGGTGCGGTTGAGGGAGTTCTATGAGCAAGTGAGTTTTTGATGATGAGACTGTGTTTAGGTGTGGTTGAGGGAGTTCTATGAGCAAGTGAGTTTTTGATCACGAGACTGTGTCTAGGTGTGGTTGAGGGAGTTCTATGAGCAAGTGAGTTTTTGATCATGAGACTGTGTCTAGGTGTGGTTGAGGGAGTTCTATGAGCAAGTGAGTTTTTGATGATGAGACTGTGTTTAGGTGTGGTTGAGAGAGTTCTATGAGCAAGTGAGTTTTTGATCATGAGACTGTCTAGGTGTGGTTGAGGGAGTTCTATGAGCAAGTGAGTTTTTGATCATGAGACTGTGTCTAGGTGTGGTTGAGGGAGTTCTATGGGCAAGTGAGTTTTTGATCATGAGACTGTGTCTAGGTGTGGTTGAGGGAGATCTATGAGCAAGTGAGTTAACAGGGCTTGTGTTTTATGAGCAAGTGAGTTTACATGGCTTATGATTTTTGAGCAAGTGAGTTAACATAGCTGATGTTTTATGAGCAAGTGGGTTTACATGGCTGATGTCTTATGAGTAAGTTAGTAGCTGATGTTTTATAAGCAAGTGAGTTAACATGGCTAAGGGTGTGTAGGTACTAACCATTAATAAAACATCTATTAGTTTTTTTCTGTAACAGATGTGCAAAAGCAACATACGAAAAGCGAAGTGAAAATACCAGATATCGATAGAAATGTGGAAGAATCATCCCATGCATTGAGAGAAAATCATATTGGAGACGCCTATCCTCAACCCATGTGGACCATCTGAGGAAGGGCGGGGTGGGACTTGTCATACTTTTACAGGATGGAACCGTTATAGAAAAAGCAAGTGCTACCGGGGAGCCCTTGACAAATCTAAGAACAGAGCAACAGGCAATAATTGAAGCAGTCAACCTTTTGGATGAAAAGGGGTTAAAGGATAACATAATAGTGTTTTTGTGCAACTGCATGGAAATTTTGCAGGCCACACAAAGAGAACCACGAAATAATATGGAAAGGGAACTGATATGCCAGCTAAACAAACTTTCAGACCACATTAAAATCACCCTCCAGTGGATTCTAGCTCATTGCGGCATATCTGGGAATGAATGGGCGGACAGGCTGGCCAGGGAGGGAAGACAAAGAAAACAATTCACTCACGCAGTGTCACTACCAGAGGTCAAGGCAAACATCAAAAAAAAATATAAACAACAGTGGATAGAGAGAACAAACAGTAAATACCAACATGGCCCAATCAATAGACTGAAAAAGAAACATAATACCACAATTTTTCGCCTCAGAACAGGTCATTGCAGACTAAACGCACACATGCATAAAATGAAAACAGCACAGACTGCACAATGCACATGACAGAGAGGACTCCAGAACACATCCTGCAAACATGTCCACTGCACCAAGACTCTCGTGAAAAGACCTGGCTCAAGGAGAGAAACATACAAGACAAACTGTGGGGAACCATTGAGGACCTGCGACTGACGTGTCACTTCATGGAGGCGGCCCATCTGATGGCATAAAACGAGCATACGAAACCGAACGCAAAGAAGAAGAAGAAGATAAGCAAGTGAGTTAACATGGCTAAGGGTGTGTAGGTACTAACCATAAATAAAACATCCATAAGTTTTTTCTTTTAACAGATGTGCAAAAGCAACACTGCAGTCATTTTTCTTGCAGGGGAAATCTGTGCCATGGCATGCATCTACTGATGCAGTGGTTTCAATAGCACTGTGCTGTTGTTTTTTTTACATCATGAGGTTGCCAGCCTCATGCACAACAATCTTCAGTAATCTTTAACAACATTTATTATATGATTAGATTCTATTATATTATTTGTTCTTTTCTTTCCTTCCCCAAAATATCCCAAAATCCAGTGTGTTATGGACTATTTCTAACAAATGAAAAAACATGATTTACCCTGCCCTGTGCAACTCTTAATGTAAAACAACCAACACAGACTACCATCAACAACAAAAATTGAAACTGTGGTGGTGCTGAAAGTGATAGTCAAACTGTATAAAGCATTAGTTAGACCTAGATTGAAATACTGTGTTCAGGTGTGGGGTCCTTATCATAGAGGGGATATAAACATGCTGGAAAGTATACAAAGAAAGGTGACAAAACGGATTGTGGGATTTCAGAATTATATTTGTGAGGAAAGACTGTGAGAAACACCTGGGGAAAGGTACATAAAACTTGGGTAGATTTTTCATTTTAATTTTTGTCCGGGCAGCGGCTGTTGAGCCTACTATTTTTTTTCCAACCGCCAAGAAACTTTTAACGTGCTAAACACTGAACACAGGAGTCCGATTTCGCTACCCAGAGATCAAGGGAATTTTTACCAGAAGATCCACGTACAAAAGTAATCCCAGTTTCCACTGTGATTCAAACATGCAGCCTCCACCACCCGAGGCAGACATCTTACCTCGAGACCACTGGGTCCCCTCACATATTTCAATCGATGAAAAAAATTACAAGTAGAATAAACATTCTACCAATTTCTGCTATTTAAATTCGTGTTGAAGCCTCATTTTAAATTGAAAAAAGTCTGGGATTGTCAAGTTTGTAATTGATCTTCTCTTGTGTCCCCAGGGAGACGAGGAATCCAGCCTAGGCCTGCCTATATCCCCATATATGGATCGACTCAATCCACAGCTGGCCAAACTTCAGGAGACGTTTATCAACCACCTAGTGGCACCTCTGTGCAATGCAATGGTAACAGGAGGTCTTTTGCCAGGTACCTGGGTGGAAGAAAGCCCAGAAGAAGGTAAGAAAAAGGATGGCCAAGTCAGTTTGAAGATAATATTTATTTTGGCACAAAATTAAAGAGCACCAGAGTAGTACCATGGGAAGAAAGAATATGCCCACTCTGGTCTAAGCATGTTGTGAAACAAAAATGACTGAAGAGGGTTGCACATGAGTCTAGCAAATTCATCATGCAAAAAAAAAAAAAGGAATTTCTACAGAAATCATTGCAGAAGTGCTGGATACATGCTTCTTCCTATTTTGAAATATGACAATGGGAATTAATGTGTTCGTGGTTACAGATACGTCTCTGTCCATCTACCCATCCACAGCTGTAGGGGACTTAACAATAATATGACAATGGGAATTAATGTGTTCGTGGTTAGAGATACATCTCTGTCCATCTACCCATCCACAGCTGTAGGGGACTTAACAATAATATGACAATGGGAATTAATGTGTTCGTGGTTACAGATACGTCTCTGTCCATCTACCCATCCACAGCTGTAGGGGACTTAACAATAAAATGACAAATGTAAAGTTAAGTGGTAGGTAAAAAAAATCTTGACAATTCTGACTAATAAATAATTTCCTGCAAAACTGTAGGTTTCGAGAGGAGACTAGTCAGCACCAAAATCCATTTATTTTGTTTCGGGAGCAGATGTCTCCTTGGCTTGCCACGTCTTTGTAATCTCTCTAGAGGAATTGTTGGTACCATGTGATATTTGCACCTGAATGCAGAGCAAAAGAGTTGCTGTTGTGTTATGAATCCAGCAACATCAGGGCTCTTGCCCTTTGACCCAATGCCATGTAATGGTATCTGCACATGTGTATCAGTTGTTGCTTAATACCATACAAAGTGTTCCACTTATCTGGCCTCGGAGGAGGAAGAATTTTCCTAAAATCATCGAGCGCTGAGCACTCAAAGAGATGATGATCAACAGTTTCATATGGGTACATGCATACAGCTGGAACTCTGGAGTGTGTTGTGGTTGGATTCTTTTCAGATGCTTGTTGTGTTGGGTTCTCAGTTGGAAAATGGTGTTCTGATCCTTCCTTGTGAGTTGATTGGTAATGTCATTTGGATTGGGGTTTGCCAAATATAGACCTCCATCTCTGTGTTTCCCATGGCCCACCTGTTCAGCCAAGTTTCTTTGTGTACTGTTCTTATGAGCTGTTTGTAAAGTTGTTGCTGTTCTTGTATTGATCCCTTCTTTACTAGTCTGTTTACCTAGCCATCGCCAGGTATTTTTGAGAGTGTGTAAAATCAGTGAGCTGCAGTAACTAGTAATATCCTTGCCATTTGCTGGAACAGAATGAGCACATATGGATCTGCCTGCAGGGTTTAAGTGATGTTAACGTAACATCTATTCTTCTTCTACATTCGTTCTTAATCTCCAACTACCAAGCCCTGAGCAGGGCCTTGCAAGTAGCAGCATGTAGTTCAGATAACGGAATGCGTTTTGTCACTAGTTTACAGCTTGAATGCGCTATTTGCACCTTTCAGTCAGACACATCCATATTTGGCAGAGTGACATGTCTTAAAAGTGAAAGGTGTCCTTCCGCAGATTTAACCACTGTTTGGTATACTAAGCTACATTTTTTTCTTTCCAAGAAATGCGACCCAATCTTCTATCTACCCACATTTTTAAAGCTTCAATACTCTTTTTCCAACTTGTTATTCATTGTCCTTGTTTCTGCAGCATAAAGTAGTGATGAGTGTACATAACACTTGACAATTCTTATTTTCAAGTCCTTGTTTATCTGTTTCGATGTCAGTAAGTTTTGCATGTTGCGGGATAAGATCATGGCCATACCTATTCTTTTTCACAGTTGCCATCTTCCGTTATTATATGGCCTAGATAGGAGAAACTCTGTACCTGTTCAAGTAGTTGATATTTTATTTTTATGGTGGTTTCTTGTCACTTTTCCCACGTGTCATAGTCTTTGTTGTCTTTATGTTTATGTCTAATCCAAACTCTTAACTTATTTTGTATATTGGTTATCTGCATGATTGTCTGCAGGCCCTACTACTAGGCTAATCAGACACAGCATGGCCTTACAGGGTATCATTTACCCTCTTGTTACATGTGAGCTGTCGCAGCTCGATAGTCCACACATTCTCTCAGGCCAGCTCAATAGTCCACACATTCTCTCAGCTGGGCTCAATAGTTCACACATTCTCTCAGGCTGGCTCAATAGTCCACACATTCTCTCAGGCTGGCTCAATAGTCCACACATTCTCTCAGGCTGGCTCAATAGTTCACACATTCTCTCAGGTGGGCTCAATAGTTCGCACATTTTCTCAGGTGGGCTCAATAGTTCACACATTATCTCAGGCCAGCTCAATAGTCCACACATTCTCTCAGGCCAGCTCAATAGTCCACACATTCTCTCAGGCTGGCTCAATAGTTCACACATTCTCTCAGGCTGGCTCAATAGTTCACACATTCTCTCAGCCCGGCTCACACATTCTCCCAGGTGGGCTCAATAGTCCACACATTCTCTCACACATTTTCTCAGGTGGGCTCGATAGCTCACATTCTCTCATGCAGGCTCAATAGTCCACACATTCTCTCAGATAGGCTCAATAGTCCACACATTCTCTCAGGTGGGCTCGATAGTTCACACATTATCTCACACATTTCCTCAGGTGGGCTCAATAGTTCACACATTCTCTCAGGTGGGCTCGATAGTTAACACATTATCTCACACATTTCCTCAGGTGGGCTCAATAGTTCACACATTCTCTCATGTGGGCTCAATAGTCCACACATTCTGTCAGGTGGGCTCGAAAGTTCATTCTGTCAGGCCAGGCTCAATAGTCAATTCTCTCAGATGGGATCGATAGTACACACATTCTCTAAGGCATCAAATTTTAGCATCTTCATCTCGTGATGCAGAAATCTTTTATCATTTTGATCTCCATAATAATAAGTACAATTGTCTCTGAAAGGAACCATCAAAAACTTACATTGAAAGGTTCCAAGATTGTTGCAGTCTAAAGAAAACATTTCTGCTTCAACTGTGGAATGAACCCAGGACCACTCAGATGCGAAGCCAGGGCGCTAACCACTGCGCTACGCGGCACCGTTGTCTAACACATTTGACACTAAATCCAACATTTGGTTTCTGTTTTGGCCCATCGATTGTCAAACAATCGACAATAATTATGAGGGGTAATATGGCATGTCATGCCCACTGACCGATGTCATCACTTCACATTTCAAGAGGTTAATTACATCTGTCTTCTAATTATTCTTTTGCCTTATTCTTCATCTAACAGTGGCAGAGAGAGAAAGTTTGCAAAACTCAACTGGGAGGGACACAGAAGATGAGGATAATGACACAGACAATGAATCTGGTGAGTTTAAGTGACAATGAATCTGGTGAGTTTAAGTGACAATGAATCTGGTGAGTTTAAGTGACAATGAATCTGGTGAGTTTAAGTAAGACTGCACTTATTTGTGTCTCCAGGCATGCTATGGACAATGGTGTGCGGCAGCTGATTTGATCAATCATTTATTTTGCAACACTTGGAAAATGTTATGAATGTCTATTTTTGTATAAATGGTAATTTTAATATTGAATAATAAGCAGATAAGTTCTTTGAGGGTAAGTTAGTAAGTAGGTCACACACTAAAATTGGATAACTGGAAAATGTATTCTTAAGATGTTACTTAATGGTAGTCACATTCAGCTTTGTGATTATTGTAGATAGCAGAAGCACATTACTAGAATAGGTAGTGGATGAACACTAACAGAATTTTTGCAAGATGCAACCAGCTGTTGGTGGCAAATACATTTGGGTTAAACAAGTCGTCGAGACGCTGGACATGGCATAACCCAAGCAATGAAGTGCATAGCCAGATCGACTATATACTGGTCCAGAGGAGGTTCCGATCGAGCATCAACACCGACAAAACCAGAAGTTTTCCCGGAGCTGACATAGGAAGCGACCACGATCTGGTTATGATGACCATGCGTCTGCGATTGAAGGGAGTTGCAAAGAAGGATGTGACCAGGCTAAAGTTTGACCTGGACAAACTAATGGACCCAAAAATAACCGAAGTGTTCCAAGCAAGGGTAGGAGGGAGATTTGCGCCACTGTTGGCTCTCAGAGAGGAACTGGATACAGATACAGTTACAGAGTCTTTTAACGCAGCTCTCATAGATACTGCAACAGAGATCCTGGGATGCCACCAAACAAAAAAGAAGCCATGGGTGACCAAAGACATTCTAGATCTGTGTGATAAAAGAAGGTCACTGAAAAAACACAATCACCCACCGGAGGAGGTCGGCAGTTATAAAGAGATCAAGAAAGCCATACAACAAAAGATGAGAGAGGCGAAAGAAGCGTGGATATGTGAGCAATGCGCAAACATCGAAGAGAGACTAAACAGAAATGATGCTAAAGGAGCATACAAGGTTGTCAAAGAACTGGTAACACCAAGACAAAGCAGGAACCTTATGATTCATGATAAAAACGGCAAGTGTCTCATTGAGGGAAATGATGTACTGGCAAGATGGACAGAGTACTGTTCCGAGCTATACAACTATGAAGGGCGAAACAAACCTGAGAAAACATTCCCCCCAACACCAACAAATATAGAGGATAACCAACTGATAACGAAGGAAGAGGTAATTGCAGCAGTAAAGACATTGAGAAGAGGGAAGGCGGCCGGCGTGGACAATATACCAGCAGAGCTCTTACAAGCAGGTGGAGAGGTAGTGGTGGAAGGCCTGACACACATCTGTAATAAAATATGGACGATAGGAAACTGGCCGGACTTATGGACAAAATCTATAGTTATACCACTACATAAGTCTGGAAACCTAAAGCTGTGCCAAAATCAAAGAACAATACGCCTCATTAGCCACCCTAGCAAGGTCATGCTTAAATTAATCCTCGACCGATTGAAACCCCAAGCAGAGAACATTATTGCCGAGGAGCAAGCAGGGTTCAGACAGGGAAGAAGCACTACAGAACAGATATTTAATTTATGGCTGCTAAGCGAGAAATATCTAGAACAGCAGCAAACACTGTATCATGTGTTTGTGGATTTTAAGAAGGTGTTTGATAGGGTATGGCATAAAGCGCTTTGGGCAACCATGAGGATGTATAATATCAACGGAAATATTATAACGGTCCTTGAACACCTGTATAACAAGGCGTCTAGTGCAGTTCTTGTGAATGGGAGGCGAGGAGACTGGTTTCGCACATCAGTTGGTGTGAGACAGGGGTATACACTCTCTCCAACTCTTTTCAATAATTCCTTGAAGGAATTATGAGTGAGGCACTTGGAGGTCACGTTGGTACTGTCAAGATAGGGGGCCGAACGATTACTAACCTTCGTTTTGCAGATGATATCGACGGGTTGGCGGGTTCAGAAGCAGAACTCCAGGAATGGGCCAGAAGGCTCGATGAAACAGCTCTTGACCATGGTATGGAGATAAACGCTGGAAAGACAAAACTAATGACAAACAACGCTACGGGCTTCAACAGCAAGATAAAAGCAAACAGTCAAGAACTCGAAGTAGTTGACCGTTTTAAATATCTTGGGTCGATTGTCAGTGATGAAGGATCAAAATGTGAAGTATTGGCCAGAATAGCACATAGAGCGGCGCTTGCACGGCTTAACAAAATCTGGCAAGATAAACGGTTAGCACTATGCATGAAAATCAGATGAATGCGTACACTGGTCCTGTAAATATTTCTCTATGCGTGTGAGACATAGACAGTTACAGCTGACCTTCAACGAAGGATACAGGCCTTGGAGATGAGATGTTTCCGAAGACTTTTAAACGCCATGTACAAAGATCGAGTTACAAACGAGGAAATCCGAAATAGAATTACGACGGCAATAGGGCCTTTCGAAGATCTCTTGGCAACTGTCAAAAGAAGGAAACTCACTTGGTACGGTCACATATCGAGATCAAATGGTCTTGCAAACACAATCCTCCACGGGAAGGTGCATGGCAGACGACGAAGAGGCCGGCCCAAAAAGAGATGGGAAGACAACATAAAAGAATGGACCAGTCTCCGACCAGAAGAGTCACAGGCAGCGGCTTCTGACAGAGAGGGATGGCGTGGAGTTGTGAGGATGTCTTCATGTGTGCCCCAACGACCTCACCGATTACAGGATGACCTGACCTGACCTGACCTGAACAGAATAGGTAGTAGAAGCACATTACCAGAATAGGTAGCAGACGCTCATCAACAGAATCGACAGCGCCGCTAACAGACAGGGATGGTGTGGGGTTGTCTTCATATGTGCCCCAACGACCTCACAGATTACGGGATGACCTGACCTGAGGAATCAAGAAAATGCATGTATATTATATGTTTGTGTTCACCACTCTCATCACAGCCATTTGATAGTAATCTCGATCAGCAGTCAGTCTACCTGCATGCTCCATGTTCATGTTTAGGGTGTCCTTGATGTCTTGTGTCCAAATATGCCTTGGTCGACCTCTGCCTTGTCTTTCTGAAACAATACCCTCCAGAACTGCTTTTTCCAGTCTTTCATGGCACTATGTGTGGGAAAAACCAGTTTCCAAGACAAAACATGGTTTTTAAGCCAGTTCTCTTCGACACTCAGATCTTTGCGAATGACTTTATTTGTTATTTTTTTTTATAGAGTATTGTCCTGTAGCATTTTGATCGGAAAGCCCTGATCCTCTTTCTTAATATTTGTGTATTACATTATAAATTGAACCAAAGAGTTTAATAAAAATGGATCTCACATATCATTGAAACATGCATAGCAATGATGAGGCCGACTGATTTGACAAATTACTTCAATATGAAACATGTGCAGTTAATGAAGGTACTGGAAGGCTTATGAGAAGTAAATACACTAACAGGCAGACCCAGAGCATCCAGGCAACACTCAAAAATGATGCATATACCAAATTAACTCTTTCAGTCCACAATTTAACGGGGGAGTATGCATACTTAAACCTTTTTGTTCACTGCTTTTATATATAAAAAAATAAGGGCAGAGAATAATAAATAACAATTATTCGGTTAGTACTAACAACCGTATACATAAAAACGACACTTGCTTTTTTAAAAGAAGCAGAAAAGGAACAGCAAATTTTGCACTTACCAAAGACTATTTACTGTTGCAGTCAATAAAACTTAGCTTGTAAGAGTTTTGAATCATAGAGGTAATCTATTTTCGAAATAACACATTTGAATATTTCACAATTTATAGAAGCAGACATTTTTGTAAGAAGCTAAGAAGAAACAGCTAAGTGACAAGCTGAATCTCAAGTAACTTGAAAAAAAAAAAAACTGAGGAAATATAGTATCACTTTTTTACAAAAGGTTTTGAAATAAACATACACAATACTCTTTCATTATATAATGGTCATTCCAGCCATGGTGTATGGCTGCGAGGTGTGGAACCTACATAAAAGTGACATGGCGCAGCTCCAAGCTACTCAACAAGCGAATGGAGCGTAGAACGCTGTCATTTTCACGAGACCACATCCGCAACATGGCCATCAGTAGTCAAATCTGTTTCGTAGATACGGTGTTGATAAGAAAGTACAGGAGGGCAGGTCTTACAATAGATGGACATGTAAAGTGGCGTCATGGTGGCCCTATACCTATAATTGTCACACTGAAGTCCACCTATGAGATGGAGACTGACCTTCGATGGTACTTAAAGGCAAAGGACAGAGATGAGTTTAGACGATTTGGCGACCTGGCATTCAAAATGGGCCTGAGTGAACACCAGGATTACAGTACTTTAAGATTCAAATTTGAAACCAAAATGGCTGCCTCAACTCTTGTGGGAATATGAGGGACAGTTTTGAAAAAAAGTGTTGGCTCGGCATAGCCTGCGAAAACAGACAAATGCTTATGGAGAGAGAGTTGACAGAAGTGAAAAAGTAATCTTCAAAAGTCACAACAAATTTAGATACCATCTGTTCAACAAATTATAGACAGGTCCAATGGATTAGCATACCTGTATTATCCAAGGATTTATGGATGAGTGTACCTGAATTATCCATGTAATGACAGAGAAAGCACATATGACTTTCCGCAATATTTCAAATTGATCAATACTTTCTTAAAGTTATACGTAATCTGATGTCTGGAAGTATAGCAAAAGCTCATTGAAGGATGGAAGAGGAAGTTTCACAGACAGAACTTAGTGACAGGTTCGTAAAATCCCATTTCCCCTGTGCACCTGAGAAAAATATGCACAAGGGTGGTCTGCCGGGGTCTGTGTATGACAAAAATAGCACCACTGTCACACAGGGAGCATGCCATAAGAGGTGACTAACTGTGTGACATGGCATAACAGCGGCCAGGGTTAGGTGGTTTGTTAAGAGCAGCATAGATGGCGCCTAGCAGGCTGCGGATCTATTTTGCTCTAGCGTTTGAGTCTATTAAGATGGACACACACAGCACTTAACCGCCCATCAGGAAACTGGTTGTATGCAGAATCTTCTAAGCCAGTATGAAAACGTTAAGTTACACATCTGTGGAAACATGGGAAAAACTATATGCTCTAATTTCATCTGAAATTGACTGACTAGATCATCTCCAATGTTCCAACTTTTTATGCCAGTAAATTGAGGAATATTTTTTATTAAAGACCTTCCTGTGTCAAATTTCTTTGATCTATTACATGGGATACTCCCACGGACTGTCGTCTGATCCTCCGAGGGATAGGAACAGTTTGAGCTTGATCACACATGTCGTCACTCAAATAATCACTTGTTCTTTTAAGAATAA
Organism: Ariolimax columbianus; assembly: GCA_036924085.1. NCBI lineage: Eukaryota > Metazoa > Mollusca > Gastropoda > Stylommatophora > Arionidae > Ariolimax > Ariolimax columbianus. The sequence goes on along the minus strand of JAVGWX010000011.1, from coordinate 36,927,648 downwards.
ACACCATCTAATTCAGTTTATTGGCTTCCAAATTCTTAAGAATGCTTTCAATCACTTGTAATGTTGTTAGCCCTGCTTTCCGTCCCGAAAATCATCCGCAAAATTCACTATTTTGGGGACGTCACCATATTTATCTCCGGAAATGTATGTGCTGTATAGAGATCATAAAATTATGGCAAAAGTCCAAGCAGTGTTGCCTGAAATATGACTTAGAGAATAATGGTCCGCCTGTCAAACCGAACCATGGGTGGCTCAGGGAGTGAAGTATTTGCATATTGATGCCACAGGGACAAAGTAACTAGTAACACAAATGAAAGATGACAATCTTTGTAACTAAATCATGACAATCCCTGTTCTAGCTAAATTATAACAATCTTTGAATGTTCAATAAAGCAAGCAATTGTTATCTTTTTCTTCCAGGGCTGAATTGTGAGAAAGTGCATAAACCACCACCAAGAAAAGTAAACTGTCTTTTAACAAAGAACATGAAAGAGAATTATGAATATTGGGCTGCAGTCCTCAGAAAGGAGGAGGAGGAGCAGATGAACATTCTGGCTGAGAGTGAAGCATCCCTTGTAACCATTGTCCCTGCATCATCCAGTATCAGGGTAATCTTTGTAGTTCTCATAGATGGTTTGTCATACAGTGATCAGCGTATAGTCTTGTGAAATCAGGCACGGTTATAGTCTTGTGAAACCAGGCACGGTTATAGTCATTCAGAGGGTAGCGTATGATGGTCTTGTGAAATTAGGCATGGTTATATTCTAACTGGGAGCAGCGTATTGTCTTGTGAAATCATAACTTGTTCTTTGGGAGCTTAGATATTACTTTGTCATGAGAACTCTTAAAGAGTGTCAGGATAGAGCTGAGGAGAACAATGGTTGCCTCTCGTATATGGCCAGTTGCACTTGGACATTTGGCAAAGTGGGATGAGGAAGGTTTGGAGCTTCCATGGAATGGAGAGAGTGAGTTTGACAGAAAGAAGATCCAATGACAATGTGCTCACTGAAGTGGGCGCACAAAGACAAATAATTGCATATGATACAAAATGTCGGTTGAATTGGCTGTGTTGCAATATGAGACATAAAAGTCTTCTACAGAAAATACTAGAGGACAAGAGGATATGGTCAAATAGAGAGACATAACCTGACAACCAGTCTCAGGACTGACTAACCAGGTGATGTCGATGAGCAGACAGGTTTTCAGAAAGGGCAATTATACGAGGCGTATTCAAATGAAACCAGACCAAGCTGCAACAAGTGAACATCCGCGCGATGTCACTTCTAGTGTAAACAGCACATACCAACCATCAAGTTTGCAAAATGTCATTATCCTCCAAATCATAGTTTCCTTAGCAGGCTGTTGAAAACATGGTGGGTGTGATACTGAATTCGTCCAGACCTGATCAGTGATTTGTCTTCTAACAGCTGAAGGATATCGACCAGTTGACATTCATCGCAGAATGCAGGCAGTGTATGGTGACAAAAGTGTGTCGAAGACAATACTAAAGAACTGGACAACGATGTTTAAAGAAGGATGTGAGTTAAAGAAAGATCTTGCGAGACCAGGTCAGGCGCATATGTTAACTCACGTCCTTCTTTAAACATCATTGCCCAGTTCTTCACTGTTGTCTTCTGCACACTTTTGTCACCATATTGGTCAACATCTTTTAGCTGTTAGAAACAGAATCACCACCCGCTGATCAACTCTGGATGGATTCAGTATCACACTCACCATGTTTTTAACAGTCTTCTGAGGAAACTATGAGTCAGAGGATAATGAAATTTTGCAAACTTGACGGTTGGTATGTGCTGTTTACACCAGAAGTGACATCATCGTGCACATGTTCACTTGTTGTAGTTTGATCCGGTTTCATTTGGGCACGCCTCATACAAGAGACCAGCCATTCTCATGCTAACACAGAAAATTCATAATATGTTTCAAAATAATGCCTATGATCGAGTATGGAAAAAAAGCTCTGCTTGCATAGCATAGCGCTGGTAGGACTACTGAATCACATAGATCTGCTCATATATGGTGTATCTGTTGCTATCTTGGTCAAGTTGAAGACGGCCTATCCCACTCACTGGTGCCTGGCAATGTCAGGCTTCAGGTTAATTTATGAGGTGTGTTCAAAAAGTATCCAACCTTTTGGCTGGAAAAATACTCACTTGGAGGTTTGAAATATCAATCCCCTACAAAGTACTTACCTTGAGACTCCACATACTTCTTCCAACAGTCCCACCATTGGTGCAAGTATTTTAATGAAGGCTTATTTTGGAATGTGTTTTCTTGTGACTGAAAATCGGATCTCCTTCAGCGGAATTTTCATCTTAGGGAACAGCCAAAAATTGCAAGGAGAATAGGGAGCCTGGCGAACCAGAGGAATGTGGCTTTTTGGCCAAGATATCGGATGTGGCTTTTTGGCCAAGATATCGGATGTGGCTTTTTGGCCAAGATATCGGATGTGGCTTTTTGGCCCAGATATCGGATGTAGCTTTTTGGCCAAGATATCGGATGTGGCTTTTTGGCCAAGATATCGGATGTGGCTTTTTGGCCAAGATATCGGATGTGGCTTTTTGGCCAAGATATCGGATGTGGCTTTTTGGCCCAGATATCGGATGTGGCTTTTTGGCCAAGATATCGGATGTGGCTTTTTGGCCAAGATATCGGATGTGGCTTTTTGGCCAAGATATCGGATGTGGCTTTTTGGCCAAGATATCGGATGTGGCTTTTTGGCCAAGATATCGGATGTGGCTTTTTGGCCAAGATATCGGATGTGGCTTTTTGGCCAAGATATCGGATGTGGCTTTTTGGCCAAGATATCGGATGTGGCTTTTTGGCCAAGATATCGGATGTGGCTTTTTGGCCAAGATATCGGATGTGGCTTAGAAAGTCTATCGCATGTGAAGAATGAACAGGTGTTTTGTCATGATGTAGCTGCCAAGTTCCCATTGTTCATAGATCCGGTCATTTGCGTCGAACACAGCATCAAGTAAGTGATGGATGATGTCCTGGTAGTAGAATTTGGTAATGTTTTGACCTCGTAGTGTGCACTCGTAATGCACAACACCATGGGCTTCAAAGAAAACGGTCAACATAACTTTGAAATTGCGTCATTTTGTTGTGAAAGAAAACCCTCATGATGTCCCCTGAACCTCCCTGCCGAAGAACAACATCCATGCTTTATTTGTCGGATACTTTTTGAACATACCTCATTATACTCAAAAACAGAACGGCCAGAGTTCAAGTACAAGGGCAGATGAGCAAAAAGGTGACACTCGAGCAGGGAGTACCCCAAGGGGGAGTACTGTCACCCACACTCTTCCTGGTGCATATAAATGACATTACAGAGAATATACCAAGAAGAGTCCATAGCTCAATGTTTGCAGACGATCTGGCTATGTGGACCTCTGAAAAGAATCTCACCATAGCAAGAAATCGGATGCAGCAGGCCCTTACATCGCTGGAAGAGTGGGCGAACTCATGGCTGGTCAAAATAAACGAGGAAAAAACAACATGTACAATATTCTCGCTATCAATCAAACACCAAATTAAGTCTAAACGGCAAATACCTGCAGCCAAACGACAACCCAAACTACCTGAGAGTCACATTTGATCGGCGCATGACATGGAAAAGTCAGATCGAGAGAAACCGAATGTGAGCCAGAGAAAGAATGGCGATCATGAGGAAAGTTGCTGGCACAAGCTGGGGAGCAGACGAAATTATACTAAAGAAACTGTACACTGGAAGAGTGAGACCAGTTCTCGAGTATGGCATTGCGGCATGGACAAAGCAGCAAAGGCGAACTTCGATAAAATTAGCAAACTCCAAAACCAAGCCATGAGAGTTATAACAGGAGGCATGAAGTCAACGCCAATTGTAGCACTTGAAAAGATTACAAAACTGCAATCCATGACCGATAGAAGAGACTGCAGAGCCCAGCTGCAGTCAGAGAAACTCCGAAGACTGACTGACCATCCAATGCACCAGAGACTAAACAATTTCGGAAATGGGAAACTAAAGCGAAGAAACTTAGCAGAAATAGCCAAAGCAAAGATGCACGAAAACCCCATGAACGCAGTAACACCAAAGCCCATCCCTACTGTACGAAAACCTACCTGGAGGCAGGATATATTTCCAGAGGTGGTAGAAAATATACCAAGTATTGGAAACAAAAACTGCCAGTCGAAAACTACCCAAGCATGGACTGGACCCATGCATACACCGACGGTTCCGTAACAAATACAACACAGAACGGAGGGGCAGGAGCATTTCTGAACCTACCAAATGGCAGAAAAATAACACTGTCATTCGCTACTGGAAAATACACATGCAATTTCAGAGCGGAGGCTGAGGGTGGCAGTGGAAGAAATGGTGACAGGTAAAAGGAATGAAAGCCACATAGTCCTGCTTACAGATGCTCTGGCCATAGTCACAGCACTAAAAAGCCAGAAAAAATACTGAACTTAATGATTTAAGAACAGTACTCTGTCAACTATGCCAGCAGTTCGCACCAAAAAGGGTAGTGGTGCAGTGGGTTCCATCTCACTGCAACATCCAAGGCAACGAGGAGGCAGACAGACTGGCAAAAGAAGGTGCAAAACTACCACAACCAGATACTAGTATGACATACGAAGAGTCAAAACGGCTTATTAGAGCTAGATACATGACCAAATGGGAAACCAAACATACTGGCTACACCAAAAACGATGCCTATTACCAGTTGAACAGAAGAGAGCAGGTCGTGGTCTTCAGACTTCGCACTGGCCACAATAGACTGAGGTACCACCTATTCAACAAATTGAAGATAGGTGGCACCGACGAATGCCCGTGTTGTACCGGGAAAATGACCGCTGAGCATTTGCTGCAAAACTGCCCGACATACGAGGATCAGAGAGAGCAGATGTGGCCATCACCAGTGGCAACACTAGACAAGCTCTATGGCAGTGTCGACAGCCTCAGGATGACCGCTGCCTTTTTCCTAAAAATAATGGTTACTGTCTGACTGCGTACGATGAAGAAGAAGAAGAACATACCTCGTGTATTTGTCGGATACTTTTTGAACATACCTCGTGTATGTATAAATTCATTCATATAATTATTTATCTTTATTCTAAGACAAGCATGGTACCATAACTGTATTTGTTGTTTCCTTTTAGGATCAAGTGACAGAGAAACCGGAGATGGAGCCAATTAAAGAAGAGACAGATAGTCCACCTCTCTCAGCACATGCACCCTCAACCCCACCCCATCATGCTTGCTCTCTGACCCCCAGTGCTAACTCTGCCTTCCAGTCCAGAACTTCCTTTCCCACACCAGTTATGGAGGATGACAAATCCACAGCTGTATAGCACCTGCTGGGTCATGTCGCTTTCAACCCAGCGTCCCTCATTTGTCAGTGTTGAACATCTTCATCATGGAGGATGCTGGGATCCAGCGCTTGTAAAACTCACAGCTGAGTAAAGAACCACAGTCCAAGGATGATCAATGGCCAACTAAAGTGTCATGCTTGGAAGAGTGCTACAGTTGACTCATAATGCCACTCTGCCAGAGGAATACTCTTCAACATTTATTCTCTATCTGCAATAACAGCATTTTAAAAATCATCCGAGCTCATCATTTCTAGAAAAGAACTACTTCCTGCATTGCTATTGAAGGCAGTGGTGTGCATCCTAAACATCCCAACCATGTTTGGGGTCCTTGGAAACTATAAGTCCCGACTAATTTTTAGTGTAGTGAAACTACCTTTGCTGGGCGAGTCCTGAATGAGATTTTAGGGTCGTTAATTTTTAGTGTAGTGAAACTACCTTTGCTGGGCGAGTCCTGAATGAGATTTTAGGGTCGTTAATTTTTAATGTAGTGAAACTACCTTTGCTGGGCGAGTCCTGAATGAGATTTTAGGGTCGTTAATTTTTTATGTAGTGAAACTACCTTTGCTGGGCGAGTCCTGAATGAGATTTTAGGGTCGTTAATTTTTAGTGCGGGGAAACTGCCTTGCTGGGCTGACCACGATGCAGACCAAAATAAATCTAAATTGAAAAATGAAGATGGCCTCCAAGGATAATTTTAATTATTCATTCAAGAATGCAAAATTCCTAAGATTCAATCCCAAATTTTGCTTTATGACTGTCAAAAATTGGGAGGGGAAAATCTGTGCTGTTTTTCTTTGTAAATCTGGATTCAGTACATAATACTTACTAGCTATGTTAAACAATTTGTCTTATTTCACAATAAACTGCTCAAATGATGGATGTATGTAAATTAAATGTCTCATTAAATATGAACATTGAGCATCTGTGATGGACAGGTTAGAGCACATGACTCTCACAACAAAGGAACCATGTTTGCTCCCCAGTCTCCACATTGAAACAAACATTGCTGGGAAAAATGGATAGACAGAGTGAGAAATAGAGAAAATGATGGACAGCTTAACATTCAGCCATGGAAGACAGGTGTAGTTCACCCCTACTGCTACTGACTGAGACATGCTGTGGAAAATACATGCTTTCCTATGCCAGTCGGCATGACACATGATGATGATGATGAGTTTTTTTGGGCCAGTAATAATGATTCTGACATACCCCCTTCCTACCAAGCTTCTGTCTCACACAGTCTGTACATACTAACTCGTACACACACATCTGTACTGTGTGTGTTTCAAAGTATTTTTCTTGTGCTCTTTTTTATAAAGATTATTTAAACATATTTGGTTTTTTTATGTCAATTGAGGAACATGTATATTATTTTTTTTCTGCATATTTTGCTGCCCCTGATAATCCCAGTTAACCTAAAGCAGTGCTCTCCAACCTGGGCGCTACCACCCACTGGAATAAGGACACACTGTATTAAATAAAATACAACCTGAGAAAACTATGGCAGAATACCAGCAAATCAACAAAAGTGAAAATTTTGAGAACCTGTGTTTTTATTTCTGTGGTAACATACAACTGTGAAACATAGACAGTTGCCTAATACCTCAAGGAAGACAATCAATTCATTCGAGTCAAAATATTATAGAAAGGTTCTCAGAATACTGTGTACCAAAAAAACAAAAGAATACAGACATTCGACAAGAGTTGAGCATAGAGGAGAACTGGTTTATAAATTCAAAAGAAACCATGGCCTTGAGATAACGCTGATGGAAGGTATAGTGCCAGACAAGAGAGGCGATGGCACCAAGATGTCAAGGAATGCTTGGGTATGACTAGAACAGGTTGGAGATTTAATAAGAGATTAAGTTTCTTTCAGACGGGCTGTGATGGGAGCGACGTTCTGCAAAGAGCATGCTATATGATGATTAAAACCATACAAAAATACAGACTCGGAATCAGATCACAGTGTTTTGTTCAATTTAGATTTTATTGGGTGATAAGGAAAATTTACTGTTATAAAAGTGGGCGCCAGGTATAACAAGGTTGAAGAGTACTGACCTAAAGAAGGGACGAAGTCATCGGATGTATCAATGCAAACTTCATCCACTGCCTGTGTTGTTCATTTCCCCATTGGCTTGTTGTTGTGTGTGTATTTTGAACAGGCCACCTCATATTGTGATAACATATATGTATATACTGTAAGTCTCCTCACTCAGCTCTGGAGGTGTATGTTAAATGATGAAAGACTGTCTCATTTGCTGTGCATAAAAGTGACATATTGGTCGGGCTGATTCTGTTGGTAAATTGTCAGACTGTTTATGTCTTCTAGTGGGGTACTGTTTATTAAGTATGGGGGCTATTTATGTCTGTCAAGTGTAAAGGTTGTTTAGCTTTGTCAAGTGTGGGACTGTTGTTTAGCTTTGTCAAGTGGCGGACTGTTGTTTAGCTTTTTCAAGTGGCGGACTGTTGTTTAGCTTTGTCAAGTGGCGGACTATTGTTTAGCTTTGTCAAGTGGCGGACTATTGTTTAGCTTTGTCAAGTGGCAGACTATTGTTTAGCTTTACGGACTATTGTTTAACTTTGCCAAGTGGATGGGGGGGGTGTTTATGTCGGCCAAGTGGGGAGGTTGTTTAGCTTTGTCAAGTGGTGGGCTGTTTGTGTAATGGGGGTGGGACTGTTTATACATGTCAATTGAGTTGTTGCATGTATGACTTGACATGTATTGGTGGTCTCACTGTTGACATAATATACATAGATTTTATACACCAAATGTTGTCAGTCAGTTACAGGGAAGCAGCTTGTTTAACATCACTAAACAATTATTGTGCTGGACTGAGAAACAAGGCTGGTTGTACACAGACTGAAGTTTTGCAGGTGGCATAGACACCTCCACATGTCTGAGTCTCCTTGCTCTGGGAAGTGTGGCTATTTGACACAAAAATATCAATTTATAATATACAAAATGATAAATATATTTATGCCCACCATGATTGATTTAAAAAGGTTTTTATTCTCTTCTGAAACTCACCAGTATCTCATCACATCTCTATATTTCAGAATGAAATTGTGATATTTCATTTGACTTGTGATATGATGTAAATATTAAGTAGCCATTTCTTTGTCTTAATTGTTTGCTAATATTGTGAAGTTGTTTGGGGTTTTTCGTTAGGGGGCGTTGCGCTAAAGGATGTTTTTGTTTAAAGAAAAATGGGTGGCTAAATTATAAATGTTTTTACGTCCAGAGCACTGTTAGAGAGTTCTATAATCCAAGATGATCGTGTGTGATCTTCCAGTATTAGTTGTTAATCGTGCAGCATGAAACTTGATCATAATAATAATGTGGGCAAGCAGCTGAGCTTTGTGGTTTCCATAGAACATTCACACTGCAACCAGCTATCAGATGTGGCCATGGCTTTATCATTCATTATAAGTAATTGCTTTTATTACTGGGGATTTTACGCACGAGGTAACAGCCATAAAAGTGGGACATTAGATTATGAGCGTGAGGATGTGTGAAAATTAAGTTAATCTCATGAAGATTCCACGTCTGATATTATGGGTGGTAGCATATATATATATATATATCTATCTTTCATCTCGGAATACTGTAAGCGAGTAACAGATAGTTGGTATTTTGAGCATACTGTGTGCTGCTATCAAGTGGTTCATTTTTGGCAGCCAAGAAGGTAATTACAAATGTCAGAAGTTGTTTAAGAAGTAAAAAGTGGCAATAAAATAGAGCTGAATGGTGGTCATCATATTGGACAAATGTACAACACAGGCCTCACATATTTGGTAGAGGAATTAAACAATTTATTGTTAAAATGTAGCCTGGATTCTCATTTTGTCATTCATACCCTAAGGATCAGTTCCTGAAAATATCTTGAAATTTCATTTATATCTATGATTTAACTTTCTTGCTGGATTGGACATGCTATGTCATTTTTAATAACAATTTTATTTGCCTGCAAGTTTATGTACTGGCATTGGTTCAGAGCAGCTGGTTGTGAAATTGAAGGCATAATATGTCAATATTTCTGGTCCATTTAACATTGACATCTTCAAGTGCTTTATCATATTTATCTTGATTTCTTGTATGCCCTGAAGTCTCTTCTCTCTGTAAAAAGTAAAGGTCAGTCCCATGGCAACAATTGCTACTAGTGATAATGATACTCTTCATACACTAAGCCACAGCCTCTGCGAAGTGGGGTGGCCAGTTTCCTTCCTTGCGCTGTTTTTAACCTACCCCCAACTCGTATGTCAAGGTACCCATTTGCAGCTTGGTTAACTGGAGGAGTGGTCATACCAGGCACGAAGCACAGCACAGCCCAGATTTTGAATCCTGGCACATTATAATCCCTTTCTAGCATGCCAGCTCACTGTCGACTAGGCTACACGTTCCACTGCCCTTTGATCAGCATCTTAAGTCTTGGAAAGAGCCAAAAGTCGCAGGGAGTAATGGCCGAGGAGTAGTGGGAGTGCCAAACCTAGCTAATCCTGTGTTTAAATCCTGGCATGTAGGTCGGGCCATTGTACTGATGGATCTGGGCGCACTATTATTTCACCAACTCAGTGCAGGCCTATTACTATAAACTCTTTGTGGTTTTTTTTTGCAACATTTGATCAGAATATTTTTTTTTAAATGTTGTTTTAAATCAGCCCTCACACATACTGTTATGTGTTGAAATCTACTAAGAAAGCCGTTATTTGCTTTCCATATCTACTATGAAAGCCTACTAATGGAGTTATTTCTTCTATTGCTTGCTCATAATGGGCTCATAACACAAAAACCATTGATGTTTCGCCCAGTATTAGTTATTCTTCTAGGTTTAATAATTGTTTTGTTGAATAAATTGAGCAATATATATATATAAATAATACAGACACTTTTTTTTTGTTCCATTATGAGCCTACCAGTGCAGTAAGCATGAACCGAAGTGTGTGTCACAAAGTCCACGCTAGCAGAGCTGGCTAAATACCTGTCCTGGGCAGATAATCTTAACTGTAATCACACCTGTCCTCACTAGACAGCCATCAACTTTGTTACCACACTCACACGATTTCTTGTCAGATACCATCTACTCTCTGTTATCACACTTACACCTGTTCTTGTCAGAGACCATCTACTCTCTGTTACCACACTCACACCTGTTCTTGTCAGAGACCATCTACTCTCTGTTACCACACTCACACCTGTTCTTGTCAGAGACCATCTACTCTCTGTTACCACACTCACACCTGTTCTTGTCAGAGACCATCTACTCTCTGTTACCACACTCACACCTGTTCTTGTCAGAGACCATCTACTCTCTGTTACCACACTCACACCTGTTCTTGTCAGAGACCATCTACTCTCTGTTACCACACTCACACCTGTTCTTGTCAGAGACCATCTACTCTCTGTTACCACACTTACACCTGTTCTTGTCAGAGACCATCTACTCTCTGTTACCACACTTACACCTGTTCTTGTCAGAGACCATCTACTCTCTGTTACCACACTCACACCTGTTCTTGTCAGAGACCATCTACTCTCTGTTACCACACTCACACCTGTTGTGGTCATACCACCTTTGCACCGTTATCACTTCTTTTAAAGTGCCCCAGCCATAATAGTAGCTTTTTCATTTGTCTAAATATTGCTTGCTGAAGTGTGCGTGAAAGAAATGGATGAGATATTCTGAAGCTGCCCGATATCTATCTATAATGAGTGAGATTGAGCAATTATGTGTTGCTGGCACAAACATAGCGCTATACACTCTTGGGATCTTCATGAGAATTGCTTCTCATGGTCAATCAATCTCTCAGACGTTATAGATTTCCTGACATCCTGAGGGTGCTGATGAAGGCGGACCAGTGTCCTCCAAGTGGCTGTGCTATACTTGGCTTCATCTGTGTGTCGCTCACTACTGCTGGGATCACGTCGATCCCACACCTTATTAGCCAGACTAACAAGAAAAAATCTGATTTCCAGGGAGAACTACGAGGAGGTGGAGGTCTTATCTAGTATATTTTGCCTGACCCTGACTAGCATATCCGATCAGTATATTCTACCTGACCCTGACTAACAATGTCTGATTCTGATCAGTATGTTTTGTTTGCCTGACCAGACTTTTGTCTCCCCCCCTATCTCTTCTCTTAGATAAGCTATCGTCCACCATCATCCCATGTTGATGTGCGGAATCATTCTCACCCCCCCCCCCCCCCCACATAATCCTATGTATGTAAAGATTTGATTTCATGTCATGTCGTAATTGTGTGAAAATAGAACAATCCCCCCCCACAGATGTGCTTGTTCAGTCAATCTGAAGAGACTGTTATCATTATGATTGAAGTTATGCGTTGTTGTTGTTGTAACTCGTGTACAGTTGTTTGGTCAAGATAATTTATTGTCATGCTTAAAAAATGTCCTGGCCATAAGGTAGCATAATGATATTTTCTTATACTCTTCCCTCCCATTTGAGGTGATATTTGAACACACATTTTCATCATCTTTTAGAATACTTGTTATCTTTATTATCAACATTTGAAGTAGTGTGTATTATGTATGATTATTTTAAATTTGCGTATCGTGTACAATTCTCTTGAAAGCGGGAGGCGGGGGGGTTAAGAGAAATTTAAAACTATTACATGTGGAGATTACGAGCTTAGCCTGCAAGCAGTCTTAATCTTAGTTGACCTGCACGTCTACAGAAGCCTAAGCTCCTGTGCAGGTCTCAGCTCCCTCGTGAGCTGGATATAACGGGGAGAAGTTCTGCTTAGCAGGCTAGGCTCGAGCAGCTTATTACACCACTGGAGGGTGCTTAATTGATGTGCAAGTCCATCTTACTACACTCAAACACTAGAGTAATGTGGACCAGTTAGGGGCCATCTTTGCTGCTCTTAACAAACCACCTAACATATTTTGGTAGATTTTTAACTATAATTTTTTTATTTTGTGCGGGCAGCAGCCATAAACCCTACTCTTTTTTATTTCTAACTGCCAAGCAATTTTTAACATGCTCGACACTGAACATGGAAGTCTGTTCTCACTACCCAGAGATCAGAAGTTTTTACCAGATGGTCCATGTGAGAAATACAAGTCCCGGTCTACACCGTGATTTGTACCTTTGACAGCCGGCCCCTGTGCCTTCAGTTTGAGACTCTCATAAAATGTTTTCATGTGGAAATTATAAGCTTAGCCTGGTTCAGAACCATGCATCCAGTTTGAGAGTCAGATAAAATTGTCTCATGGTTTGTATCAACAATATTATAGACTGCTTATAGATATATGGATGGTTATTGCAGCTGGACAATAGGTGTGAAGGCAAGATGTTTATAGTCATGGTCTTACTGTGGCCCATGTGATGTGATGTGATGAGACAGAAGTTAAACTACTCTGCCCAAATCTGGTGTCTCCAACATCACAGCTTACATTTTGCAGATGACCCAATTAGCCATATCCTAGGGCCCGAAATTTAATGTATGCCTAAAGATGAGATAAATAGGCTCAACAAAATGTAAATCAACTACTGAATCTAAATATTGATGGATTGATTTTTCTTTTGCTCCATTTATTTGAAGCATAGAAACAGCACTGCATCTGGCACCCATACTTTATAACCCTTTCACAGGATCCCTGAATTCCATGAATTGCAGTGGTGGTTTTGAAGCAATATTTCTACATGATGTGGTAGTCATCTTTTACAACATACTAGGGAGATAACAGTGAAAATGATTTGAAAATCAGGTACTACTCTGAAAAAATAAAGAGGTGTGAGACAGGGGTGTGTTTACCTTGCCTATTGAGACAGACATTTTATCTAAACCGTGTCAGACAACATGCCCAATACAATTGAGACTTCTGACCTGAACTGTGTCAGACAACATGCCCATGTGGAGGTAGGCAAACAGAACATGTCCTACTGCTTGCTCCACAAAAATGGGCACAGTGACAGCACGAACACAAGCCCACGAATTTCATTACAAGTTGTTGCACACACTGAACATGATCATGCACACTTGCTAGCTTGGTTATACTGTTAGAGAAATGAATCTCAAAACATAACATTAAATTACTCCCAATCTATCTGGCATACTTCTAGGATTGAATGGATGTACTTTGATCTAACACACCATACATACATATATAGCATACTTGCAGGTTTTTTTTTCCACTACAGCTTTTTTGTACTTGAAAAGTAGATTTGTATTGTTACCCTGAAAACATGTCTAACATTAAATGTAGATTATTTACACATTTTGTGAAGAAAGCAAAACAAATATAGATAGCTTACAAATATTGATCAGTGGTGGGAGGGGATTATTTATAGGACTGAGGGTTTAAAGAATGCTTGTCGAGTCACTAGACAAGTGTGCAGGTTAGTTTTTATTTTATTTTTAATTAATTATTTTCAATTGTGGGAAATTTATGTTCTCAACACGCATTGTCATATATAAGAAATGTTATTAATTTATTCCTGGATCACTGTTACAATTGTTCTTCTGTGCATTATCTTGACATTGCTTGAAAACCATAGCTGATCTTCACATTAATTAATATATGTATATGAGCTAGTGTATGTTCCACATTTGTACACGGACACATCCACCAAACAAGTGGAGACTGTGATTATACGTCATATGTACACTCAAATCCATGTGATAGATTGTCTCCTTTATTTTGTTCTATGACAACCCTCACTGATGACACTAACTCGTTCCTTTTATAACCAGACAAATTTTGTCTCTGTTTACGTATCATATTTGTAACTTGACTCGATATTACAATCTCATTATTTTAGTCAGTTGTAATTGTATTACTACCATCGTTTTAGACTTTTGCCCAAATGGGTTCTGGAGGGGCAATGTGTGTGACATAGCTAAGATTAAACCCACTGCCACACTGAAAGCAAATCTGAAGAGACAAACTAATCATGCTACCTAGCCCTAGAGTAAGTAGCATTCTATTTTATAGGAAGTTCTCAGACCCCCCATCAATATATCTTACAGAGATGGCTAAAGAAATGAACAACTCTTTTTTTTTCCAAGGATTGGAAGAAGAAGCCATTTCATCATTTGTTTTACTGGAAGATTTCGGACTTTCTTAGTAAACTTATGAGCATGGCCGGTATTTGGTCAATTGTACCAACTGGATCCAATTGAGCCCCAACATAGCAAGAATAAATTCAAATGCAATTAAAATTGAGAAATGAGCAGAAAAAAAGTGAAAGAATAACATTTATTAGTTGATATTCTTAGCTTGGGGGCCGAAGGTGGAGCACAGTGAATGAGCTGACAGCATCCAGCGACTTGTAGCTGGATGCTTGCATCAGGGTCAGCAAATGAGAACCGACCTAGACCCTATTCTGCTACCAAACCAGCAGCCCTAGAAACAGGCTGCACTAGTGTAGTCTGGCTATGAAGCCAAATTTGGTACCCCAAAAAAAAGGCCAGCTGAAATCAGATGCCAGTCTCTCTATTAACTATGATCAGAACGAACATCGAAGAAGAAGAATGTTGATCTTTTATCTTTATTGAAAGGGCTAGCACTGAATGTGTCCCACCAACACAGTAGCCAAGCCTGGCTCTAGTCATGGAGCACTGGTTATAATGGTATACTCAGTTACTCTTATCCGTGAAGAACATTAATAGACATGAATTTGGTTGTTATCTCAATTTCATTTCAATCCTTTGATATTATTTAAGCATTGCAATTCTCTTTTGTGTATATTGGTTTTTTTTTTTAAATTTTAATTGTTGTTGCTTTTTGTCTGTCCGAGATTGACATTGAATCTTTTTATCATTTGTCTCGCTCATGTCAATTTGATATTGAATTTTCTGCAAGTTTCTGCGAGGACAGCAATCAGTTTGTTGTTGTTTGTCATGGAATGGATGGCAGAAATGTTGTTTGTCATGGAATGGATGGCAGAAACAATAAGCATTAATGATTGCAGAGTAAAATGTCTATGTTCTCATTATGAATAAACTCTATTTTATAAACTGGGGGTGAATCATTCATGACAGACATGAGGTACGTTATTATTCATCTTTTATTTCTTCTTCTTCATTCTCAATCTTAACTTAACCTCTTTATACTGGTTTAGAAGACTCTGCAGAGTCTGTATACAACCAGTTACATTACCATGCTCTAAAAGCTATGCGCATCCAATCTATCCTTACATGTGTTAACTGTTCCCGCCTCCACTACCTCCTGTGACAATGCATTACAAGCATTCACCTCTTTGACTCAAAAAAATTTTCTCATATCTAATCTGGACCTTTCTGTAGTCAATTTGTAGTTGTGCCCTCTTGCTCTCATTGGTGGTTGTATTTTGAAAAACTTGTTAAGTCACCTCGAATTCTTCTATTTTTACCCTACCAGGCTCTGAAAAGGACTTTACAAGTAGCAGGATGTAGTTCGGAGAATGGTATGCGTAGTGTTACAGTTTACAGCTTGACTGTGATATTTCCATCTTTTGGTTCGACACATCCGACTTCAGCATGGCATTTTTACGAACAAAGCCATATAAATGCTATGGCACAGGCTTCCTACAAGGAGACCAGTTGTGGTTGTATCCCAAACACTTCAACTGGTACCCAATGCGGTACTTCCAAACAGTCAGAGAATCGTATCAGCAAGGATACCAACTCTGACAGGTCCATCTCTAGATAAGGTAATGATTACTTGGAAAGTAGTTGCAAATGTATTGTACACAGCTTTCGATGACATCACATGTCTCGTAAACAACTAATTTTGGATTGGGTACTACACCTCACTCAGGCCAATAATAAACACTAGGGGTCGTGAACTTTTCCAGGTCAGATATATGTGCCAAGCTTGTTACATAATATGATCAACTTTTGAACTGAACAGAAAAACAGTGATGAGTGTATGTATACTTATGTCTTCACTTGTGCTGTGTTGGTCACCTTCAATGGTCTGTGTTATCTCCGCTTGTTGTTCCAGCAATCTCAACACTTAACCTCCGCTGTCCTGCGGTTATATCCAATTGTGGAAAAGGTTTTGGGAGTTAACCCAGAGAACAAATCAGGAGCCAGAGTCCCTTAGGCAGTCAGACATTGTACATCAATGCCAGTCTGACAACACCTGTGATGCCTCCGGTGCCAAGTTGTATCGACTTGTCGCTCCCTTGGATACGTCATCTGCGTGTATGTGGTCTCTTAACTGGGCCACAGCGGTCCTCGCATCAATATAGATAGGCAGGCGTTAGAGATATCAATAGCAATAATACAGTTAAAATTGGTGTTGGAACGTACGCTCCATGATCACAGGTATAACAGAAGACATCCAGGCGATAAACGATGTTCACCAGACCTCAATCGTGAAGGGGTCGGGGCGGCATCATCACTGTCCAAGTAACGCATCTCAAGGAAAATGGACAGCAGCTATAGGAGCTGTGCGTTTAACATGGCCTATGCACCACAAACTTCTAACAAACGAAGCCGCCCCAGCACAAAGTATCATGGACAGACCTAACTAGCGGCTGGCTATGTGTGCTGGCCTGCAAGCAGTGGAAGCCAAGATGCAATCTCCAAACATGTACGGAGAAAGCAAGGGCAACAACTAAGACCTCCCCCTCTAGGATAAAGT
This sequence comes from Ariolimax columbianus, assembly GCA_036924085.1. Taxonomy (NCBI): domain Eukaryota; kingdom Metazoa; phylum Mollusca; class Gastropoda; order Stylommatophora; family Arionidae; genus Ariolimax; species Ariolimax columbianus. The sequence continues at coordinate 36,910,679 of JAVGWX010000011.1, read as the reverse complement.
CCATCGTGGTTCGAGACCGATAGGAAGCCAATCCAATTGTAGAACTTGAAAAGATTACAAAACTGCAATCCATGACCGATAGAAGAGACTGCAGAGACTAAACAATTTGGGAAATGGTAAACTAAAGCGGAGAAACTTTGCAGAAATAGCCAAAGCAAAGATGCACGAAGATCCCATAAACGCACTAACAACACCAAAACCCATCACTACTGTACGAAAACCTACCTGGAGGCAGGATATATTTCCAGAGGTGGTAGAAAATATACCAGGTATTGCAAACAAAAACTGCCAGACTGAAAAAGAAAGGAGAGATACTACCCTAAGCTTCATAACGAAAAGCTACCCAAGCATGGACTGGACCCATGCATACACCGACGGTTCTGTAAAAAACACTACACAGAACGGAGGGGCAAATGGCAGAAAAATAACACTGTCATTCGCTACTGGTAAGTACACAAGCAATTTCAGAGCGGAGGCAGAGGCACTGAGGGCGGCAGTGGAAGACATGGTGACACACAGTGAAAATGAAAGCCATATAGTCCTGCTTACAGATGCTCTCGCCGTAGTCACAGCGCTAAAAAGCCAGAAAAATACTGAGTTTAATGACTTAAGAGCAGCACTCTGCAAACTGTGCCAGCAGTCCGCACCAAAAAGGGTAGTGGTACAGTGGGTCCCATCACACTGCAACGTCCAAGGCAACGAGGAGGCAGACAGACTGGCAAAAGAAGGTGCAAGACTACCACAAACAGATACTAGTATGACGTACGAAGAGTCAAAACGGCTTATCAAAGCCAGATACATGACCAAATGGGAAACCGAATATACTGGTTACACCAAAAACGATGCCTATTACCAGTTGAACCGAAGAGAGCAGGTCGTTGTCTTCAGACTTCGCACTGGCCACAATAGACTGAGGTACCACCTATTCAACAAATTGAAGATAGGGTGTACCGACGAATGTCCGTGCGGTACTGGTAAAATGACCGCTGAACATCTGCTGCAGAACTGCCCGACATACGAGGATCAGAGAGAGCAGATGTGGCCATCACCAGTGGAACTGCAAGACAAGCTCTATGGCAGTGGCGACAGCCTCAGGATGACCGCCGCTTTTTTCGAAAAAATAATGGTTACTGTCTGACTGCGTACGAAGAAGAAGGAAGCCAATCCCTATATATCCACCGACTAAAAGCCTGCTGTTCTGGGATCAGCCGTCTAGATTAGAAAGAAAGGTCAAGAACATTCACCCTATTTACTATACTGTCGAAGTGATACGTGTACGGCCATTACAGAAATCATCATCTTTTTCTTCATAATATTAATAATAGAGAGCTTCCCTGAGGGATTAGCTCTCGCTGATTCTAGATTAATAGTGCGTGGCGTCCTGTCAAAAGTCAAGACAGCTGGCTGTCTCCTTCCTGACCCCAGAGTTGTGAATTACTGAAATAAAGAGACTTAAAGCGTTGCTGCTGTTTGTATGATGGAGAGCAGCAGAGTAGAAAACCGAAGAGTCTGTGTTATCACGAAGATGGCCCGATATACGCGTTAGTAGCTTGATGAGTTGTGGGCATATGTTCCGATAATGTGAACAGTCGGTCTCCAAGACCAAATTGTTGCGCAATAGTTTCGCTAATTCTGATCAGGTCTTCGTTGGAGGGGTACATCTATCTTGGACACTTACTCAATATGAAGAACAATCTGGAACCTGAACTAACCAGACGTCGCCCCGCGGGTTAGGCAGCCTTCTCATTAATTAATACGGTCCTGGACAGTTGCCAAGACAAGAATCTGCACGTCTTTCTCTTCAATTCCACCCTGCTCCCATCAAATCACTATAGTGTACAGACATGGACACTAACAAAATCACTGGATGATAAATTGAGAGGATCCAGGTTTCTCTTTAGAGACGCTTGTTCGGAATGATTCTCCGCAGCCAACGTATGCGAAATCTCCACAACTCCGACATATGATTGTCCTTGATGAACGATGCGGTAACCTACGCAGACAAGGTAAAGCAGATCACATGTAATGGCTGCCGATGGAGCACAGCCACAGCAATATGGTACCCCAGCGGCAATAAGAGACCACAGGGAAGACCTCCAATGGGTTGGGCAAGACTCCCTTGATGTACGCAACAACATTCGAGACGCCTTTGAATGATTGCTTACCAAGCACTGAACTTCCGTAACCAAAGGCAGGGTCCGCTGGAGACGAAGTTGGGACCCGCAGCTACGCCGAGGAACGGGTCATCAAGACCAAGATATGGCTTGGCTTCGTTTGTTCTCAATCTCCCGCTACCAAATCCTGAAAAAAGATTAACTAGCAGCACGTAGACGAGAGAACGGAATGCGTTATGTCGTAGTTTACAGCTTGACTGCGATATTTGCACCTTTCGGTCCAACATATCCGACCAGCAAGCATTATTTAAGTACTGGGTTAGCATTTCCTCTTTGATCCCATCTCCTTAGCCTGTCTGCTCTATTGCAGTCTGTTATCCAGGATCACCGCGTGGGGGTGTAGACGAGTCTTGGCAGTTCTGGTTCGCTGGCCCTGACGCTAGCATTCGGCTATGGGCCGCTGACCGCTGTAGCTCATGCGCTGCTTAGCATCTCGATCGCAAGACCAAGAAATAAACAGATAAGAACAAATAATTTTAAACAAATTTTTAACTAAGAAGCATAGTTGTCCGAAAAACAATGAAATCGGGTAACCAGATGGCATCAGCTTTGCAAAGGTCAAATGTCATTCGTCATTTTTATCTCAGAGTTACGTCCCATATCACTTTTTCCACCTGGGGGTCTGCCGGGAGACAAACAATTGTTTACATCGACATAAACAAGATCACATACGCAACATAACGTTGTTATGTGCTTCCCTGGTAGGACAAGGCAAAGACAGAATGAAATGCATGTCCCAATGTTACAAGACAACGGATGCAAACCATACAGAACGCAAGTCCAATAACAGTACAGTATCGTTGCATGAAAGTATTACACACTTCATTATACGGTCTTAGTTTCATGAAAGTATTACACACTTCATTATATGGTCTCAGTTTCATGAAAGTATTACACACTTCATTATACAGTCTCAGTTTCATAAAAGTATTACACACTTCATTATATGGTCTCAGTTTCATGAAAGTATTACACACTTCATTATACGGTCTCAATTTCTATGAAAGTATTACACACTTCATTATACGGTCTCAGTTTCATGAAAGTATTACACACTTCATTATATGGTCTCAGTTTCACAAAATTATTACACACTTCATTATATGGTCTTAGTTTCATGAAAGTATTACACACTTCATTATATGGTCTCAGTTTAATGAAAGTATTACACACTTCATTATACGGTCTCAGTTTTATGAAAGTATTACACACTTCATTATATGGTCTCAGTTTCATGAAAGTATTACACACTTCATTATACAGTCTTACGGTCTCAGTTTCTATGAAGTGAGATGGTCAGTTCCCTTCCTCGCTGGCTTGTTTTCCATAAATCTAACAGTTATGTGCCCATTTTCTGATGGGTGTTGTGAAGCGAGACGCGGTAATCTTACCTAGCCGTCCAGTTTTGCTGCACGAAGCAAACGTTCTAACTGCTCTGCCACAGCAAATTACAAATAATTGGCATGGGTACTCTAGAGTGATGACATGTGGAGGAGTTGAAGTGATGACATGTGGAGGAGTTGAAGTGATGACATGTGGAGGAGTTGAAGTGATGACATGTGGAGGAGTTGAAGTGATGACATGTGGAGGAGTTGAAGTGATGACATGTGGAGGAGTTGAAGTGATGACATGTGGAGGAGTTGTATAGTGATGACATCTGGAGGAGTTGGAGTGATGACATCTGGAGGAGTTGGAGTGATGACATCTGGAGGAGTTGGAGTGATGACATGTGGAGGAGTTGTAGAGTGAGGACATGTGGAGGAGTTGTAGAGTGATGACATGTGGAGGAGTTGTAGAGTGATGACATGTGGATGATCCGTAGAGTGAGGACATGTGGAGGAGTTGTAGAGTGATGACATCTGGAGGAGTTGTAAAGTGAGGTCATGTGGAGGAGTTGTAGAGTGATGACATCTGGAGGAGTTGTAGAGTGATGACCTGTGGATGATTCGTAGAGTGAGGACATGTGGAGGAGTTGTAGAGTGATGACATGTGGATGATTCGTAGAGTGATGTCATGTGGAGGAGTTGTAGAGTTATGACATCTGGAGGAGTTGTAGAGTGATGGCATGTGGATGATTCGTAGAGTGAGGACATGTGGTTATTAGTAACAGTGCCAGTAGAGTGAAGACACTTGTTTATTAGTAACAGTGCCAGTAGAGTGGAGGTCATGTGGTTACTAGTAAGAGTGTCAGTAGAGTGGAGGTCATGTGGTTACTAGTAACAGTCTCGTCTCTACTTTATCGTGGTAAATAATCTGGCCTGACTCTGTGAGCGACGTGAACACGAGGTGGTTTCTTGGTCAATATAATCAATAGAGATTATTCAACAGCAGATGCCTCGCAGAATATGGGACTCTTAAAGAAACTAAGATTGAGTGTCGACTCTTCCCGTATTACAGTAAGTAGTGCAGGCATACCCAGATTTTGTGAAATCCATGGCATCGCTTATTCATCAGACATCAATTAATAGCAATTTTCTCAGTTTTGTTGCTGTTTTCGCTGCTTTGTTCCTCGACTCACGTAATCTTGCTTGTTCAGATTTTGATGAGAAATATTTCATGGTGTATCCGTATTGAGTTTCTAATATTTGTGATTACACATATTACTTTTACTTAATTCGGTGATTAAAATAAGCAACATATTTATACGATATTATTGTTGTGGTTAAAATTAACTTAACGTCTTTATACTGGTTTAGAAGACTCTGCAGTCTGTATACAACCAGTTTCTTGGAGAGTGGTTAACTGATGTGAGAGTCCATCTTAATAGACTCAAACACTAGATCACAGTAGACCCACGGTCTGTTAGACTCCATCTATGTTGCAATTAACATACTACCTAACCATACCAGGGGTTATGTCATGTCACACAGCTAGTCGCCTCTTACGACATGCTCTCTGTGGGTCAGAGGTGCTATTCTGGTCTTTGTCATACACAAATAGCCCGGCGGACCACTCAGGCAATGAGTTAAGTGGCTGGACCAGAGAATTCACCTCTTTCTTGTGGTAAAGCGCCTCCGTCACCTGGGGGTCCGGTGTTCGAACTCAGAGCTGTATATTACTTTACTTTCCTTTCTGTTGTTCGTTAAGTATGTTACCCGCCTGCAGATAAATAATTGTCTTGTGATCTTTGTCACGAACAAATATTCTTTGTTTACAAGTAGAGCTGCAGTTTATCAAGCTTAATGAACAAGACGTCTCAAATGCTGAAACAGGCCACAGGCCAGGTATACCTCGAACTAAGTCAGTGCTCTTCAACCGTTGTATACCTGGCGCCCACTTTTACAACTTTAGTGACGGTCAATTTTCCTTACCACCTACTCAAATCTAAATGGAAGAAAATGCCACGACCGTCCAACGAGTCTGTGTATTTGAAATGCTTTTAATTATCATGTGGCATGTCCTTTGTAGAACATCGCTCACATTACAGCCCATCTGAAAGAAAATATGCGTATAATCAAATCTCCTGCCTGCTCCAGAATCAAGTCCAAGCATTCCTTGACATCTTTGTGGCATCGCCTTCTTGGTCTGCCTCTGCCTCTCTTGTCCTGCACCATACCTTCCATTACCGTCCCCCAAAGACGGGTGTGTCTTTTGATGTGGTCAAAGTATCTCCATTTTCTGTTATTGTTTTAATTTATGAACCAGTTCTCCTCTGTGTCCAACTCTTGACAAATGTTTGCATTCTTCCTTTTTATCGGTTCATGGTATTACGAGGATTTTCAAATGGCATTTCCACTTGAAAGACTCGAGTTTTGGTTAACTGTCCATGTTTAACAGCCGTAATTCTGTAACGGGAAAACACATGTTTTCAGAATTTGCACTTTTGTTGGTTTACTGGTATTTTGCGATAGTTTCCTCAGGTTATGTTTTAACACAGCACGTAATTATTCTGCTACCGCCCACCTGAAGGTTAAAACAGCCCACTAGTAGACAGTGACGCCCAGGTTGAAGAGCTCTGCACCAAGGTTAGCATAATGGAGAAAAAAAACAAAGCTAACATTTGTGATGAAATTAAATACACTACGTCAGTGTATACCAAACTTGCTCGGAAAAAAGCACAATTTAATTAGTGAGACGGAGAAAGTGTTACATTAGTGATTGTAAGACAAAGTCGGGCACAACATTCCAAGAAGTTCATTTCTATCAAGGTCAATTTCTATAAGGGTAACAGGTCACATTTTATTTCATAAATGAATTCTGAAAAAGGAGATGCGTAAGCTGAAGAGATATATGGAGTTAAATGGGGCTGGTTAAGCAATGTTAAGCAAGGTCAAATTTACATAACATATAAATGCAGGGAGAAGATGCTGACATGGATACCGCAGATAGAAGCTGCTCCAATGGAGCTTGAACAAATTACAGAAGACGGGGGCTACAGAAAGTAACAGATATTCAACGCAAATGAGAGTGAAGTGCTCTAGAAGAAGACACACTGACGTCCTCGCTCTCCTTACCAAGACGCAGCCACCACAACCAACTGTAGTCACCCATCTGTAAGATTACCAAGACGAAGCCACCACAACCAACTGTAGTCACCCATCTGTAAGATTACCAAGACGCAGCCACCGCAACCAACTGTAGTCACCCATCTGTAAGATTACCAAGACACAGCCACCACAACCAACTGTAGTCACCCATCTGTAAGATTACCAAGACGAAGCCACCACAACCAACTCTAGTCACCCATCTGTAAGATTACCAAGACGCAGCCACCACAACCAACTGTAGTCACCCATCTGTAAGATTACCAAGACGCAGCCACCAAAACCAACTGTAGTCACCCATCTGTAAGATTACCAAGACGCAGCCACCACAACCAACTGTAGTCACCCATCTGTAAGATTACCAAGACGCAGCCACCACAACCAACTGTAGTCACCCATCTGTAAGATTACCAAGACGCAGCCACCACAACCAACTGTAGTCACCCATCTGTAAGATTACCAAGACGCAGCCACCACAACCAACTGTAGTCACCCATCTGTAAGATTACCAAGACGCAGCCACCACAACCAACTGTAGTCACCCATCTGTAAGATTACCAAGACGCAGCCACCACAACCAACTGTAGTCACCCATCTGTAAGATTACCAAGACGCAGCCACCACAACCAACTGTAGTCACCCTTCTGTAAGATTACCAAGACGCAGCCACCACAACCAACTGTAGTCACCCTTCTGTAAGATTACCAAGACGCAGCCACCACAACCAACTGTAGTCACCCTTCTGTAAGATTACCAAGACACAGCCACCACAACCAACTGTAGTCACCCTTCTGTAAGATTACCAAGACGCAGCCACCACAACCAACTGTAGTCACCCTTCTGTAAGATTACCAAGACACAGCCACCACAACCAACTGTAGTCACCCATCTGTAAGATTACCAAGACGCAGCCACCACAACCAACTGTAGTCCCCCATCTGTAAGATTACCAAGACGCAGCCACCACAACCAACTGTAGTCACCCTTCTGTAAGATTACCAAGACGCAGCCACCACAACCAACTGTAGTCACCCTTCTGTAAGATTACCAAGACGCAGCCACCACAACCAACTGTAGTCACCCTTCTGTAAGATTTCATGCAACTTCCACTTCTCCTAAGAGAATTAGAGTGTCTCCAGTTCTAAAAATGAGCGATCTCAATTTTCTCCAGTTCTAAAAATTAGCGATCTCAATTTTCTCCACCAAGTGTTCTACATCCAAAATGTTCTCCATTGAGTGCTCTACATCTCGAACCCACTAAGCAACCCCCATTAACAACTATACATAATGTAAATATATGTACGTGGAACGGATGGCATGACATGAGTTGTAGAAGTCAGATAGACTTTATACTTGTCATGAGAACCAAGAAAAGAGTAGTAACCAATTCAATAGACACCAGAAAACTGGTGTGAACAACTACATCAAAAGATAGCAACTAAAATGGTTTGGTCAAGGAACAAGTCTACCAGCACACATCACTTCGCAACAAGTAATGCTATGCAGCGGATTCAAGGCCAAAGGTCGACCACGAAAAAGATGCTTTACCGAATTATGAGGCCACTGTGCATGAGGCACACAATAGGGCTCATTCTATAGATCGCTTCATAACCTGACGATGAAAGGCAAACCAGTACAAGCGAAAATAAAGAAGAATAAGAAAATATTAAGGTCAGATTTTATTTAAATATTGTTTGTTTATAACAGTGTTAAGCGTAATATGCGAATTAACGAAAAGAAAACAGAATCCAGGAGGATCAGCAGAACACATTGGCCACCCAACATAATACAACAACAACAATAACAACAACGACAACAACAATAATCGCGGCAACAACAACGACAACACAAACGACGAAATGGGAGACAATATCACATTGACTAATTTGCTCTTTTGATCAGTAAGGGAAACGATTTTGAGTATGTCATCGCCTATGCCAGTTGTAACGTCATACGTAGAAGAATAAAATCATCAATGTTTCTGGCAAGTAAGCTACGCAGAAAAACGTATTTGCAATATTAACATTATTTAATGGGTCCCGTGTGGTGGTTTGCTAGAATGCAGGGCTCCTAGTCGGGTTCAAACTCAGGTAAGACTTATCTCCCTTTTTTATCGTATTGCAAAATGAAAACCGTTAGCTTGCGCACTGCTCGGAGACTGCATAGATACCGTCAAGCGGCCTTTTATTATAATCTTGTAATTAAACTAACATTGCCATTGTCCGTTTGCGTGAAGTTACTTCCCCTGTCCAAGCACCGCGTCATATTTCATGCATCCAGTATTCAGCGACATGGACTGCCTGGTCATTCGCTTCCAGCATGTCGCACCTATTCCATGTTTCCTGAAGGTTGGGGCAGGTCATCAGATGGTCTTGGTCCTGTATTGCACCACAGTCACGTGTGACATATGTATATTCCCATCGTTTCATATTCCTCTTGCACCGTGATACATCAGTTCGAAGTCAGTTCAGCGATTTCCATGTTGTGTATAGTAGATGATGTTTTGGGGCAGATTACTCTCAAAGTTCCATCTCTGGGGCCAGCAACAATTCGTGCCATCGTTCAATACGCGGCTTTCGGGGCTTGTCTGTATCGGCTTTGTTGATTTGAGAAAGCTATGTCTGGATTTAAGTCTTGTGTTCTGTACCTGGTGTCCAAACGTCGGGTGTCTTGGGTCATGCTTCTGTTGTTCTCGACCGATTTCTGCTGGGTGATGCTATACCAATTATGGGGTATATTTTATTGATTGAGGTGGATTTTAGTAATCCGTATACTTTCCGACCCGCCTCGTTTATTGATGTGTTATTTTCAAATACTAGAGTCGGCAATGAATGTTAACAAACTTGATCTCTTCAATTCTATTACGAAAAATATACGTGACCAAGTGATGAGCTGCGCATATGAGCGCATCAGACTTTTTATTCAGTTTAATTCAAGTGCCATCTCCGCATCGAAAGTCGGCTGCAATGGATCTCCAGTGTACTCTATCTCTTGCCGTAATGGTGCAATCTTAGAGGCTTTTTTCAGTCCATCTCCTGATGTTATCCACCCACGTAAAACGTTGTCTGTCTCTGGAACGACTGTCTTCCATCCTACCCTCCAGTATGGTCTTCAACAAGGAGGTATGTCTTGTTATATGACCAAAATAACGTAACTGTCTAACCCTGATTTATGTCATCAATTCTCTTTTCACCCCCAACTTTGTCAATACCTCCAAATTTGTTTTCTTCTCTTTTCAAGAAAGCTACCTAATCTTATATATACCCACATTTCGAAGGCTTCAATTTGCTTTTCTAACTTGTTATTCATTGTCCATGTGTCTTTGTCATAAAGTAGTGGCGAGTATACATAACAACTGGTAATTCTCGTTTCCAAATTCTGATTTATTTGTTTGTATGTCTATGTATTTTATTAAAAGTAAAAATAAATCTTATTTTTAACTGTCAATACACCAAACAAAGACACACACACATGACACCACTGCAGTCTTAAAAACAATATTATCTTAGTATAAATAAAAGATCGTACCGAAAAAGGTTGTTTAAAAAAAAATATTAATACGATTAGTTCCAAATTCTTCTCTTGGATTGCTGGAGCCATGGGAAAAACGCTTGCGAAGATGAATTATGTCGAAATCTGTTTTCATATTTCCAGTTTCATGGGCAGCCTCCTTCCGTCCAGTTATATTTTATTACGTGTTAAGTCGGACACCATTAGCCCACCCTGTGCTGGTTGTTAGGGCGAAGTAACAAACGGGCTGATAATAACCTTATCTCCCCAAAACACGCCAGAGGATTCACGTGAAACGGCTATTTATGTACACTTAATAAATGAGTTCCTCCTAATACACCGTTGTTTACATTCTGTCACGTACCTGGCAAGAGGAACAAATAGTAGAGCTTTGCGTGTCTTGATGTTTTATCATTGTCTGTCCAATGTTCATTTAGAAGTTGCCGTCGTGTCGCCACATTCAAACATGCAAAAGTAACAAATGAAACGGTTGAACATAAAGTAGTGGCACGGAGGACTGACACTTTCCCCGTGGGCACATCCCAAGTGAAAAGAGAGAGAATCTATAAAAGTCACAAGACGTATAACAGGATGTTAGTAGTGTTGAAGGTCCTATATTATATTAACCTAAGAGGTATACATTAGGCAAGCCTTTGCAGACGCCGAGGTAACACAGCCGAGGTCATCTAGGTTCAATCCATAGTTGTAGACTGCAGAGGCAACCTTCTTTTTTCCTAGGCCCTATAAATCAACAGCCTTACTGTAAATGTAGTAGTTTGTGGTTGACATGTTTTTCTGACCCTTGTCCACTAAGTAGAAAACTGTGAGCCGTATTGGAAGACGGTGTCACCATGGCTCACCTTAGCTGTGACCTTCATGGAGACTACATACAGGAACTCTCAAGACAGGAATAAACTCAAACATGCAGAATGTTGCAGTTCAAGGATAAGGGTCAATCAGTAATACGTGCACACGATCACACAGCCCATCTCTCTCTCTCTCTCTCTCTCTCTCTCTCTCTCTCTCTCTCGCTCCATTGATATATATATATATATATATATATATATATATTGTGGATGTTATTTGTGAATGCCCCCAATGAATAGGCTACTCTTTTGTGCGTCCTGATAAGGGCGTTACGTGGCGGGTTGCAGTAGCTTTCTTCACATCCCGAGCATGCTGATGAAGGTGGACCATGATCCTTTAGGCGGTTGTGCTTTGCTTGGCTTCATCTGCATGTCGCTCACTACTATAGGGATCACGTCGATCCCTCACCTTGATAGCCAGGCTGCCATGAAAATAGCCCGTTTCCTAGAAGGGCAACGAGGAAGCCAATGTGGAGGTCTTGTTCAGTATGTTTTGCCTCACCCTGACTAACATGTCTGATCAGTTTATTTTGCCTGACCAGTCGTAAGTCTTCCTTCACCTCTCTCTCCCCCTGCCTCTTTCCTTCTCTCTCTCTCTCCCTCTCTCTCTCTCCCCCTCTCTCTCTCTCTCTCTCTCTCTCTCTCTCTCTCTAATGATCTGACGTTGATTGCACAACTTGAGCGCCATCTTGTAATGGGAACCAGGTTGAGAAATTAGAGAAGTTGATTCAAGAAATGAAACACCACGATTGCTATGGACCTATAAAGCTGCACTAACAACATCCGGTGAAAGGAATACTGAAGAAGGATACATACCGTACTAAAGCAGGGAAAAGCAATATCTCGTCCATGGGGTTGGTTTCCACAGACGTATACGACAATTACTTTTAGAATGTCAGCTAATATCTGCTTGGATTATTCAGAAGTCCTTATCCTCGCCTTTCAATGTCACTGCGAGCCAGGTTTATGCATGTATGTCATACCATTATGATGAGAATTGGGAATCTTTTTACAACCAACTGCAAGAAAAGTGGACGCTGTGTCTATAAGTGAGACATCGCTCGAGGCGATCAGAACGTTCTGCGAAAAGTCGGTCAATCCTACAACGAAAAGACAAGTGACCTCGGCTATAGACTTTATGAATGGATCAGATACAATCATCTTCTAGCTACGAACACGTTGGGAGTACAGAAAGCATTGGGATACCATGTACCTAACATCGAACTTGGCAATCACATTGATTATATCCTCACACAAAATCGATTTTTATCTGCGATAGAAACTTCAAAATCAAGACCATTTATTGATGCTGACGTACGCTGCTCAAGTCTTATTCTTCTTCTTCTTCGATCAACTGATGCAACGCTTCTAGTCCGGTAATTTCACGGAGGAGACTTTGCGTCCAGGTCTTCGTCGGTCCCCCACAACCTGTCGAGCATGGTCGCTTCCCCAGACCAGATTGCCTGTCTGTATAAGTAGGGCAGTCCTGCAGGATTTTTTCTGTAGTTTGGTTGGGTGCTCCAACATAGCACGTGCCGGTGTCTCTGGAATCCATTTTGTTGAAGTGACCACTGAGTCTGCAATCTTCGGTTCTGAAGATATTTGTCTGCCTATTTATGCCAAGATTGTATACGCTGTTAGCTGTTGTTTTATGGATTGTATTATTTGTGCTGGTCTCTCCATGCCGTCCTCGTGGAACGTTTGATGAGTGTCTTTGCTTCTTTACAGATCTGGAGATGGCAAGTCTGCGTGCCGCCACTACCAACTTGTGCGAGCTCATCTGCCTTCTAGTTTTCAACGATCCCGCAATAGACCAAAATCCACTGTAAAACTAAATGTGTTTTTTTTTAGACAGCAGTCTGATGTTGAATTGTATTTCTTTTGAGAGTCTATTTTACTTGGGGCTTGAGATGACTTGGAGTACGGTCTTGGAGTATGTTAGAATGACCGTTTTCCTTGTAGTTGCTGGTGCTATTGAACTCGGTGAAACGATCAACCATCGTTAGAGATCGTTTCAACGAGGGCAAGTTACAAGACCCAGTAACGGCAGCAATATACAGAGACCTAAATCCGTTAGTTATGTTCCGTTACTACCTTGTACCTGAACATCGATACTTTGTCAGATGGTTTTAGTGAGGCGTTAAAAGAAATTGCTAACTCGCTATTTGGGAAACTACGGAGAAAGATTAAACCGTAGATGACAGAAGACATACCCACTATCGTGATGAAAGACGGTCCCTCAAAAGTCCAAAGTCAACAGAGGAAGGAAAAAAAGGTACAGTTCCATCAACAAGAGAATTAACAATGAAGAAGGCAGCTAAAAATAACCTGGATTTCTCAACAATGTTAGGAGATAGGAGACTGCATTAATAAACATAGAATAAAAGCCTGCAAGTTGGTCAAAGAATTGTCTAGGCATTCTATGCCTAAATCTACCATGGAAATAGGTGGCGATGGTGAACTTCTAAGGACGGACGCCCCCATTTGCTACAAATGAACACAACCTATTGCTCAGGAAGGTCCTATCTGACGGAGATCTGATTGTGGTTACAGCACCATGACATCTGAAGGTCAGCCCATATTAAGGAGCGAGGTTAAAAAGGCACAACTGAACCACCTTATAGAGCCGATATATTGGCTTAGAAACTTTCTTATATGGTTACAGAACCGTTATATTTACTTGAATAATTGCCATATTTATATTTTAAAATGGTCTCAATCTCACCTTTTACATAAATTTATAAATGTACCGATGTTTCCTACTGGGAGATCTACATTTTTAAAAAAATGTATCCAGAATATCAAAAAATTCAGGAGTGAAAAAATTTAATAGTTGAATAATGGCAAATCAGTTGAGATTGATAACATCCAATGAGAACTGATTAAAGATGTCGGACACCCTCGTAGACAACCTGACTATTTTATGCAACAGGATTTGACAGACGTGTGTTTGGACATCCAAATAGACATAGTCCCTTATTATTACCACTCCAAAGACTGGTAACCAGCGGCTTTGTACTAACTACTAACCATCATTTTAATCAGGGACACTAGTCAAGTCAGGCTCAAAATCGTACTCAACAGATTGCAACCGAAAGCGTAGAATGTCCTGGTTGAGGATTAAGCTGGCAGAAGCACTACTGAATAGATCTGTTCTTCTCTCGTGTCTCCACCTGGTCGGGGTAGAAGATTCGGTGTCTTCCATCAACTTAAAAGCTGTCGCCGCGGTAATATAGCTACCAGCAGGTCGTCCCACTCGGACAGGTCAAAGGATAGTGACTAGGCTAAGCGGAAATACAAATATAATGCCTTGCAGACAGACAAGGGACAGTCAAATGCTAAGGAAACCAAACGTCTCTTGAAAATGGAAGAACTGGGTCACAGGCTAAACGAAACAGTGCAACGTAATTTTCACTTAATGAGGTCAGGTCATCCCGTAACTGGTGACGTCGTTGGGGCATACATGAAGACACACACAACAATCCGAACTGGGCCTTCTCCAGTCTGAGATTGGTATATTATTTTATGTTGTCTTCCCACCTCTTTTTGTGACGACCTCTTCGTCGTCTGCCTTGCTATTTTCGTGTATGATCGTATTTTCAAGACCGCTGTATCTCGATATGTTTCCGTACCATTTGAGTTTCCTTCTTGTGACAGTTGCCAGGAGATCTTCAAAGGGCCCTAATGATGTTGCAATTCTTTCTCGTATTTCATCATTTGTAACTCGGTCTTTGCACGTGACGTTTAGAATTCTTCGGAAATATCTCACCTCCAATGCCTGCTGCAGGTCAGCTGTTATTGTCCATGTCTCACAAACATAGAAGAATATTGTCAGGACCAATGTACGCATTAATCTGATTTTCGTTCATATAGCTAACCGTTTATCTTGCCAGATTTTGGTAAGCCGCGCAAGCACCGCTATTGCCTGTGCTATTCTGGCCAACACCTCACATTATGAGGGCGTCACGGTTGACGATAAAGCTCATCCCGTAGCGCCCCCCCCCCCCCCCCTCCGCGAAGGTTGTATCCAATGCTAGTAGTGGTCATCCTCGTCTATTCTATGGTGTCAAGGCGAACAAGGAAGGCGTAAGAGCTACTGACCACACACCGAGCTACTGACCACACACCAAGAGCTACTGACCACACACCGAGCTACTGACCACACACTGAGCTACTGACCACACACCGAGCTACTGACCACACACCAAGAGCTACTGACCACACACCAAGAGCTACTGACCACACACCAAGAGCTACTTACCACACACCAAGAGCTACTGACCACACACCGAGCTACTGACCACACACCAAGAGCTACTGACCACACACCAAGAGCTACTGACCACACACAAAGAGCTACTGACCACACACTGAGCTACTGACCACACACAAAGAGCTACTGACCACACACCAAGAGCTACTGACCACACACAAAGAGCTACTGACCACACACCGAGCTACTGACCACTAGCACCAAGAGCTACTGACCACACACCAAGAGCTACTGGCCACACACCAAGAGCTACTGACCCCACACCAAGAGCTACTGACCACACACCAAGAGCTACTGACCACACACCAAGAGCTACTGACCACACACCAAGAATACTAAACATACTGCAGTTGGATGTGGAGGGGGCCCAGAATAATATAAGAACCACTGTCAAAATAACTCCATTGGCACTTTTCGTCTTGTCAGACGATAGTAAATGTGCTTTTAGTACAAAGCCTTGGCAAAAATATAGTGACCATGTGTTGCCCAAGCAGTATGTACCCGCTCTCGGTTTGCCTTGTTAGCTGCAAGGGAAAGATGATACCAATACATTTGGACCAAGGTAAGCTGCAGAAGCTGCCGGATCAGCAGAGCAATGCTCTATCTGTTCCTCTGTCGAAGCTTCACTCCTAGACCAGCCGCCAAGCAAGGCTAAGGGCCTGGTCTGCTCTGCCACAACATACAGCTGAGGTAGACTTTCCTCGCTCTAGGATAAGGCATTGTATCCTCTTGTATGTGCTCCTTCGCCCATCGACGGTTGTCAGGTTTGGTAGACGATGACCAGCTTTCATAGTTATGAGAAAACACGTTGCACAGCCACATATGACAAAACCCGACAAGATACGCGAGTATCTTTTCTGCAGGGCTTCAGATGGTTTGAAATCAGAGTTTTCTTTCTCCTCGATGAGCTGCCTTCCTAGGCTTTCTAGCTCCATCTGTCCGAAACTACTGGTTTTAAGTCGCCAGTCACTCGCTTTCCTTCCCTTTAGAACCAACAAAAAACAACTACATCAAGATTAAATTGATGTGTCATGTATCCAGGACAGATGTTAATAGATGTGTCATGTATCCAGGAGAGATGTTAATAGATGTGGCATGTATATAGGACAGATGTTAATAGATGTATCATGTATCCAGGACAGATGTTAATAGATGTGCCATGTATCCAGGACAGATGTTAATAGCAATCACATATTTTTGATATGAGGATACCAGGCCTTCAAATTCAACCGGAAGAACACAAAGAAGGCGCGCTGATACTTACACGAAACACATTAGTAAGAAACGAAGTAGCAGTGAGCAGAAATAACCAGGTAGAAATAACAGCAGTTGATATAGCTGTAAATAAAACCAACAACATTAATAGCCTCTGCGGTCCACCATCAAAAGATCTATCATTTTCGAGAATGGAAATAAAGAGCTCCAACTGCATAATGATCGGAGAATTCAATAGTCACTCAGAAAGATGGCGATATTCAGACAACAATAGTAGAGTAGATGAAATAGTGGACTAAGAAAGGGAGACAAATCTCCATCTAATGAATAGACAGGATAATGAACCAAGCTTCTACTACAGAAGGGGGCACACTACCTCCACTCCAGATTTTACTTTCTCCACTGGAAATATCCTTGGAAAAGTTCTCTATCAACTAGCAGGCAGCAACCACATACTTATAAGGTTGGCGATAAATATGCAATATGTTTCCTATAAACAAAAACTCTGGCCTTACTGAAACTGCAATAGAGCTGACTGGAACAGAGTTGCCATGCTCACAGACAGACTTCGTGAGACCATAAACACACGAGCATTTAAAACAATGGCTGGAAACCTAAAAATAAGCAATTATAAAAGCTGCTGATGAGACCATTTCCTGAGCTACAGGGAGGAACTACGAATCCTACTGGAGTGAAAAACTATAACAAGGAGGAACTACGAATCCTACTGGAGTGAAACACTATAACAAGGAGGAACTACGAATCCTACTGGAGTGAAACACTACAACAAGGAAGAACTACGAATCCTACTGGAGTGAAAAACTATAACAAGGAGGAACTACGAATCCTACTGGAGTGAAACACTATAACAAGGAGGAACTACGAATCTTACTGGAGTGAAAAACCATAACAAGGAGGAACTACGAATCCTACTGGAGTGAAACACTATAATACGGAGGAACTACGAATCCTACTGGAGTGAAAAACCATAACAAGGAGGAACTACGAATTCTACTGGAGTGAAAAACTATAAGAAGGAGGAACTTCGAATCTTACTGGAGTAAAAAACTATAACAAGGAGGAACTACGAATCCTACTGGAGTAAAAAGAACTATAACAAGGAGGAACTTCGAATCTTACTGGAGTGAAAAACTATTACAAGGAGGAACTACGAATCCTACTGGAGTGAAAAACCATAACAAGGAAGAATTACGAATCCTACTGGAGTGAAACACTATAACAAGGAGGAACTACGAATCCTACTGGAGTTAAACCCTATAACAAGGAGGAACTACGAACCCTACTGGAGTGAAGAACTAAAACATTGCGAGAATGAACTATCAGACGCCAGAAACTTGGCAGAGAGAGAACAGTCAACGAAAGCGAACATCGCTCTCAAAGGTCAGACAAGAAGAGACAGTTGGAAAGAAAAGAGACTATCAACCTTGATAGTGAAAGAAAACAACTTTTGAAACTAGCTAGAGCACTAAACAAAGATTGATACTACACCCAGAAAACACCTTTTGAAACTAGCTAGAGCACTAAACAAGGATTGATACTACACCAAGAAAACACCTTTCGAAACTAGCTAGAGCACTAAACAAGGATTGATACTACACCAAGAAAACAACTTTCGAAACTAGCTAGAGCACTAAACAAGGATTAATACTACACCAAGAAAATTACAATCAAACGTGGTGACCTTCAGATAACAGGAAACAAAAGCTTCAACCGCATTTATGGAGGACTATGGAAGACTGTGCTAGGGCAAATCACGTAGAAGTTATAACAGACCACAACAACACCATCACTGATGAACAGAAGACCCATAGCAAACAATAAGAATTGCAGAACAGCAAGAAACTGAGCTATCGGAAGGTGTTCACAATGGGTACCGATACTTCAGTTTGTTGCTAACCACCATATGAACTGTCCCTAGTGTCAGAGCAAATTTCTCTGCTTGCCAACGTAAGCTCCGGCGACGGTCCACCCGAATTGCTGCGTCAATTTTCGAGATAGCATTTTCTGACACAACAATATGCGTCTGACCTACTCTCGGAAGATCTTTCGTTAACTCACGTCCTTCTTTAAACTTCGTTGTCCAGTTCTTCACTGTTTTCTTTGACACACTTTTGTCACCATACACTGTCTGCAATATGCGATGAATGTCAACTGGTCGACATCTTTCAGCTGTTAGAAACCGAATCACAACTCGCTGATCAACTCTGGATGTTTTCCGTACCCCACCCGCCATGTTTTCAACGGTCTGCTGAGGAAACTATGTGTAGGAGGTTAATGAAATTTTGCAAACTTGACGGTTGGTATTTTCTGTTTAAAACAGAAGTGACGTCATCATGCGCATCGTACGTATATTCACTTGTTGCAGTTTGGTCCGGTTTCATTTGAACACGCCTCGTAAAACTCACATTGCTCAATGTATTTCTAGCAAAGATTGCCATACTGAAGCAGCAACGATAGGCACAAGCACTTCAACGGATCTCCGCTTTGCTGATGACAGTGACGTTCTGACTCGTGATGTAACGAATAGCAGCACTATCAGCCAGACTTGATTCCTTTGCTAGGAACTACGTCACTGCAATCTACACTGGCAAGACCAAACTGATGACGAACGACGAGGGATGGGTTCAGTAACATTATCACTATCAATGACCGAGCGCTTGAAACAGTTACTAAAACAAATATTTGGGTTTGACATGGGAGATTAGAGTACCAGAGCGTAAATAGGAGCGAGGACTGTTCTAGTCAAGTCTTACAGCAAGGTTCGCCAATTTCCTTGTATTTATTTATTAATGTTTACATTTATAGCGCAGTGTTCACATATTTTCTTGTATTTATTAATAAATGATTACATTTATAGCGCAGCGCTGGTGTATTTCCTTGCGTTTATTTGCTAATGTTCACATTTATAGCTCGTGGTTCGCGTCCTGTCTTGTGTTTATCATATTAGATATTACATGCTGCTAATACAAGGACGTCTTTATCAAGAGGCTACATTCCATTAAGGACGTCTTTATCAAGAGGCTACATTGCATTATACTGACTTCTCATTGCTCGTTTATGGGCGAGTTTCTCATCTCATATTTCACACGCTTTTCTAAAGTCTACAACTATTCTAAACGTTCGTTAGTTAGGTCAAATATTGTCTTTTAAAATGTAGCTCTTGGCTCTCGGTCGATCTGTACTTTTACAGGAGTAGATGCCCCTGTGCAAGTCTCAGCTCTCGTATGATCTGGATGTACCCAGGAGGAGGATTTCCTGCTTAGCGGACTAGGCTCGAACAGCGGACTAGGCTCGAGCAGCGTATTACTCCGCTGCATAGGGACAAGTGCCACAGAGGATGGTTAACTAATGTGCAAATCCATCTTAATAGACTTAAACACTAAAGCAAAGAAGACCCGCAGTTTGTTAGGCCCCTTCTATGCTGCTCTATACAAACCACCTAACCATGGCGGGTGTTATATCATGTGACACAGTTAGTCGCCTCTTACGACATGCTCTCTGTGGGGCAGTGGTGCTATTCTTGTCTTTGTCACACATAAAGACCCCGTCGGACCACTTACCTATAATTTAGAGAGCTGAAACTTTGAAGATGGGTACAAACTCGACGATAATACACTTGAATGATGATGATGTTGTTGTTGATGTTTTATGCTAACAATGAGTAGGATTACTCTCTATTGTGCGCCATAAAAAGTACGTTAAGTGGCCGGTTGTCGTAGCTTTCCTCACATCCCGAGCGTGCTGATAAAGGGGGACCGGGGTCTTTCATGTGGTTATGCTATGCTTGGCTTCAACTGCATGTCGCTCACTACTACAGGTATCACGTAGATCCATCACCTTTTTAGCCAGGCTGCCATGAAAACAGGCTGTTTCCCGGAAAGGCTACGAGGAAGCCAAGGTGAGGGTCTTGTCCAGTATTTTGCATGAACCTGTCTAACATGTCCGATCAGTATATTTTACCCGACCCATACTAGCATGTCCGATCAGTATATTTTGCAAGAACCTGACAAATATGTCCTATCAGTATATTTTGCCTGACCAAACATTAGTCTTCCACCCTACTTTCATGATATTTGGGACAATATTATGACAATTTTGAATAATGTGTAATCAATAAAGCGAGTCCTATGATTTTTTTATTCTATTTTCCAGCTAATTACTGACTTTCTGCGTCCGACAACCTCATATAGTCTTTGCCCCAAAACCAGCCACTGTCACTGTTTCCTTTGCCACCATCACTGCTGTTATATTTGCCACCATCACTGCTGTTATATTTGCCACCATCACTGCTCCTTCATTTGCCACCATCAAGTCTTTCAGTGTACATGATTCTTGCATACTGGGACATATAATCAAATGTTCCGGGTCATGGACGGACACCACATTCACAATAATCATCATCTGCATATATGATATCAGAAGCCGAAGCGGCCGTGCACAGCTTAGAAATATTGATATGAGAAGCCGAAGCGGAGGAGCACAGCTTAGAAATATTGATATGAGAAGCCGAAGCGGCCGTGCACAGCTTAGAAATATTGATATGAGAAGCCGAAGCGGCCGTGCACAGCTTAGAAATATTGATATGAGAAGCCGAAGCGGCCGTGCACAGCTTAGAAATATTGATATGAGAAGCCGAAGCGGCCGTGCACAGCTTAGAAATATTGATATGAGAAGCCGAAGCGGCCGTGCACAGCTTAGAAATATTGATATTAGAAGCCGAAGCGGCCGAGCACAGCTTAGAAATATTGATATGAGAAGCCGAAGCGGCCGTGCACAGCTTAGAAATATTGATATGAGAAGCCGAAGCGGCCGTGCACAGCTTAGAAATATTGATATGAGAAGCCGAAGCGGCCGAGCACAGCTTAGAAATATTGATATGAGAAGCCGAAGCGGCCGTGCACAGCTTAGAAATATTGATATTAGAAGCCGAAGCGGCCGAGCACAGCTTAGAAATATTGATATGAGAAGCCGAAGCGGCCGTGCACAGCTTAGAAATATTGATATGAGAAGCCGAAGCGGCCGTGCACAGCTTAGAAATATTGATATGAGAAGCCGAAGCGGCCGAGCACAGCTTAGAAATATTGATATGAGAAGCCGAAGCGGCCGAGCACAGCTTAGAAATATTGATATGAGAAGCCGAAGCGGCCGAGCACAGCTTAGAAATATTGATATGAGAAGCCGAAGCGGCCGTGCACAGCTTAGAAATATTGATATGAGAAGCCGAAGCGGCCGTGCGAGATTGCAATAAAAATAATACAGCAGGCATAGATGGTATTATAAAAGAGATGCTACCTTCAGGACAACTGGACTGGCTGACAAGAATATTCAATGTTGCCTGGACGTCGAGAAAGGTACCAACAGACTGGCAACTATTAATCATCGTTTCTATTTGGAAAAATTAAAGGCGAAAGGCAAGAGTTCGAAACGCATAGGGGAATCTACCTTATAAGCCACATAGACAAGATATATGCAACGATACTTGAAAGAAGAGCAAGACAGATACTGGAAAATCAACTAGGAAATAATCAGTTCGCGTTCAGGAAAACAAAGAGCTGCACAGACGCAATATTTACATTTGGACAAATATGCGAACAGTCTATAGAATATGATGGAAACAACAGCCTTATATTCATAGATCAGGAAGAGACGTTCGGTAGATTTAACGAAAGTAAACTATGGGGGATCCTGAAAGATTAAGGACTGCAAGGTCCTCTCCTTAGTAACATCAAAGCCCTATTTCAGGACAGCCAGAGTGCAGGAAAAACAAAATAAGATATGTCGGAGTGGTTTCCCATTTATCAGGCGTCAGACAAGGTTGTTTTCACTCATTACTCCTCTTTGCCATGTAAAGGAATAAAATCACAAAGGAGGCAAATACAGAATAGGAAAATACTAACAAATTGCTCTTTGCAGACGACCAATGACTGATCCACTAAAATAAACGGAACCTACAAAGTCATATTGACTTTTTTTCCTTCTTTTTTCTCCTCCCTCCCTCCCTCCCTCCCTCCCTCCCTTCCTTCCTTCCTTCCTTCCTTCCTTCCTTCCTTCCTTCCTTCCTTCCTTCCTTCCTTCCTTCCTTCCTTCTTCTTCTTCTTCTTCTTCTTCTTCTTCTTCGCTGTCAGACGTCAACTTGAATTTGTTTGAAGAAAGCAGCTGTCATCCTGAGGCTGTCGACACTGCCATAGAGCTTGTCTAGTGTTGGCACTGGTGATAGCCACATGTGCTTTCTCTGGTCCTCGTATGTCCGGCAATTTTGCAGCAGATGTTCATGGGTCATTTTCCCAGTACAGCACGTGCATTCGTCAGTGCCACCTATCTTCAATTTATTGAATAGATGGTACCTCAGTCTGTTGTGGCCTGTGCGGAGTCTGAAGACCACGACCTGCTTTTTTCTATTCAAATAGTAATAGGCATCGTTTTTTGTGTAGCCAGTATGTTCTGTTTCCCCATTTGGCCATGTATCTGGCCCTAATAAACATTTTGGACTCTTCGTTGGTCACACTAGAGGCTGGTTGTGGTAATCTTGCACCTTCTTTTGCCAGTCTGTCTGCCTCCACTGTACCCACTGTACCACTACTCTTTTTAGTGCGGACTGCTGACATAGTTGACAGAGTACTGCTCTTAAATCATTAAGTTCAGTTTTTTCTGGCTTTTTAGTGCTGTAACCACGGCCAGGGCATCTGTAAACAGGAATATCTGGTTTTCCTTGCTTTCGCCTGTCAGCATTGCTTTTACTGCAGCCTTCAGTGCCTCTGCCTCTGCTCTGAAATTGCTTGAGAATTTTCCAGTTGCCACTGACAGTGTTATTTTTCTACCATTTGTTAGGCTCAGGAATACCCCTCCCCCTCCATTCTGTGTTGTGTTTGTTACAGAACCGTCGGTGTATGCATGGGTCCAGTCCATGCTTGGGTAGTTTTCCGCTATGTACCTCAGGGTTATGTCTCTTCTTTCTTTTTCAGTCTGGCTGTTCTTGTTTCCAACACCTAGTATATTTTCTACCACCTCTGGAATGATATGCTGCTTCCAGGTGGGTTTGCGTACAGTAGGGATGGGCTTTGGTGTTGTTACAGTGTTCATAATATCTTCGCTCATCTTTGCTTTGGCTATTTCTGCAAAGTTTCTCCGCTTTAGTTTCCCATTTCCAAATCTATTTAGTCTCTGATGCATTGGATGGTCTGTCAGTCTTCTTAGTTTCTCTGCTTGCTGCTGAGCTCTGCAGTCTCTTATATCGGTCATGGATTGCAGATTTGTTATCTTTTCAAGTTCCTTGGAGTTCTATATGGGTTTCAACATTCCGAATGCAACTCTTGCTTTTTGTATCCTTGTTTTTATATCCTCGTCTGTCCCTCCTTCCTTGTTGAGGATACTTCCTAGGTATGTAAATACCTCTTCCAGTGGCATTCCTCTCAGCTGATTGGTTCTGTGTTTCCTGCATTGACCCTAATTATTTTTGTTTTTTTCTCCATGGATCTTCAAACCGACTTGTTTAGAGGTATAATCCAGTCTATCCAGTTTCCTTTGCATTTGGCTTTGGCTGTGGGACTGAAAGGCTGTATCATCCGTCAAATCCAGGGCTTCCAGCTGTTAATTCAAGATGTCATTATGTATTTAAAATATTATATTATTATTATTATTATCATGGCAATGCAGAAGCAACTTATCCTTAGGGAACTATAGTGACAATTTTCAGAACCAGTTTTTGTTTCTGTGGCAGCATACATCTGTTAAACATGGAAGAGAACGTCCAATGACCCCACAGAAGAGAATGGAGTCATTCCAGTCGAAATGTTATGTTGTTGTTATTGTTGTTGTTGTTGTTGTTATTGTTGTTGTTGTTGAATGCCCACACTGGACTTGGGCTTGGGCTTGGCTTGGCTTCGATCGTTCTCAATCTCCCGCTACCAAACCCTGAAAGTGATTAACTAGCAGAATGTAGTCCAGAGAAAAAAAACTTGAAAGAAACTAGTAAAAGTTGATTAAGGTTGAGCTCAATCAAAATTTAAAAATGGGTATGGTCAGATACCGAGACGAGAACACAAACAAAACCTACGTTACGACCAATGGGCCTTCATCAGGGACAACAACACTGAATTAACAAATCAATGTATAAGAAAAAATGGTCAACTCATCTGTTTCTGGTAGTAGTTTCTGTCTACTACCAGAAACAGATGAGTTGACTATTGGTCGTAACGTAGGTTTTGTTTGTGTTCTCGTCTAGGTGCGGTATCTGACCATACCCATTTTTAAATTTTGATTGAGCTCAACCTTAATCAACTTTTACTAGTTTCTTTCATGTTTTTTTTCTCATTATACACATCCACAGAACCACTGCAGCCTCGCCTTATTTTAATCAGAATGTAGTCCAGAGAACCGAATGCGTTGTGTCGTAGTTTACAGCTTGACTCCGATATTTGGACCTTTCGGTCCAACACATCCGACTTCAGCAATCATTTTTTGAGTACCGGGTTAGCATTCTCTCTTCGATCCCTTCTCCTAAGCCAGTCTGTCCTGCTGCAGCTTGTTATCCAGGATCACCGCGTGGAGGTGTAGAAGGGTCTTTGCAGCTCTGGTTTGCTGGCCCTGACGCTAGCAGTCAGCTATTGGTCACTGACCACTGCCGCTCATGCGCTGTACAGCATCTTGATCCCGTATATTTTACCTGACCCTGAAAAGGTTCTGAGAATACCATGGGCCAAATAAAGAAGAGCAGCAAATATGGCGCCATAAGTGGCTGCGGGTCTACATTGCTCTTCTGTTTTAGTTCAGTATAAATGCCGTTAGACAATGGATTTTTCGGGAATTCCCACTAGTCGACGACTTACACTTGTGTTCACGGAAAAGTGATGTTGTTTTTCATATGCACTGGTTGATTCGTTCGCTTTTGTGTGTTTATTTTCCGTCCGATTATCCTAGAATGAACACAGGGTGTATGAATAGCACTACGCTTAAACATGTGTTATATTTCACGGTCTAATTCACACGGCTGAACGTCATTCGAGAATGAAGGACGAAGAAGAATAATACAGTATGCATCCAGTATTCAGCGACATGGATCGTCCTCTCATTGCCTCCAGCATGTCGCACACAGTGCATGTTTCCTGGAAGTTGGGGCAGGTCATCAGGTGGTCTGGGTCCTGCATTGCGCGACAGTGCCATGTGTCATCAGCTTTGTATCCCTATCTCTTCATGTTCTTCTAGTCACGTGATGTATCAGTTGGTAGTCAATGTTTATGCTGGAATACGATTTGTCAGCACCCTCCAACTGGCGCATTGTCAAGGGTCAAACGACTGACCTTCCAGTGTATTGATGAATTGCAAACAAAGACTTGTCGTGGGACTACGAGTATCTGTTGACTTAGATTAGTTTATCTTTAGTTCAAATTCTCTAAGTGTCGTTGAATATACACCCATTTCAATGGTATAATTACAATTTATAAACTATATGTTGAAAAGTACTTTTGAAATATTGTGCAGGGTCAAGGTTTTGATAACATTCAATATACAGTGCGTGTGTGTGTGTATGTATGTATGTATATGTGTATGTGTGTCTGTGCGTACGTGTGTGTATGTGAGTGAGTGCATATCCGTGAATGTATTAGTGCAGTCGTGCGTGAGTATGTGTGTGCGTGTGTGTGTGTGTACCGTTCGTATGAGTGTATGTTTTATAATATTACAAACGCATGTACGAGTGAGTGAGTAATTTATTATTGTTATTTCCGATAGACAAATAAGGTTCAAAGAAAATAAATATATCTGAAACTTTTTCTATTTTAATATGCAGTGAACAGCAAACACTAATTCAGTTCTGTTAACTAAGTTATATTTCCTTAAATGTCTTGCATCTATCTCTCATGTTTCATCACAAATATCAAATCGAAGCGTGGGGTGCTCAATACTTATATACAACTAAATATTAGTGAATACTTACCAGTGCCAACACCGCTTTTATTTCATATTTGTAATAAAACATAATGAGTGATTGGTAACATTTTAACTGAGTTAATATAATTGAATTATTGTATACTTTTTACTGCACTTTGAAATGAAAGCATTAAACAAATTTATTCAATTTAAGTTTGGTTTAGATGTATGGCTGTATTCCTTGAACTGTATTTTTACGTCACATTTACATATTACGTTTCTTCCACTGTATGTTTACGCTACATTTACATATTATGTTTCTTCCACTGTGTTTTTACGTTAAATTTACATGTTACGTTTCTTCCACTGTGTTTTTACGTTGCGTTTACTTATTACGTTTCTTCTATTTATCTGACTTACATGAAAGTAAATTTACTTTTTTTCCCCGAAGGTTCGGTCACTTTGTCAGGTATGGAAAAGCTGTGCGGTTAAGTATCACTTAAATTCTACCTAGCTGTAAATGGATACCTGATATATAAGGTTAAAGAAGGCTAGGTAAACAGGAAGTTAGTCGGTTAATTCACCTCACAAACGAAGCTGATCTCGTACAATGGCGTAGATGACATTTCATTATCAAGGGCGTGTATGTCATGGGGACTGCCTTCAGCTTGACATTTGTCCGTGACGTTTGGAACTTGGTGTTCACAAGGATACACATACGAACAAGCAGACAATGAACTGTCTGCACGAAGTACACATTTAAGGGGACTGTCCTACTATGCACTGCCGTCAGCAATGAAGTGGTAGATACTTCGTTATAGTATATTTTAGATTTTTGTGAGGTGCTGTTACCAGTTCGATTCGGGATTGAAGATGGAGCACAGTGAATAACATAACAGCAGCCAGCGACTCACCGCTTGCTTCTTGCATCAAGGTCAGCGAACCAGAACGGGTCAAGACCATATTCCACCTCTATGCGGCGGTCCTGGAATTAGCCTGCACTAGCATAGTCTGGCCAAGAGAATATGGATGCAGTTGGAAGGAAAATACGGTACCTTAAAAAAAAACAACAACAAGCTGAAATAAGAGGTAGGGTAAAATATACAGGAAGTCCTTCAACAGCCTTAACCGCTGGTCAGGAATGAAGTGTTAGAGACTGGTGTATACTAGGCCTGATCTTATAAGGTGGGGTGGCCTGTTCCAGGCCTGATCTTATAAGGTGGGGTGGCCTGTTCCTTTCCTCGCTGTCTTCTCTTTCCCTAACTGTAAATCTGGTACCAATTTACAGCTAGGTTGACTGAAGTTGCTGATAGTAGGAGTTGAACCCTGAACCGTTGACATGAAAAGTGAGTGATGTTCCACTGCGCTATGCAGCATATTATTGGATGTGCCGGACTGAAAGGCGCAGCAATTGCAGCATCACTATGAACTAGCGCACAACATCCTGTTCAGGAGGAACGCAGAGGAAGTCCCATTCCTCGTCGGCTTCCCCAACCATACATAAGTCAAATGTCCATCCGGGTCGAGCGCCAATATGGCTGCTGATCTGTTTCGCTCCTGAATCATGTGTTTTTCTGTCTTCTTTGAGATCACGATTGCAGTGTTTCAGATTCCTCGTGCATAGCATGTGTTATGTGCGTTTTTCCAATTAGACTTTGCCCATCAAAGCGCCGAGATGTATTTCAATAGACATATTTTAGGATAAAGTTGAACACAAAAAACACAAAAGCGATTACAAGCGACCGCCAAGATGAAAACGAGGCTGGAATAAGAATACGGAAAGGCATAACCTTCAGATTGAACTTGTGACGTCATGCTTGAGTAGACGGAGATCATAGAGAAATTCACAATGTGGAGGGACACGTTGCCTGGAGAGGGATGGGTTTCGCCAAGTGCAAAACGGTCAAAAACACTCTATTATAGCAGAAAGCATTAAGAAAAATCGGAAATGTGCCAGCCGTCAATAATGTCAATCATACTACTAAGGTTAACTCGTCCATACGGAAGATTCGATATCCTGGCACAAAACCGAGTGGAGAGGTAGGAGCTGATTCAACAATCTGCAGCACTGGTGCTCCAATGAACTTTCAGCTTACAGGACATATGATGATGAATAAGTCAAGTACCTATTTTCAGCCGGGTAGACATAAGTAAGGTTACACATGAAACGAATAATCGTATTTATTGTGCCCCTAGGCGTTACAGGCCCAAATCTATTTCTTGCTCGGCACAAATGATTGTTTGAAGATCTGATTAACTGAACGAATCAATCAACATTGGACAGAGCAGATCAATCAACATTGGAAAGAGCAGATCAATCAACCTTGAGAGATAACGACTTTCATTCCCGTCGATTTTCTTATATTGCCTCCCTCTTCTGCGTGTATGCGCGCGTTGACTTTTGTAGCTGGACTGTTTGTTAATCATCCCCGTACATTCATTGTCTACCTGAACTCTCACATCACCTAGTACTTGTTTCAGAAGTTCAGTGACTATAAGCGCACGTAAGTTTTTATACAAATCTTTGAATTAAATCGTCTACCTGCAAACTCATTCAACATTCTCTCTCTCTCTCTCTCTCTCTCTCTCTCTCTCTCTCTCTCTCTCTCTCTCTATCACTCAGTTGTTCTGTGTGCCAGTTGTTCTGTATGCCAGTTGTTCTGTATGCCAGTTCTTCTGTGTGCCAGTTGTTCTGCGTGCCAGTTGTTCTGTATGCCAGTTGTTCTGTATGCCAGTTGTTCTGTGTGCCAGTTGTTCTGTATGCCAGTTGTTCTGTATGCCAGTTGTTATGTATGCCAGTTGTTCTGTATGCCAGTTGTTCTGTATGCTAGTTGTTATATATGCCAGTTGTTCTGTATGCCAGTTATTTTGTATGCCAGTTGTTCTGTATGCCAGTTATTTTGTATGCCAGTTGTTCTGTATGCCAGTTATTTTGTATGCCAGTTGTTCTGTATGCCAGTTGTTCTGTGTGTCAGTTGTTCTGTATGATAGTTATTATCTTTGCATGTGACTTGCGATATAGCTTATCTTTATCACAGTTTTTCAATGTCATCTTCTCTCTCTCTTTCTGTCTCTCTTTCTCTCACACTCACTTCCATCTCTCTCACTCTACCGCTGTCTCTCGATCTTTTTCTCATTGTTCCTAATCTGTGTCAGTGCTTCTTAATGTCTCTGTTTCCCTCTCTCTCTTTCTCTCGTATCGTCATTTCCCTCCCATCAATTTAATTTGTGGTACATTTTCGTAACATTACATCCCTTCTGTTATTCCTCTGTGATCTTTCTTACACTTTCTTAATGTCCGTTCTTTTCAACTACATTTTTTCTGTTACTTTTGTCCTGTCACTTTCCACATGTCACTCTTTCTCAATGTCACTTTCTGTGTCCCATTTTGATGGTACGTTTTCTTTCTCCCCAGCAACTCTTCCTAAATGTCAATCTTCCTTTATGTCACTCTTCCTAAATGTTCCTATATATCACTCTTCCTATATGTCACTTTTCCTAAATATACGTTTCTCTCTACTACTCTTTTCTCAATGTCACTTTTTCTGTCACATTTTGATGGTACCTCTTCCCCTCTTCCTAAATGCAACTTTTTCTCAATCCCAGTCTTTCTCTTTCTCACACTTTCTCTTTCTCACACTTTATCAATCTCACACTCTATTAATTCCCCACTTTATTAATGCCCCACTTTATTAACCTCACACTTTATCAATCTCACACTCTATTAATTCCCCACTTTATCAATCTCACACTTTATCAATCTCACACACTATTAATTCCCCACTTTATCAATCTCACACTCTATTAATTCCCCACTTTATCAATGCCACACTTTATCAATCTCACACTCTATTAATTTCCCACTTTATCAATCTCACACTTTATCAATTTCACACTCTATTAATTCCCCACTTTATCAATGCCCACCTTTATCAATCTCACACTTTATCAATCTCACACTCTATTAATTCCCCACTTTATCAATCTCACACTCTATTAACTCCCCACTTCATCAATACCACACTTTATCAATGCCACACTTTATCAATCTCACACTCTATTAATTTCCCACTTTATCAATCTTACACTTTATTAATCTCACAATCTATTAATTCCCCACTTTATCAATCTTACACTTTATCAATCTCACACTCTATTAATTCCCCACTTTATCAATCTCACACTCTATTAACTCCCCACTTCATCAATGCCACACTTTATCAATGCCACACTTTATCAATCTCACACTCTATTAATTCCCCACTTTATCAATCTTACACTTTATTAATCTCACAATCTATTAATTCCCCACTTTATCAATCTCACACTTTATCAATGTCACACTCTATTAATTCCAGACTTTATCAATGCCACACTTTATCAATCTCACACTTTATTAATCTCACACTCTATTAATTCCCCACTTTATCAATGCCACACTTTATCAATCTAACACTCTATTAATTCCCCAATTTATCAATATCACACTCTATTAATTCCCCATTTTATCAATGCCACACGTTATCAATGCCACACTTTATCAATCTCACACTTTATCAATCTCACACTCTATTAATTCCCCACTTTATCAATATCTCACTCTATTAATTCCCCACTTTATACATCTCTCACTCTATTAATTCCCCACTTTATCAATCTCTCACTCTATTAATTCCCCACTTTATCAATCTCTCACTCTATTAATTCCCCACTTTATCAATCTCTCACTTTATCAATCTCACACTCTATTAATTCCCCACTTTATCAATCTCACACTTTATCAATGCCACACTCTATTAATTCCCCACTTTATCAATCTCACACTCTATTAATTCCCCACTTTATCAATGCCACACTTTATCAATGCCACACTTTATCAATCTCACACTCTATTAATTCCCCATTTTATCAATGCCACACTTTATCAATGCCACACTTTATCAATGCCACACTTTATCAATCTCACACTCTATTAATTCCCCACTTTATCAATCTCACACTTTATCAATGCCACACTCTATTAATTCCCCACTTTATCAATCTCACACTCTATTAATTCCCCACTTTATCAATGCCACACTTTATCAATGCCACACTTTATCAATCTCACACTTTATCAATCTCACACTTTATCAATGCCACATTTTATCAATGCCACACTTTATCAATCTCACACTTTATCAATCTCACACTTTATCAATCTCACACTTTATCAATCTCACACTCTATTAATTCCCCACTTTATCAATCTCACACTCTATTAATTCCCCACTTTATCAATCTCACACTTTATTAATCTCAAACTTTATCAATCTCACACTCTATTAATTCCCCACTTTATCAATCTCTCACTTTATCAATCTCACACTTTATCAATCTCACACTTTATCAATCTCACACTTTATCAATCTCACACTCTATTAATTCCCCACTTTATCAATCTCACACTCTATTAATTCCCCACTTTATCAATGCCACACTTTATCAATGCCACACTTTATCAATCTCACACTCTATTAATTCCCCATTTTATCAATGCCACACTTTATCAATCTCACACTTTATCAATCTCACACTTTATCAATGCCACATTTTATCAATGCCACACTTTATCAATCTCACACTTTATCAATCTCACACTTTATCAATCTCACACTTTATCAATCTCACACTTTATTAATCTCAAACTTTATCAATCTCACACTCTATTAATTCCCCACTTTATCAATCTCACACTTTATCAATGCCACACTCTTATTAATTCCCCACTTTATCAATCTCACACTTTATCAATCTCACACTTTATCAATGCCACACTCTTATTAATTCCCCACTTTATCAATCTCACACTTTATCAATGCCCCACTTTATCAATGTCACACTTTATCAATCTCACACTCTATAAATTCCCCACTTTATCAATTCCCAACTTTATCAATGCCTCACTTTATCAATGCCTCACTTTATCAATTCCCCACTTTATCAATGCCTCACTTTATCAATGCCTCACTTTATCAATTCCCCACTTTATCAATGCCTCACTTTATCAATGCCTCACTTTATCAAAGCCTCACTTTATCAATGCCTCACTTTATCAATGCCTCACTTTATCTATGCCTCACTTTATCAATTCCCCACTTTATCAATCTTACACTCTATCAATTCCCCTCTTTATCAACGCCACACTTTATCAATGCCTCACTTTATCAATTCCCCACTTTATCAATCTTACACTCTATCAATTCCCCACTTTATCAATTCCCCTCTTTATCAATTCCCCACTTTATCAATTCCCCACTTTATCAATTCCCCACTTTATCAATGCCACACTTTATCAATGCCACACTTTATCAATCTCACACTCTATCAATTCCCCACTTTATCAATTCCCCACTTTATCAATGCCTCACTTTATCAATGCCTCACTTTATCAATGCCTCACTTTATCAATGCCTCACTTTATCAATGCCTCACTTTATCAATTCCCCACTTGATCAATCTTACACTCTATCAATTCCCCTCTTTATCAATTCCCCACTTTATTAATTCCCCACTTTATCAATTCCCCACTTTATCAATGCCACACTTTATCAATCTCACACTTTATCAATCTCACACTCTATTAATTCCCCACTTTATCAACGCCACACTTTATCGTTGCCACACTTTATCAACGCCACACTTTATCAACGCCACACTCTATCATTGCCACACTTTATCAACGCCACACTTTATCAACGCCACACTTTATCAACGCCACACTTTATCAACGCCACACTCTATCATTGCCACACTTTATCAACGCCACACTCTATCAACGCCACACTCTATCAACGCCACACTTTATCAACGTCACACTTTATCAACGCCACACTCTATCATTGCCACACTTTATCAACGCCACACTTTATCAACGCCACACTTTATCAACGCCACACTCTATCATTGCCACACTCTATCATTGCCACACTCTATCATTGCCACACTCTATCATTGCCACACTCTATAATTTTCATGCTTTCGCTCTGTCACACTTAATTTCATTCTCCTTTCGGTTACTCTTTGCCTGTGTCACGTTCTCTTTGTTACCCTTTCTCAATATAACCAGTGCCCCCCTCTGCCTCTTTATGACGCTCCTCTTTCTCGGTCACTTCCTTTTATCAATGTATCTCTCTCTATCTCTCTCTATCTATCTCTTTCTGTATCTCTGCCTATCTCTCTCTTCCTCTCTCTTTCTCTCTCTGTGCCTCTCTATTTTTCTTTCTTCTATTTTTCTCTCTCTGTCTCTCTCTGTTTGTGTCCCTTTGTCTCTCTCTCTCTTTCTCTCTCTCCTGTTTCTGCGATTTTTTTGTCCAATTCAACACATGAAAACTTAATTATGGCCTATATGTCAGTTTATATCATCATTCAAATAATATCCCTGAAAGTACATCGCCTCGAGATGATTCATCGAATGGTTATGCTCAGAAAACCTACCACTGATAGATCTGAGTTACAAGCTGAGAGAAGTTGTTTGAACGGAGAATCGAGATTTCTTGGAGATTAATGGGAGTTTATTGATCGTTTCCATCCATCAATACGGCAGCATTATTGGAATGTCTGTGCGGCCAACTCAAGCTTAGCTTTTTCGCGGATAAGAGATAACTCAAGCTCAGGGTGTGGCGAAAACAGATAACTCTAGCTCTGGAATTCTCCTGCACTAACCCTGCGTGAACAAATTGACATATAATCTTTCACAGAGTAATGGACATCCAACGTTCATCAAATATTGCATTATGTTCAAACTCCAAATGTAATTTATAATCCAAATATAATTTATAAATAAGTAATATGTTTTGTAATGCTGTTACAGCTGAAAAGAAAATAATCTGTTCTACCAAATAATTTGATGGACCGGTAATCAACAACAAATCTAACAGACGGATATGTTGGCTAATAATCACACACGCTGGAGATCAAATGTCCGAAGCTTCAATTAAACACTGGCATGAAAATGTCCATGTACTTTAGTCCCAGCATAAAAATGAATATATCCTTTAAACCAAAAGCTGTTGTTGTTGTTGTTGCTGAATACCCACAATGGCTTACTCTTTTGTGCGCCCTAAATGGGATGTTAAGTGGCGAGTTGCAGTAGCTTTCCTCACATCCCGAGAGTGCTGATGAAGGTGAACCAGAGTTCACCAGGCAGTTGTGCTATTATTGGCTTTATTTGCGTGTCGCTCACTACTACAGTGATCAGGTCGAACCTCCTCATGTTTGCTGGACTGTTGTCCTCGACAACAGCCCGTTTCCAGGACGACCAACGAGGAGATCAGGTGACGGTCTTGGCCAGTATATTTCTCCTGACCCGGGCTAACATTGTCTGATCGGTGTGTTTTGCCTGACCAGTCATTAGCCTCATCGTCTCTTAAACCCAACGTGGCAGCCTTGACCTGCTGACTTGCACAAGAGCATCCTTCCATGTAGTAGAACAGGTCGACTAAGACCACACAAAAAACAACAACAAAACAAACAAACAAAATCCACAAAAAAAACAGCGCGCGCGCGCGCGCGCACGCACGCACGCACGCACGCACGCACGCACGCACGCACGCACGCACGCACGCACGCACGCACGCACGCACGCACGCACGCACGCACGCACGCACGCACGCACGCACACACACACACACACACACACACACACACACACACACACACATATATATACATATATATATATATATATATATATATATATATATATATATATATATATATATATATATATCTAGAGTGCATGTAGATGATTCCTTGAATGGTTGGGCAAAGATAATCTACCACTGACAGATTTTAGTCACAAGATGAAAAAGTTGTTCGAACACTGGATCATGATTTCAATTTAAAATATATTTCGTTATATATTTGCTGAGTGAGAAGGACTAACGTCTGGTCAGGCAAAATATACTGATCAGACTTGCTAGTCAGGGTCAGGCAAAATATACTGACCAAGACCCTCACCTCGGCTCCCTTGTAGGCCTGCCTGGTAATGGGCTGTTTTGATGGTAGCCTGGCTAACAAGGTGTGGGATCGACGTGATTCCCGTAGTAGTGAGTGGGACGCAGATGAAGCCATGCATAGCACAATCGCCTGGAGGACTCCGGGCAACCTTCATCAGCTCGCTCGGGATGTGAGGAAAGCTACAACCCGCCACTTAACGCACTTTACAGGGCGCACAAAAGAGTAACCTACTCATTATGGGCATTGCAAACAACAACAACAACAACATATATTTAATAATAATACAAACGTTTGCTTAGGCGTCTTAGGTCCGTTTGTGTCTTCAGGTCGGTGGGAGACTTTTGCAGCTGAGTAACGACTTGTGTAGTGTGTAGTATTTTGTATAGTATCACTGTGTAGTATATTGTGTAGTATTTAGTATAGTATCATTGTGTGATATCTTACGTAGTATCTTGCGTAGTATCTTGCGTTGTACCTTGTGTTCTATCTTGTGTTGTTATATTGTGTAGTATCTTGTGTTGTATCTTGTGTTGTATCTTGTGTTGTATCTTGTGTTGTATCTTTTGTAGTTATCTTGTGTAGTATCTTGTGTTGTATCTTGTGTTGTATTTGTGTAGTATCTTGTGTAGTATCTTGTGTTGTATCTTGTGTAGTTATCTTGTGTAGTATCTTGTGTTGTATCTTGTATTGTATCTTGTGTTGTATCTTGTGTAGTATCTTGTGTAGTTATCTTGTGTAGTATCTTGTGTTGTATCTTGTGTTATATCTTGCATTGTGTCTTGTGTTCTATCTTGTGTTGTATCTTGTGTAGTATCTTGTGTAGTATATTGTGTAGTATCTTGTGCAGTATCTTGTGCAGTATCTTGCGTTGTATCTTGTGTAGTATCTTGCGTAGTATCTTGCGTTGTATCTTGTGTAGTATCTTGTGTAGTATCTTGTGTAGTTTCTTGCGTTGTATCTTGCGTTGTATCTTGCGTTGTATCTTGTGTAGTATCTTGTGTAGTATCTTTTGTAGTATCTTGTGTAGTATCTTGTGTAGTATCCTGTGTAGTATCTTGTGTAGTATCTTTTGTAGTATCTTGTGTTGTATCTTGTGTAGTTTCTTGTGTAGTTGTTATCTTATGTAGTATCTTGTGTTGTATCTTGTATTGTATCTTGTGTTGTATCTTGTGTAGTATCTTGTGTAGTTATCTTGTGTAGTATCTTGTGTTGTATCTTGTGTTGTATCTTGTGTTATATCTTGCATTGTGTCTTGTGTTCTATCTTGTGTTGTATCTTGTGTAGTATCTTGTGTAGTATCTTGTGTAGTATCTTGTGTAGTATATTGTGTAGTATCTTGTGCAGTATCTTGCGTTGTATCTTGTGTAGTATCTTGCGTAGTATCTTGCGTTGTATCTTGTGTAGTATCTTGTGTAGTATCTTGTGTAGTTTCTTGCGTTGTATCTTGCGTTGTATCTTGCGTTGTATCTTGTGTAGTATCGTGTGTAGTATCTTTTGTAGTATCTTGTGTAGTATCCTGTGTAGTATCTTGTGTAGTATCTTTTGTAGTATCTTGTGTTGTATCTTGTGTAGTTTCTTGTGTAGTTGTTATCTTATGTAGTATCTTGTGTTGTATCTTGTGTTGCATCTTGTGTAGTATCTTGTGTAGTATCTTGTGTAGTATCAATATCGACCCCCATTCTATAGCTGGTCCTTGCTGTTATTCGGAAACCCGGAGATAGACCAGCGGAAGGCCCGGACCGGAGCTGTTGGAACACGCCATCGACCTGATTCCCTCAGCTTTGCCCTCCATCATTTATTTATGCAAGTATGGAGGACGGGACACGTGCCGGCCGACTGGGGAGAAGGAATCGTCGTTTCCTGTACAATGGCAAGGGGAGTCGCAAAGACTGCAGTAGTTACAGGCCTATAACATTACTCTCGGTACCGGGGAAGGTGTTTGCTCGGGTGCTACTGGCTAGACTATAGCTTTTATTGAGCACAAAACGTCGCCCAAAACAGTCTGGATTCCCCCAAGGTCGTTCTACAACCGTATCGATGAGTACACAACGTTCCTCCGTCACGAATTCAATCACAGAACGTCACTAGGACATTATTTCCACGTAGTCCGTCATTTTACTGTCTGCTGTACGCATACGTCATATTACAGGCGCATGCCACTGCATGACTTTATAGTCACTTCATAAGAGATTATTTTCACATAGGTGTCACGTGGCTCCAATCCCTGTTGTCATAGCTACGGGGCTGGATGTTTAACTTCTCAAATAGCTCTCGAATGACGTCAGAAATGGACGAGTATGTGTAGGTTCCGTCAAGTGTAGTCCCCACAGAGGTTTGCCTTACAGCTAATTGACAGCTTTAACAGAATCTACACCGTATGCTTAGGATGAGCTCGATTCTACAAACATCTGTTTCACAAAGATGTTTTGCTAGATACAATCAGAAACAAACATATTAGGAGACAAGTTTAGGCACAACACAAGTGCTAGACTTTATCAAGAGACAGCAAACCAAATGGTTCGGCCATGTGACGCGACAAACACCAGATAGTATCCCTCAAAAAGCAATACTATACAGATGCAATGGATACAAGTTCTTGCTAACCACGATTTGAACTGTCCCCAGCGACACAGCGACTTCCTCTACTAGCGACCGTAAGCTCCGGCGACGGTCCACCTAAATTGCTGCATCAATTTTGTCGATGGCATCTTCTGACACAACAATATGCACCTGACCTTGTCTTGAAACATATTTCGTTAACTCACATCCTTCTTTAAACACCGTTGTCCAGTTCTTCACTGTTGTCTTCAACACACTTTTGCCACCATACACTGCTTGCATTCTGCGATGAATGTCAACTGGTCGATATCCTTCAGTTGTTAGAAACCGTAGGGCTGTTTCCTTTACTAGAGGATTGTGATTTGGAATTTATGTCAAAGTGACGCCATCTTTGAATCGTTCTCCTATCCTAATAAAGTAAGTCCTATTTTTTACTTAATCTCTTTGACTTCCCATGTGTACACTCTTCTTGGATCTGTTTGGGGAAAGTGTTTTTTTTCCACAAACAGCCTATCTCTTCTGTTGTTTATTGTTCCTCTTGTCTAAATTGTACTACTATATCCTGGTATTTTTCTATTCTGATTTTGGAGTTTCAATCTCTATCAGTTAATGCTGGTAGTGACTCAATATGCTGTTGTATCTTGGTATTGTATTCTGTTCGGATTTCTGTTAATAACAGTTTCTGTACATCAATTTTCTTCTTGCTTTTCAGCTGCTAAAGCTTTTTCAGTTTAATTTTGAATTTGGCTAAGCAAAGATTGTGGTCACACAATGTCTGCGCCACGATAAGATCTGACATCAGGAATTGATGAACGGAACTTTGTGTGGATAAGACAACACAAGTAATGGAAAATAAACTAAATGTCTTTGAAAATAAATGTTTTAAGAAAATTATTGTATATATGCTGGGACCAGATCATAACAACTATACTTGTCGATCTTCATCCGGAAAATATGATGGACATACATCGGACATGTCCTTAGAATGAACAACAATCGGATTCCATTTCAAGCACTCGAATGGACACCAAGGGGGGTTCGGAAAACGAGAGACTCAAGGAAACACTAAGAAGAACAATCATCCGAGAGGGCTCAACTATGGGCCTCAGCACCATACAAGATCTAAAAACAATGGCGTCACACCGTTCCAACTGGGGATCATTTGTTTCTCCCTTATGTGCCGTATTTGGCTCGCAAAGAACATAAATAGGTAGGCTGGTAGGCAGGATGATGGAATATATAGAATAAAACAGATAAAATAAAATAGAATAGATAAAATAGAAAAGATAAAATAGAATAGATAAAATAAATAGGATGGGGTGGGATGGGATGGGATATGATAGGATAGGATAGGATAGGAAAGGATAGGATAGGATAGGATAAGATAATATAAGATAGATAGATATGATTGCTAGATGGATGGATAGATGGATGGATAGATAGGATAGAATGCATAGACAGGATGAATAGATGGATGGGTGGATGGATGGATGGATGGATGGATGGATAGATAGAATCTGTTATTATCATCAGAAGTTTGTATTAGTTTTAAGTTCTGTTGTACGCTCTCATAACCTTCTTCTATTTCTGTATCACTGTTTTCCTGGATTTGTTTGCACGTTCCAAAATTAGCCATATCGAATGGTTTAGTCCTCAATCTTACTTGCATTGTTGAACCATTGTATGCCTAAATAACCTGTTTAACTGCCTCGTAAGTCATGATTCGATACCTCGTTCTTATTCCTTGTTGTACGATCTTTGGTAGTTTGGATTGTTGAGGTGAGCATTTTGGAGTAACGTAGTGTGGGCACACAAATATTCATAACATAAAACAATGAAACACTGAAATTGTGTAACAGTTCACTAAAAAAAAAAGGATCAGGATGCTAAGCAGCGCATGCGGTGTAGCGGTTAGCTGACTGCTAGCATCAGGGCTAGCGACCCAGAGCTTCTACGATATTTCTTCACCTACACGTTGTGATCCGGGATAACAGGCTGCGACATGGCGCACTGGCTAAGGTGAATGGATCGAAGAGGGAGAGCTGGCTGAGGTGAATGGATCGAAGAGGGAGGGCTGGCTAAGGTGAATGGATCGAAGAGGGAGGGCTGGCTAAGGTGAATGGATCGAAGAGGGAGGACTGTCTAAGGTGAATGGATCGAAGAGGGAGGACTGGCTAAGGTGAATGGATCGAAGAGGGAGGGCTGGCTAAGGTGAATGGATCGAAGAGGGAGGGCTGGCTAAGGTGAATGGATCGAAGAGGGAGGGCTGGCTAAGGTGAATGGATCGAAGAGGGAGGGCTGGCTAAGGTGAATGGATCGAAGAGGGAGGACTGGCTAAGGTGAATGGATCAAAGAGGGAGGGCTGGCTAAGGGGAATGGATCGAAGAGGGAGGGCTGGCTGAGGTGAATGGATCGAAGAGGGAGGACTGGCTAAGGTGAATGGATCGAAGAAGGAGGGCTGTCTGAGGTGAATGGATCGAAAAGATAGGGCTGGCTAAGGTGAATGGATCGAAGAGGAGGACTGGCTAAGGTGAATGGATCGAAGAGGGAAGGCTGGCTAAGGTGAATGGATCGAAGAGGGAGGACTGGCTAAGGTGAATCGATCGAAGAGGGAGGGCTGGTTAAGGTGAATGGATCGAAGAGGGAGGACTGGCTAAGGTGAATGGATCGAAGAGGGAGGGCTGGCTAAGGTGAATGGATCGAAGAGGGAGGGCTGGCTGAGGTGAATGGATCGAAGAGGGAGGACTGGCTAAGGTGAATGGATCGAAGATGGAGGTCTGGCTAAGGTGAATGGATCGAAGAGGGAGGGCTGGCTAAGGTGAATGGATCGAAGAGGGAGGACTGGCTAAGGTGAATGGATCGAAGAGGGAGGGCTGGCTAAGGTGAATGGATCGAAGAGGGAGGGCTAGCTAACCGAGTACTGAAAAATGCCATGCTGAAGTCGGATGTGTCGAACCGGAAGGTGCAAATGTCGCTGCACAGCGGCAAACTACGACACAACGTATTACGATACCCGGACTACACCCTACTACTTGCAAGCCCTTTTCTGGGCTTGAACGTAGCAGTTTAAGAACGTTCCGGGCTTGATAGTGGCAGTTTGAGAACGTTCACGGCTTGATAGTGCCAGTTTGAGAACGTTCAGGGCTTGGTAGGGGCAGTATGAGAACTTCTCCACCTACACGTGGTGATCCGGGATAACAGGCTGCGACATGGCGCACTGGCTAAGGTGAATGGATCGAAGAGGGAGGGCTGGCTGAGGTGAATGGATCGAAGAGGGAGGGCTGGCTAAGGTGAATGGATCGAAGAGGGAGGGCTGGCTGAGGTGAATGGATCGAAGAGGGAGGACTGTCTAAGGTGAATGGATCGAAGAGGGAGGACTGGCTAAGGTGAATGGATCGAAGAAGGAGGGCTGGCTAAGGTGAATGGATCGAAGAGGGAGGGCTGGCTAAGGTGAATGGATCGAAGAGGGAGGGCTGGCTAAGGTGAAGGGATCGAAGAGGGAGGACTGGCTAAGGTGAATGGATCGAAGAGGGAGGGCTGGCTATAGTGAATGGATCGAAGAGGGAGGGCTGGCTGAGGTGAATGGATCGAAGAGGGAGGACTGGCTAAGGTGAATGGATCGAAGAAGGAGGGCTGGCTGAGGTTAATGGATCGAAAAGGGAGGGCTGGCTAAGGTGAATGGATCGAAGAGGAGGACTGGCTAAGGTGAATGGATCGAAGAGAGAGGGCTGGCTAAGGTGAATGGATCGAAGAGGGAGGACTGGCTAAGGTGAATGGATCGAAGAGGGAGGGCTGGCTAAGGTGAATGGATCGAAGAGGGAGGACTGGCTAAGGTGAATGGATCGAAGAGGGAGGGCTGGCTAAGGTGAATGGATCGAAGATGGAGGGCTGGCTAAGGTGAATGGATCGAAGAGGGAGGGCTGGCTAAGGTGAATGGATCGAAGAGGGAGGGCTGGCTAAGGTAAATGGATCGAAGAGGGAGGACTGGATAAGGTGAATGGATCGAAGAGGGAGGGCTGGCTAAGGTGAATGGATCGAAGAGGGAGGGCTGGCTAATGTGAATGGATCGAAGAGGGAGGACTGGCTAAGGTGAATGGATCGAAGAGGGAGGGCTGGCTAAGGTGAATGGATCGAAGAGGGAGGGCTGGCTAAGGTGAATGGATCGAAGAGGGAGGACTGGCTAAGGTGAATGGATCGAAGAGGGAGGGCTGGCTAAGGTGAATGGATCGAAGAGGGAGGGCTAGCTAACCGAGTACTGAAAAATGCCATGCTGAAGTCGGATGTGTCGAACCGGAAGGTGCAAATGTCGCTGAACAGCGGCAAACTACGACACAACGTATTACGATACCCGGACTACACCCTACTACTTGCAAGCCCTTTTCTGGGCTTGAACGTAGCAGTTTAAGAACGTTCCGGGCTTGATAGTGGCAGTTTGAGAACGTTCACGGCTTGATAGTGCCAGTTTGAGAACGTTCAGGGCTTGGTAGGGGCAGTTTGAGAACTTCTCCACCTACACGTGGTGATCCGGGATAACAGGCTGCGACATGGCGCACTGGCTAAGGTGAATGGATCGAAGAGGGAGGGCTGGCTGAGGTGAATGGATCGAAGAGGGAGGGCTGGCTAAGGTGAATGGATCGAAAAGGGAGGGCTGGCTGAGGTGAATGGATTGAAGAGGGAGGACTGTCTAAGGTGAATGGATCGAAGAGGGAGGACTGGCTAAGGTGAATGGATCGAAGAAGGAGGGCTGGCTAAGGTGAATGGATCGAAGAGGGAGGGCTGGCTAAGGTGAATGGATCGAAGAGGGAGGGCTGGCTAAGGTGAAGGGATCGAAGAGGGAGGACTGGCTAAGGTGAATGGATCGAAGAGGGAGGGCTGGCTATAGTGAATGGATCGAAGAGGGAGGGCTGGCTGAGGTGAATGGATCGAAGAGGGAGGACTGGCTAAGGTGAATGGATCGAAGAAGGAGAGCTGGCTGAGGTTAATGGATCGAAAAGGGAGGGCTGGCTAAGGTGAATGGATCGAAGAGGAGGACTGGCTAAGGTGAATGGATCGAAGAGAGAGGGCTGGCTAAGGTGAATGGATCGAAGAGGGAGGACTGGCTAAGGTGAATGGATCGAAGAGGGAGGGCTGGCTAAGGTGAATGGATCGAAGAGGGAGGACTGGCTAAGGTGAATGGATCGAAGAGGGAGGGCTGGCTAAGGTGAATGGATCGAAGAGGGAGGGCTGGCTAAGGTGAATGGATCGAAGAGGGAGGGCTGGCTAAGGTGAATGGATCGAAGAGGGAGGGCTGGCTAAGGTAAATGGATCGAAGAGGGAGGACTGGCTAAGGTGAATGGATCGAAGAGGGAGGGCTGGCTAAGGTGAATGGATCGAAGAGGGAGGGCTGGCTAATGTGAATGGATCGAAGAGGGAGGACTGGCTAAGGTGAATGGATCGAAGAGGGAGGGCTGGCTAAGGTGAATGGATCGAAGAGGGAGGGCTGGCTGAGGTGAATGGATCGAAGAGGGAGGACTGGCTAAGGTGAATGGATTGAAGAAGGAGAGCTGGCTGAGGTGAATGGATCGAAGAGATAGGGCTGGCTAAGGTGAATGGATCGAAGAGGAGGACTGGCTAAGGTGAATGGATCGAAGAGGGAGGGCTGGCTAAGGTGAATGGATCGAAGAGGAAGGACTGGCTAAGGTGAATGGATCGAAGAGGGAGGGCTGGTTAAGGTGAATGGATCGAAGAGGGAGGGCTGGCTAAGGTGAATGGATCGAAGAGGGAGGGCTGGCTGAGGTGAATGGATCGAAGAGGGAGGACTGGCTAAGGTGAATGGATCGAAGATGGAGGTCTGGCTAAGGTGAATGGATCGAAGAGGGAGGGCTGGCTAAGGTGAATGGATCGAAGAGGGAGGACTGGCTAAGGTGAATGGATCGAAGAGGGAGGGCTGGCTAAGGTGAATGGATCGAAGAGGGAGGGCTAGCTAACCGAGTACTGAAAAATACCATGCTGAAGTCGGATGTGTCGAACCGGAAGGTGTAAATGTCGCTGCACAGCGGCAAACTATGACACAACGTATTACGATACCCGGACTACACCCTACTACTTGCAAGCCCTTTTCTGGGCTTGAACGTAGCAGTTTAAGAACGTTCCGGTCTTGATAGTGGCAGTTTGAGAACGTTCACGGCTTGATAGTGCCAGTTTGAGAACGTTCAGGGCTTGGTAGGGGCAGTTTGAGAACTTTCACGGCTTTATAGTGGCAGTTTGAGAACGTTCATGGCTTTATAGTAGCAGTTTGAGAACGTTCACGGCTTGATAGTAGCAGTTTGAGAACGTTCAGGGCTTGATAGTAGCAGTTTGAGAACGTTCAGGGATTGATAGTAGCAGTTTGAGAACGTTCAGGGCTTGATAGTAGCAGTTTGAGAAGAAGAAGAGAGACTGAATTAAAATATGTTGGCACACAGGCTAGGCGTAATAATGTGGACTGCTAGACATTAATAGGGGAATACATTAA
The DNA here is from genome assembly GCA_036924085.1 of Ariolimax columbianus. Classification (NCBI taxonomy): domain Eukaryota; kingdom Metazoa; phylum Mollusca; class Gastropoda; order Stylommatophora; family Arionidae; genus Ariolimax; species Ariolimax columbianus. Next base: position 36,866,220 of record JAVGWX010000011.1, on the reverse strand, counting down.
AGTTCTGACGTCAGCTTCTTGTACTACAAATCTGTATAATGAAATCTTTCTAAACTGTACCGCCAGCGATCAAAGGACAGGCTACATCTGAGGTATCCTCACTTCAGTTGGGAGTTGTAGATGGTGGTGCAATACGTTTGAGGTTAAACAACTGATAAGTTACTAGGGCAAGTCAGTAAATAGGCCGTAAATGGCTACATATGAGATATGAAATTGTAAACAATTTAAGACACTTTTTGTCCAAAATTTCTCACCATAATTTCCACCAACATTGATACACTTATCTCATCGCTTTACCAGTCCACCAACATTGATACACTTATCTCATCGCTTTACCAGTCCACCAACAATGATACACTTATCTCATCGCTTTACAAGTGCATGGACATGCCTATTCGGTTCATTTTGTGTGTCTGTTAATCAGTTGTCTGGGTAACGACAATGAGCACACTTTCCAAAATTTAAATAAATCATGCTGTAGGCTCAACCATGCGAACACACCATTGTAGTTGCTGTACTTGCTTACTGTTACTCGCCTGCCAGTTTGAATCATCTTTCAGACATAGTTAGCAGTAGTTTAGAATCTGCTGAAAGGGGCATTAACAGATGCTGATACGTGCGGAACTAGCAGGAGTGAAAGGTGGATGGCACATGGTCAGGTTTATGTGTGCCAATATTTTGACATTTATAATTTGTTGTTTGGTTTTGACAATGGTATGACTTATATATTTTTTTATTTTGTTGTTTGGTCGACCTTGCATGTCTTGCATTTTTTTACTGAAATATTGATATCATGAGTATGCGTGCAAATATTTTGACATTTGTATTTGGTTTTGGGTCTGACATTGTATGCATTGCATGTTTATTGGCTTGTATGTTTCGACATTGTATGCATTGGTTTTTTCTTTATTTTGTTGTTATTTTGTTGTGTAAACATGGTTACAGATTTGATAGTTATCTAGGTACTGATCTACAGAGAAGTGTATCTCATCCAGACTGTAGGCCTCCGCAAACAGAGGTTACCACAAGTTCCAGAACAAGAACTAGCATGTGGGGCACTCAGCTGGCCGACTTAATTGAAGATGCGTCATAACAGACATATTGACTTGTGTGTATATTTTATCACATGTATGTGGAGTCTTTGCAAAGAAGACTACGTTGATCACAAGTTGTAATATTGACTATTACATATGTTGTCAAAAATCGTTTTTGTGGGAAACATACAGAATTTTGCTGTTTTCTTTGAGAGGGGATAGCTGTCAGGAGAGACAGTGATAACTAGCCCGAGGATAACCCACGTAAATTCGTGGCCTCACAGGAGTTAGTACAAAGGGAATCGTCGACCATGGGTCGTAATGGGAGCCGTGTAATGAGAACGCCTGGGAAAATTGACCTGAACTGGTCGAGTGTAACAATGAAGGGTCGTGTCCTTACAGGATCGCACGGGATACAAGGCGAGGTATGTTGACCTCAATGAGTAAGGAGAATTCCTTAAGGTGTTTCTGTTTTGATGGGCTAAAGGTCCTGCAGGGACAGAATTGGGTGTGTTTGACTGTAAAACGAACTTAAAAGTGGTGGCTTGTGGCTTGTGTAAAGACGACCATCCACAGTGTTTTTCTTCTGCTAATATTGATTATGTATGTTTTACAAAAAGTTTATATGTATCAAATGACATGTCTATTATGCATGTACGATGTGAGTGAAGTTGTAAACATGAGTGGTGTTTACATTATGGATAGTGGAGGCGAAAATGGTGGTCATTTGACAGATGAAAAAAATGACCATCCATGTTTCGGTCTGTAGTTTAGGAAGGTAATATAACAGTTCCCACCGGAGCAGAGAGTTTATGACAGGGGTGATGTGGTTGCTGATAACAAATGTACCTGAATGCGTGTCAATGTCACTCACCGTCTCAACAGAGGAGAACAGAGTTGGGGCAAAGAATGTGGACAGGTAGGTGCTGATCACTGGCCTTCCGATTTGGGTAGGGAGAGAATGATTGACAGACGGATTGGCAGCGGGGCTTGCTGCGAGAGAATGAGTGACAGGTGTGCAAAGTGTTTCGTTCCATTAAGACTGAATATAGCCATCCCCTGAGATCCATTGGTCAAGCTCTGACTTTGCTTGAGTGTATATGACTCGAGACAAAGTTTAGCTCAGGAGGCTGGATGAAGATGAGGGATAGAGAGATGAGAGCGAGAGAGAGAGAGAGACTGAATTTAGATAGTATTTTTAACTCACCGACTTAGATAGAGGAGCGATTGATAGATTGTTGCACGAATGTTAGTGATAGAACAGAATCGCTCAAGTAGGTGTGTGAGTTTTGTATTAAGTGATAATATGAACGTTATGTTGTAAGCAGGACACAGTGTGAACGAGGTATGTCCAGGTCGCCCGCCTGAGGGGATTTGAGTGAGGAAGAGTATTTGATAAGATGTGTTGAGGACGCAGTTAAGGTGAGGTGTGTATGATGTAATTGCAAGGCAATAGAACTGGGTTTTAGATAGTTGGGAATTCCATCAACAGCTAATGCTTAAAGGTTCCGCTTTAGTTAATATGTATATTAACATATATATAATAATAGAATACTTAGTTAAGATGATATGTATTGTATTGTGTTTGTAATTTCACTACTCATTTTTCTGGTATGAGTATTATATATAATAAATATGCCACCTGCTGTGTGATATATCATTTACTGAGTATGGTCATGAATGATGTGGATGAGTGTGATAATGTTCTAAGTTAGAATAAGGGCCAGGGCAAACAGTGGGATCTGTCACATCAGCAGTTGCCGAGCGTCATAGGGTTAAGCACCATTTTACGCAACAAGCAATGACGCGACAAGCAATGACGCGACATGCAATGACGCGACAAGCAATGACGCGACAAACAATTGACGTGACAAGCAATTACGCGACAAGAAATGACGCGACAAACAATTGACGTGACAGGCAATGACGGGACAAACAATTACGCGACAAATAATGACGCGACAAACAATTACGAAAACAGACAATGACGCTACAAGCAATCTGCATGTCACAGTTCAAAAGGTAATAATGACATAATAAACGACATAGAAGAGATCAAAATCTCATTTATCAGTTCCAAACAGGACATACCAGTCAATAGCCACTTGAACCGCATCAATCCCCAGCACCTGCCCTAGTGCAGACATTACCCTCGCCTTGATGAAACAGACACCTACTACTCGAGTGCAAGGCGTTTGCGGACAGGAGGAAAATATTCTTCCAAGCACTGCCGACAATTGCCAACACAATGTACAGAGCGGTGAAACAACTGAAGAAGACAGCCAGATACAAGAACAAGAGGACACAGCTGCAATTGAACTAAAGAAAATATAAGAACAATTTTTGTAGTCAGAGATTGATGAGAGCTTGGGATGCATTGTCCCACGAAGTAGTGATGGCAGGGAGAATTATTGCATTTAAGAATAGATTGAATCCGCATAGGTTTTAGAGCAAGGAAATGTCAATGAAACTGGTTGTATACAGAATCTGTATAGTCTTCTAAACCAGTATAAAGACGTTAAGTTAGGACTTGTGTGTGTGTGTATATACATAAGAATGAAGTATACTTTCTCAGCAGCTATTGGATAACAACATCAGCATGTTCTCAGCAGGACGCTAGCACATTATCACTGACATGTTCTATCTGTTGTAACTTCTGTAGCTTTCTGTTTACTATCTCGTAAGGAGATTACGAGGATAAACAACGTCCATACGTTATTGACGTCACGGCACGCGCATGTAGATCGATCCTGTCCCTTATTACCAGATGACATGTCATGGAATCCATAAATTTGCACTAGAGTCTCGTTTCATGGAATCCATAATTTTGCACTAGAATCTCGGAAAAGACACAATTATTTTAACTGTGCACGCTGCCCATGTAAACATATCGAGAAACGAAGAGGATTTATGGTATTTGTACAAAAAACGCAAGATACGTTTTATAATAACAATATTAAACAGAAGCAAGTCTGTATTCCAATGTATCTGGTTTGAACATGAAGAAAATCTTGATATCAACATTTATGACTTGGAAACTGTTTTATTTGGGTGATACCATTAACAAATATTTATGTATATTTTTATATTTTCTGTATGGCTCTCTTATTTACCGTACGCTTCCAGAGAATATTCAGGATGATTTGATTGGCTGATCAAATCACGTGAATCTAGTGTGCGAGAAGGTTCCAGGTTGAAATCTCGGACAAACCATAACACTTTTTTGTTTAAAATCATATCAGTACATTCGTTATATTGTGTTTTGCCTTCTAATTTTCCTTTCTAAATCTGACTTTAATTGTGATCCTTTAAGCACTTAAAAAAATACCCAGAAAAAACTCTAGAGTATAGATTAAAGGTATAATATTTACTGTGGAAAATATGAAGAAGCGGGTTTGTGACGGGAGAGGTGGGATGGGAAGAAATGGGTGGGGAAAGAATGCACTGGACATGGGTGGAGAAGAGAGAGCCGTCAGCTGTTGTGGACATGGGTACGAGAAGAGAGAGCCGTTAGCTGTTGTGAACATGGGTGGAGAAGAGAGAGCCGTCAGCTGTTGTGGACATGGGTGGAGAAGAGAGAGCCGTCAGCTGTTGTGGACATGGATGGAGAAGAGAGAGCCGTCAGCTGTTGTGGACATGGGTACGAGAAAAGAAAGCCATCAGCTAAACAACAAATTATACCGTTGTGCTGGCGTGTACGTGTTCTGCCTGCGTTTGCCAGTTCATTGTTATTTATTCTTTTTAAAAAAATGTATTTCAATGTCAACTGTTTACTTTCTCCGTCATGACCTCACTATCAATGATGGCGGGTCAACCATGATATCTTGGTGGTTATTAAAAATTATTTAATTTTATTCATCTTATATCACTCAATCAAAAACTTGTCAGCTCCCTGTAGAGCATAGGTCCTGAACAAATACTCGCCAAGACTTCCTATCATAGGCCATCTGCGCTAATTATGTCTACGTCCTGTTTGGTGCCTTTAGATTTGTTTCCAGTTCCCTCTTTCATGAGCGTCTTGGTCCTCCTCTACTTCTCTTCCCCTGTGGATTCCAGAACAAAGCTTGTCTGGTAATGTTCCGTAATGTGTGACCTATCCATCGCCTCCACCGTATTTCCCACTCCACTGGTATTTGTTCCGTTTTCCCCATCAGTTCCGTGTGAAAGATCTTGTCCTACCATGTCCACCCTTGTATTTTCCGTAGGCAACCACTGACGAAGATCTGTACCTTTTCCATAAGTACCTGTGTTGTCCTTTATCTTTCAGAACCATATAACAGAACGGATATTACGTTGTAGTTTAAGATTTTTATTTTGGTGCTTTAATTTCTTTTGACTTCCATAAATTTCTAAATGAAATGAAAGCTCCTCTCGCCTTCTGTATTCTTAACTGAGCATCGTTTTCTGTACCTCCTACTACGCCTATATTGCTGCCCAGGTATGTGAAACATTCCACACTCTGAAGGTGGGTGGCTCTCAGCACAATTCTATCATTGCTAATTGCATTTATTTTCAAACCCATTTTTTTGGTCTCTCTGTATTTTTAACCGCAATTTGAAGTGACCTCTCTTCGAGTATAAATTTCTTATTTTGCATATGGCTGTTGGTATAAGACCATGTTGGTATGAGACCATGTTGGTATGAGACCATGCTGGTATGAGACCATGGTGGTATGAGACCATGTTGGTATGAGACCATGCTGGTATGAGACCATGGTGGTATGAGACCATGTTGGTATGAGACCATGGTGGTATGAGACCATGCCGGTATGAGACCATGCTGGTATGAGACCATGGTGATTTGAGACCATGTTGGTATGAGACCATGTTGGTATGAGACCATGTTGGTATGAGACCATGCTGGTATGAGACCATGCTGGTATGAGACCATGGTGGTATGAGACCATGCTGGTATGAGACCATGCTGGTATGAGACCATGTTGGTATGAGACCATGTTGGTATGAGACCATGCTGGTATGAGACAGAAGAGCCTAACCATCGACATAGTCGAGATCCTATTTACTGATATGTGTTTAACGTTCTTTGTTTTTATCTGTGTTTATTAATCCTCTTTTCAGTTTTAATAAAGACATTTAAATCGAGACATCGCTACACGTTTATTATAGTTCTCATATTAAGCCAAACGAGTTAACATTCCCAGTGTTTTAGTCATGGATTGAAACATGCGTTTCAGTGTTTTAGTCATGGCTTGAAACAGGCCTTCGCAGTGTTTTAGTCATGGCTTGAAACATGCTTGCTTTCCGAGTGTTTTAGTCATGGCTTGAAACAGGTCTTCCAGTGTTTTAGTCATGGCTTGAAACAGGCCTTCGCAGTGTTTTAGTCATGGCTGGAAACAGGCCTTCGCAGTGTTTTAGTCATGGCTTGAAACAGGTGCTTTAATGATGTTCCTAGTTTTGACATCCACGTCGTTTTTTTTTGTAAGTTGTAGCCTCCAGTTCCTGTTTGACTTGTCCCAGATTACTCCATCAAGGTGTGAACAATGTCCAACGATTTGTCATTCCACGCTAGTCCTGCTTTCACGACATTTTGACAAGTCTCGGGGCACGGGAGTTAGTTTGTCGACGATAATGAAAGACAGAGCGGTTATGATATATTGTCTCTGTGGATGACGTAACAAGTGGAAGATCCGGTCTTGCTGTGACCAGAGTCGTCCATCTGTACACGAGACCAAACACAGTTAGGGAAGGCGAGACGATACTAACCTGACCTTAGAACATAAACCTAGCACAGTCGAGCGTGCAACAGTTCATTTTCTACGGCGATGTCTTTTATAAAACTAAGTTGACATTGACATTGACCTTGGTTTGGTGAGGGAAGTAACGTTTTGATAGTAGTAGCAGTAGTACTTGCACATTATCCATTGCGAACGTAGATGGCGACATCCTCAGATCTGTAGGGATAGTTGGGGCTGCGTGTGGGTCGGCACGCGGATGTCTACACCTACGGCACTAGGGCATACATGAACGGTGTCTTGAGTGACGACTTTTCAGGTAGTATGCTTCTCCCTCACTCGCTGCATCGGCGATTTTCTGTTCAGCATAGGAGCACTTTTTGTGACTGTAGAGCACCGACTGAGAGGTACGACGCAAGTGACTCCCAAAAGACAACATCAAAATGGCGGTCTTTGAACGAGGAATGTAGCGAAACCTTGCATCTTTTTTTTCTTTACCCCCCGATGAACGCTTACTAGACTTGAAGCGCACAATGAAGGTTTTGCTAAGGCAGGCGAACCAAGGCGCTGTTCTACAGAGTCAAGATGTTAGGGAGTTTTGAGCACTTGTTAGTTGGGGTTCCCTGGCCTGCTACGTGGAATGTTTGGTCAAGTTGGTGTCAGCTTGGCTTACTAACCAAACGTACTAGGTTCAAACTATGGCAAGCTCGATGTGACATACCAACTTGTCCTGTGTTTTGCTATTGAATGAACCTTCTCCCAGTCGACCAAGCTGTAAATCGGTACCTGATGAAATCAGAGGAAAATTCGGAGACTCAGCTGGAGCTACGAAGTTCGTGTTTAGTTGTCTGTATTTTCAACAATAAAAAGGATTGACCATCTATGGTCACCCAGGTGGAGGTAACTCGGTTATATGAGCCATTTCCCAATAGTCATTTTTCAATATATGGAAAATAAGGGATGCATTTTAGTTAGTGATTCTAGAATATCATTGGTCAAGTCTTAACAATTGGTTAACAATTCATTTACAAGAACAACCGCTTTATCCGATAGCTGTTGTTCCCGGAAATGATTTAACGAGGTGAGCAAAAACGCTGTTTCCACGACAATCGCTGCACAATATGCAGAATACGTTGTAATTTCCTAACCAGCAAACCTAAGTTGTAGCGCGTTCTGGTCTAGATTCATCATTACCATCATGTAGGATGTCCTTTATAGAACGTCGCTCCCATCACAGTCTGTCAGAAACTCTTTCCTTTTCCAAAACTCCAGCCTCCGCCACAGTCATACCCGGGCATTCCTGGATATCTTGGTGCCATCGTCTTCTTGGTCTAACCATGACCATCTCTAAATACTAACCCCTGACTATTTTGTCTGGCACCATACCTTCCATTTCTGTTCTATCACGACCGTTGTGTCTCTTGATGTGACCAAAGTATTTCAATTTTTTGGCCAAAATGGAATTGATAAACCAGTTCTCCTCTATGTTCAACTCTTGCCGGATGTGTACATTTGACTTTTTCTCCGTCCAATGGTATTCTGAGGATCTTTCTGTAACATATTGACTCGAAGAATTCGATTCTTTGTCTAGAAGTTTTGGTTATCGTTCATGATTGGTAGTCATATGCTGCCACAGGAAAAGCACAGGCTCTCAAGACTTTTACTTTTGTCGTTTTGTTGGTCATACTTTTTTCAGGCTGTCCAGCTTCTGCGTTGCCATGGCTAGTCTTCTGCTAATTTCTTTCGAACAGTCGCCATTTTTGTCAATTCTGGAGCCCAGATATCCAAAATGTGTGACCTGATCTATTTGCTCCCCACCTACTGTAGGTGGTCTAGATTAGGTAACTGATATCCTAAAAAACTTGACCAATCACTCCCCTGAAAAAGAAACATATTGTAACCTTGTACCTATCAACCTACACACTATCATGCTGTTGTCCGTACTGATAAGTTAACAAGTACAATTAAAATTGTCGCAGACAGACATTGTTGTCGGAGATGACGTGTCGTATATTTCATTAAACGAGAATTCTGCTTTCTCATGTGGGGTCACCAGTTGAATTCCTTCGGAATCTTCATAGCTTTACTGCAAGTCAGGATCCAAGCTAAAGTTGGGATTATTAAATCATTCCAGGGTGGAGGTCACAATGAGCTACCTTAACTGCCAATGTCTGGCGCTCTAACTGCTCGGCTGGTATTAATAAATCACCTGACACTCATTAGTCCCGTCATGAATTCTCTAACAATCATTAATCCTGTCATGATTTCCCTGATATTCAGTAATCCTATCATGATTTCCCTGACAATCATTAATCCTGTCATGATTTCCCTGATATTTATTAACCCTGTCATGATTTCCATGACATTCATTAATCATGTCATGATATCCATGATATTCATTAAACCTGTCATGATTGCCATGACATTCATTAATCCTGTCATGATTTCCCTGACATTCATAAATCCTGTCATGATTTCCCTGACATTCATTAATCTTGTCATCATTTACATGCAACCATTAGTGATGTCCTTATTTTCCAGTCCCAAATTTGCTCAGTCATGATTTCAATGCGATTCATTTGTCATGTCATGATTTTTCTGACACTCATTCCTGTCATGGTTTCAATTACACTCATTTATCACGTCATGATTTCCCCGACACTCATTTCTCCTGTCAGGATTTCCCTGACACTTATTAGTCCTGTCATACATACTTGATAAACATTTGTCCTAATCACGATTTATTAAACAAATACAAATATTTTGTGAATACTTTTCAGCACGAACCAGAACGTTTCACTCAAGCATCGCAAGTCTACAGAAATGGTAGTCCATCGAGTCGCACATTGCTGTACCATACCTGCGCTTGGGTCTTTCATCATTGCAATACTTACGGAATTCCACGCTAATGTTGCCGACACATACGAGGTAGGAGAGCATTCATGAAGAATTGTCCATATGATAAGATTGTACAGAGTACACGCTTTCGTTCTTGATCGCTAACTTATACCAGATCCAAGTTAAATTCCTTAGTGACATCATTGTCTCCACTTTGTCAGGGGAGGTGATCATTTGTCTTCAAGTCCCTAATATACTTCAATCTACACAAGGGAAGACTAAACACGGCACATTCACTCTACACAAGGGAGGACTAAACACTGCACATTCACTCTACACAAGGGAGGACTAAACACTGCACATTCACTCTACACAAGGGAAGACTAAACACTGCACATTCACTCTACACAAGGGAAGACTAAACACTGCACATTCACTCTACACAAGGGAAGACTAAACACTGCACATTCACTCTTCACAAGGGAAGACTAGATACTGCACATTCACTCTACACAAGGGAAGACTAAACACTCGCACATTCACTCTAGAAAGTTTAGAAGCTATCGTCTACCATATTTAGCTCTAGCTGCAGCAAAAAGTGGGAAACGACAATTCTTCCGTATTCTGTACAAGTGCGTCGTCCACGACGATTTCTAATGTTGACCCTGGTTGACCAAGCCGATGCATCTGGCCCAGGAGAGGCGACATGCTCATCGTGATGCCCACAGAGTACCAGTGGATCGATAACTAACAGAATTTCTGCACTAAATGAACGAACGCTGAAAAGTTTGCTGGTCAAAGGGACCGAACTGTGGAGTTTTTTAACTTCATAGAACTTGATTGGTCGAAGGGAAATAGCTGATGAATTTCCAAGAATGCCGATTCACTGGTCAAAGGGACATCACCACAGAATTATTTTTCTCTCCATACATCAAACGCATGAAAGTTACGAAATATTGTGTAAAGTCCATCTGATGTCTTTAGGATACACGAACTTTATGTGTTTTTGAATTTCTGAAAAGAGTCTACATGGGATACAGATCGTTTACTGTCCGCTAAATAGTTTGTATTTTTGGGGAATTCACCGCGTCTTAGTTTTTGGAGATACACCAAGTTTTAGGAGACACTAAAGACCAACCAAGACCATATTGAATATAAAATAATAAATGAGGTCACTGCATTGCCGTACTCGAATCTTGTATTTTCTGTGATTTTTAAGATTCTCAAAGTGTGTTCAATTTCTCTTGTATAATAATGTGCAACTATCTGATTTGTGGAAAAATGTGTCTAACTATTCTAGAGCAATGTAGTTTGCTTCCTTACAATATGTAGAAAACAACTTGCCCAACTATCGACACACACTAGAATATTACCAGTCTAGGCCACATGAACAAGTCAAGTGTCAATACCCAAAATACGTGACGCTCTACACCGCCGCAGTAACCCCTAGCAAAAACTACAAAACAGGCGTATCTGCAGTTACTTCGACAAAACAAATTAATTACTTGAAACTTCTACTCAAGCGCTAGAGCTCGCAGCATCAACAGAGTAAAAAAATATCAAAAATAATCTCCAAGAACATACTATTCTCAGAATCAAGATCTCCACAACAATCACCGGCGCAATGAAAACAAAAAACCCCAGGGGTAGGAGAGGTGGACAAAGAAAACAGAGATATGCAGAGAACCGACCTAAACCCCCGACATCGACTTCGAATAGACAGAAGATTATGGTCAAATACAAAGCGTAAGGAATGTTGTACAAAGCCAGTCCCCACCCCTGGCAGCACAACAATGTAATGACTACGAAAAGCTTCATCTCTGCTCCTAGTCAGCCTTGTGCAGGACACATTTCGCTCAGACTTCCTTAAGATTCACACTGGACTCAACAACTTAGCAATATGCACATTGAACTGCCACTCTATATTCTCCACACCTCAACTAAGTCATCTTCTAGACGGGTGCGGCAAAATTCGATGTCACATTCTCGGCCTTTCAGAGACGAAAGGGAAAATGAACTCTCAGCAGCCTGGACAAACGGTATAGGCCCGGAAAGTTAAGTCCACATCAGAAGGAGTTGGTTTTCTGATCACCACCCACATTGCTCACCTTCAGAAGGAGTTGGTTTTCTGATCACCACCCACATTGCTCACCTTCAGAAGGAGTTGGTTTTCTGATCACCACCCACATTGCTCACCTTCAGAAGGAGTTGGTTTTCTGATCACCACCCACATTGCTCACCTTCAGAAGGAGTTGGTTTTCTGATCACCACCCACATTGCTCACCTTCAGAAGGAGTTGGTTTTCTGATCACCACCCACATTGCTCACCTTCAGAAGGAGTTGGTTTCCTCGTCACCACCCACATTGCTCACCTTCAGAAGGAGTTAGTTTCCTGGTCACCACCCACATTGCTCACCTCGTCCAGCAGGTGGCATTCATAGATGACCGCCTGGCTTCGCCAGTATATATCATCTCAAAACACTTTACAGGCATATGCACCGACAGCGGACAAGACTGAACAGGAACACGCCATCTTTATGATCAACTTCGAGCTCCTACAACAAGACAGCTTCTTCAGCCTCATCGTGGACTACAAATCCAAACATGGTTTCCCACCAATTAGGCGAAACCTATATAGGCCCTCATTCAGTGGTACTATGAAATGCAGCCGGAAACAGATTGACTAATCTTTGGGAAACAAACCGGTTGTTTCCCTGCAATAGCCTCTTCAAGAAACCTCTCCCAAAGACAGTGCGCATAGGTCTCAGCAAACAACACTTAACAAGAAATTGACCACATTTTATCCAGTGGAAGAATAGCAACAGACGTAGCCATTGCTGCTTCCTCCTGCATAGACAGCGACTAACGACTTCTCCACACCCACTTTCACATCGTCAATGCAAAGATACAGAGGCATCATTCACACTTAGACCCTGAGTGAGTCCTCAACCCCATGTCAGCTGCCGCCCTTACAGATAGTGCCGCCCTTGTAGTTTCCGCCACCACGAACATCGATGCTGGTTATGCAACCCTAATTAAAAAAACCAACCCCATATAACAAACCGCCAGACTCCCATTACTAAACAACACTACTGTAATAATAGAATATAACAAACTACAAGAGCATTGTTGAAAGAGATATGCAAAGTGCCTCACTCTACTACCAACAATGCACATTTCATTTCCTCGGTTCCCACTGCCATCAAAACTCTAAGACGACCACGATGAGTTTGCCCGCCACCGCCACCTTGCAGCGGCAGAGTCCCGACGTAGCAAGAAGCTAGCCCCACCCAACCCACCCACCCATCTAGACTGGACATGGAGTAGAGAATACATTAATATTACATCCAATTATTCAAGTTAGCTGATCTTCCATCCATCACAACCTAACCCCCACTTCCACCCACCCATCACAACCCAACCCTCACTTCCACCTATCACAACTCAACCCCCACTCCCACCCATCACAACCCAACCCCCACTTCCATCCATCACAACCCAACCCTCACTTCCATCCATCACAACCCAACCCCCACTTCCACCCACCCACCCATCACAACTCAACCCCCACTCCCACCCATCACAACCCAACCCCACTCCGACCCATCACAACCCAACCCCACTCCCACCCATCACAACCCAAACCCCACTCCCACCCATCACAACCCAACCCCCACTCCCACCCATCACAACCCAACCCCTACTTCCACCCATCACAACCCAACCCCCACTCCCACCCATCACAACCCAACCCCCACTCCCACCCATTACAACCCAACCCCCACTCCCACCCATCACAACCCAACCCCCACTCCCACCCATCACAACCCAACCCCCACTCCCACCCATCACAACCCAACCCTCACTTCCACCCATCACAACCCAACCCCCACTCCCACCCATCACAACCCAACCCCCACTCCCACCCATCACAACCCAACCCTCACTTCCACCCATCACAACCCAACCCCCACTCCCACCCATCACAACCCAACCCTCACTCCCACCCATCACAACCCAACCCCCACTCCCACCCATCACAACCCAACCCTCACTCCCACCCATCACAACCCAACCCTCACTTCCACCCATCACAACCCAACCCCCACTCCCACCCATCACAACCCAACCCTCACTCCCACCCATCACAACCCAACCCTCACTTCCACCCATCACAACCCAATCTGTGAATCAACCTGGAATCTCGTACCTACCAATCGTAAATTGGTCGAAACTTTTCAATTTTCTGATCTTCTCTAACATTTCTCATTATTCATTTCGCATATATGTTGTACAGATAAGGTGAGAGGATACATCCCTGTCGGACTTCCTTTTGTACTGCCAACCAATCTGATGTTTGCCCAGATCCTTGGACAGCAGCTTGTTGATCTTGGTATAATGTTTCAATGAGATGGACTATATGCACAGGAAACCCCATATCCTTCATGATGTGACACAGATTTTGATGTTTTAAATTACTATATCACTTTCTCCAAATACTATATGCGTCAAATATGTCTCTGTACGCCAACAATTACTTCATGCGCCCAAACATTTATAATATTTAAGGTTTGACACAAAAGAAAAGACAATAAATAACCAAAAAATTTCAATTGACTCAAGAAACACCAAAATGTAAATAAATGTTTGTACCGAAGAAAGGTAGTTAACAAATATTTACATTTTTGAATCAGCAGAACAAAGGCGCAGTCCGCAGTCCCTTCCGTGTGCTGTGGAATTATCCAGACTATTCATGCCAGTTTAATAAGGTAGACCTCGAGCTTTCAAAGTTTGGCTTCGTGGTCAATGCTCAACATAAGTTTGTGGGCAATGAAATTGCCACATTGTACATCCCCAGGGTTGGCCTGTGGCCCAATTTTCAAGATGACGACTTGGATAAGCCCATTAATGGAGGGATACCTCAGGTATTTTATTTGTTACCAGATGACTGCATGCGGTATCATTGTGTCTGTCCTTATCATTTGTATGCATCATCTGTTTGATCTGTCCTCCTAAAAAGTTTTCTTACTAAGTGACAAAACTGATAGTAAGATTCCAGAATTAACAGTTATGAGGAAAGCCTCAGAAAAATCGACCTACAATGTATAGAAAAGAGAATAATACAGCATTATGAGATAATCAACGGAAATGATAAATTAGACTAACAAATTTTTGTTCTTCAAAATACAGCAATTTGTATGATAAGGCGACAAGCGCAGTCTTTGTGGATGGAAAGATGGGTGAATGATTCAGCACACCCGTCGGCGAAAGACATGAATGTATACTCTCCCCGGCACACCCTCAAGTGAATGTAAAATAAACTGGTTGTATACAGACTCTGTAGAGTTCTAAACCAGTATAAAGACGTTACGTTAAATATTACAACTCAGTAGGTTAATGGCTAGCTGACACTATGTTATGCCAGTATATTATGTTCCAATGTGTTTATACTCTCCGTTGTTAGCCTCTGCTCAATTGTATTACCGCCTGTTGTGTTCTCTCGTGGTATCCTACCCTCTTTGTTATTTGGTTGCAATTTTTTGTATGCGCCCATTTATTATCAAAATATAAACATACACGTGATTTCCAGCTTTATTGCCTTATAACTGGCCTTATAACTGGCCTGTTTGTTCTGATCTAGTCTTGTTTGATCTGATCTAGCCCTATTTGATCTAAGCCAGTCTTATTTGATCTTAGCCAGTCTTGTTTGATCTAAGCCAGTCTTATTTGATCTAAGCCAGTCTTGTTTGATTTAAGCCAGTCTTGTTTGATCTGAGCCAGTGTTTGTTTGACCTGATCTAGTCATGTTTGATTTAAGTCAGTGTTGTTTGATCTGATCTAGTTTTGTTTGATCTGATCTAGTCTTGTTTGATCTGATGTAGTCTTGTTTGATCTAATCTAGTTTTGTTTGATATGATTTAGACTTGTTTGATTTTACCTATTCTTGTTTGATCTGGTTTGGCTGTAAGGTTGTCTGAGCATGCCTCTTCATTAAACCTTATTCTCTGCAGCTCTCTTCATTTCAACATAAGATCACAGTTTAATGTCTCTGCATGCCCAAGAAGTATGTGAGTCTTGGTAGCCCATTGTTCCAGAGATCGTGCCCTGTAGTATCGTATATAGCAATTTATGTCCAAGCCAACTCAAACGACGTTTTTGTATCATTTTAAACAGTAGTGTTTGTGCGCCTACCTCAGTGAGAACAGTGTCATTAGATCTTCGTTCTGCTAAACTCACTCTTTCCATTCTGCGATAACATCACATTACAAACGCTTCCAAACTTGTTTTCACCCTCTCTTGCTAGATTCCATGTTTCAGCCTCATGCAGTGAGATTAGCCAAACACGAATAGTTATTATTCTTGTCTTCAGTTCTATCCTTACATTCTTTCCGGATAGAAATTTATGTTTCTTCCGACAATCCTTATCTCAATGTTTCACTGCGCTCATTCTCTATGACGATTTGCCATAAATAAGTTCATTTCTGTACTCGTAAATGGTAATCGCCATACA
Source organism: Ariolimax columbianus (assembly GCA_036924085.1). Taxonomy (NCBI): domain Eukaryota; kingdom Metazoa; phylum Mollusca; class Gastropoda; order Stylommatophora; family Arionidae; genus Ariolimax; species Ariolimax columbianus. The sequence continues at coordinate 36,850,145 of JAVGWX010000011.1, read as the reverse complement.
TATCTGACACTTTTTCTGTACTCGTAAATGGTAATCGCCATACATATCTGACACTTTTTCTGTACTCGTAAATGGTAATCGCCATACATATCTGACACTTTTTCTGTACTCGTAAATGGTAATCGCCATACATATCTGACACTTTTTCTGTACTCGTAAATGGTAATCGCCATACATATCTGACACTTTTTCTGTACTCGTAAATGGTAATCGCCATACATATCTGACACTTTTTCTGTACGAGTATTTCTCTCGTATTTTACATGCGGATCATATCCTATTTATTTCTGTTTGATTTTGTTTTACAGCTGGCCAACTTGACTGCCCACTTAGACAAGATAAAGAAGGACATTACTAGCCTCATCAGAGAAGGTTCCACAGGTTATGGGGTCCTTGATCAGGAAATATGGCGGACACTTTACGACTTGAACTTTGGAGGCTTCAAAATTTACAAGTAAAGTTATCTTGTTGTTTTCAGTGATGCACTCTCTTCTTTCGCGTTCGTCCTGAAAAGGACGCAGACACGTTCTGTGGTAGCTTACAGCGAGACTGTGATAATCGGGCCCTTCCGCCAAACACACTCGGTTTAAGCTGGCTTTCTGGATACCGGGATTATCTAAAAATCTCAGTTAAGTTAGTTGTGGACTGAAAGTCTCAGTTACGTTAGTTGTGGACTGAAAATCTCAGTTAAGTTAGTTGTGGACTGAAAATCTCAGTTAAGTTAGTTGTGGACTGAAAATCTTACCTTACAATTCATGTAATATACGTGGTTAAGTAAGAATGTCCTTTGGATTGGCAACTTCACCACGCATAATAAAGTGCCGCAACACACCCATATAACAGTATATAAATGACTTTGATACAGGCTTCCTACAAGGAACCGAGGTATTTCCAGGCTCTTAATTGTGATGATGATACCTGACAGGTAAAGGCGATTGACTCGCAAGAAACGAAAGCACGAAACGGTGGAGTTTCAAATTCCTCAAGTTTCAAGCTTTCTCTGGTTTCAATGGAAGTGAGATCAGCGTCTAGTCCTGTTGAAGATTGGCAAACAGCACGGAGATCTTCTGTACCATCTGCGCACATTAAATAACCTTTGGCAATTAAAAATCGATAAGAGTAAACTGTTGCTCGCTGTCCGGGCCAAATTATAAAAGGCAATGAAATTCCAACCCAACACGCAGCCCACCTTCCCCTGGGTCTAATAAGTCACTGGAAGTAGACATTGAAAAGTAAAGAACGTTTTTTTAACGACGGTTAGCTTTCGGTTACCTGGCAGCAGGAACGACCTGCCTGTATGAATACCAGGCTCAGAGGCTAGTATTTCCGCAGCCTATCTTTCAGCACTGTTTATAAATTGTTCACACACGTCATTATCTGCAGATTAGAAAATCAACTCGACAAGAACCGATAGGCAGGTTTCAGGAAAGACTACTCAACCAATGATCACCTTCACGCAATCAACCTGTTGAGGGAGACGAGGGGGCGGGGGAGTTCGTGTGCCCCTATGCATTATGTTTGTAGACCACGCAAAGGCCGTTATTATCGTAAACATAAATGCAGTGGTATATGCCTTGAGGAACCAACGTATCGACGAAATGTACGACCAGCTTATAGAGAAGATAAACGCAGGTAGTTCAGCACCAATCAGCTCTTTTTCACAAGTCACTTTCCATACCTATACACCAAGGACTACGACAAGGAGATACCATCTCCTCCAAACTGCTCATTCATGAATTCATTCATATGCGCGTGGCACCCTGTGAGTTACCTCTCAGGGCGCAAGTCTGGGCGCTGAATGTGGGGACCCTTGTCTGCCCAAACTGCAGGATCTCCATCTTGGCATCGCTGGTCTAATCCAAAGGAATGCAAAGAATGACAATTTGGCACCAGCTCAGCTGCAGGAGCTGCCGGAATGAGTTTGCAATTTTGAAACCATCTGCCTTAGGTGCTACCACTCCAGATTTTCTGTCTGGGTTTACTCCCGTAGTCATACCCTCTCCCGAGGTTTTCACAAGGAGTTGTTGCCGGTAGATGCTAGTTACTCGAGACATCCGATGATACTCTCATCGTCCCAAGACTAGTCAGCACTCTCTGGGACTTGTGCGTTTAAAATCAGAGTTCCTCCTCTCCTAGACGAATTGCCTGAACAGGCTAACGAGCGTCGTCTACCCGGGTTTAGAGTCAGAGTTTACTTTCTCTTAGATTGGCTGCCAACGAAGGCTGAAGAGCCCAATCTGCCCATTCAGTTATACCACCGGGTACTCGGTCGCGTCCCACAGCAGGCTCTGTAAGAAACAGAGGGCCCCTCATGATGGTACTGATGGGGACACAATAATGTAGGAGAGGCCATTGTCATGGAAATTCCTGAACGGTAAGCCGAACAGTGAATCCAGCGGCGATCTCTACACCTGGAAAGGAAAGGCTATATCAGACGCTTGACTTTCTTTTAACGGGCGGGACGTCCAGCCTGGACCTCGCTACACCCAACTGTTCACAGCTGCGCTTAAAGAAGTGTTTAGATCTACTGGCAGGATAGAGGTATCAACATAGATAGCGAGATGTTCTCACACCTACCTTCTGCAGGCGACATTGCGATCTTCAGCTACATCATTGCAAACACCGAACAAAGCGCGTTGAACGAAGCAGGCAATGATGTTGGCATGTACATAATAGAAAAAAGACTTAATTTCTAATGAACGCTTTCTGCTCTTCGGGGAAACTGCGATTGCAGAATAAGCTCATCACAAATGTTAACGCGTCTACCTAGGCCAGGAAATGAACAACAACACAATATTCATAAAGAGGTTACATGTAAGAAGGTTGGCTCTGCTTCAACTGCATTAAACCCATACTCCAGCAGTTGACGGATGTCAAGGTCAGGGCTCATACCTTCAATAGCAGAGTTATCCCAGCAATGGTATATGGATGTGAGGTTTTGAGTCTGCGCAAATCAGACACAGAGAAGCTCTGAAATATGGAAAGAACAATAGATCGAGGATTCCTTAATATCTTCCTAAGAGACCACATCCGAAATACCGGGATGTCGTCGACAGCCAATGCATTTGAAGCGTTCACTACTCTCTGACTAAAATTATATTTCCTAATATCTGATCTACACCTTTCTTTGCTTGTACATGTGCCCATCTTGTTCTTGTAGCTGGTTGTATTTTGAAAAACACTTGTTATAGTCTAATTTATCTTTACTATTGATTATCTTCTAAACCTCTTATCCGCCTACACACTGTAGGCCTGTTTTTCCTAGTCTTTCCTCACAACTTCAATTCTGGACGCCCACTATCAGTTCTGTCAACGTGATCATGTTCGTTCATCATGCGTGATGAAGACCACTCTCTTTGTCTAGCCGTATGGACCGTCTTCTCTCTTGCTGTATCAGCTGAAATGGATGACTTGCGCGTTGATTTGAATTTAAGTGAAGAACAAACCGCGCCTTTTGTCAACCTCACTCTTTGGTCCTGAACTACCTTTGACCAGTGGCAAGATATTTATCGAGACATAGGATGCAGGTTCAAGCGTAGTGCCATTCATATAGCCGATGTCCAGACCAGGATATCGGACGCAAGAAATCACAAAAAACAACGAATTAACCAGTTTAAATGGAAAACAACACCACGTTTCCGTGAACACAAGTGTAAGTCGACGACTCGTGTGAATTCCAGGCAAACCCGCGGTATGACGGTATCCATAATAAACTAACACAGCAGAGCAATGTATACCCGCAGCCGGTTACTGCGCCATCTTTGCTGCTATTTATTCTCTGTCGACATTCAGGCAATGTCTGAGATTAGGTCACGACCAGCTAGTAATTCTGTCAAAAGTTGTATTTGTTTTCTTCCACATTGAACCCCAACCCACGCCTTCACTATCCAGAAGCGCTAGCATTGGGGAGGCTCGTCGCAAGCACGGGACACACAACAGCAAATATCACAAGGCTATGGCACAGGCGGACTGGAATAAAAGTGCCAGGTAAGAGCAGTTGTTGGAAACTAATTACACATTATAATAAAACACACAGGAATGACAGGAACAATCAAGTCAAACTATATGGGGTAGAATCAAACTATATGGGGTAGAATCAAACTATATGGGATAGAATCAAACCTGATAGCTCGTGCATGAGATACACTCGTAGATGAGGTAGACCTACATGAGATAGATTCATACACAAGATAGACTCATACATGAGACAAACTCACATAAAATAGATAACACACATGAGGCACAAACACGAGACAGACTCAAATATCTGACATACACAAACATGAGACAGACTGAAATATCTGACAGACACAAACATGAGACAGACTCACATGAAATAGATAACACACATGAGACACAAACATGAGACAGACTCAAATACTAGGTAGGCTCAAGGGAGATAGATGCATACATCAGACACAAACATGAGACAGACTCAAATACTAGGTAGCCTTGGTGTCTCTCTGGTATAGTGGTCAAGCCCTTTACCTCGTGTTCAAACGGTCGGGGTTCGAATTCGAACTGCGACGGTCAGTTCATGATGTTTATTTTTCCGGAGATCCCTGGGTTCATCGCTGGAGATCCCTGGGTTTATCGCTGGAGATCCCTGGGTTCATCGCTGGAGCTACGGAGTTCGTGCTTTTTGCGATGCTCTCGGCAGGTGGCATACCTTTCTGTTGAGAGAGACGGAGCCATATGATGTGATCCAAAGCGATAAGTCTTGCCATGACCTACTTTAGAAAGGAGGCCATGGTCGAGCCCTCACCTTTAACTTTAGGTAGCCTCAAATGAGATATATGCGTACATGAGAATCAAACATCATGAACTCAAATATACAATACAAATTATGTATATGATGTTTATGTATATACAAGTTATGTTTTATTGTGAATGTTATGTATAACATAATCAAGCACAATATACCCTCACATTAAGGAAAGACAAACGCCAGAGTCAGGTTGATATCACTCACTAATATCATCTCCTGTTCCACCGATAATCGGCACGGATTTGACTCTGAGAACCATTACCTTCTTCATGGTGTGCCTTACACCTCAAGATTTGAATACATTTCTTCACGCAATCTTATCTGAACTTGTCTTATAGTTGTTTAGAATACTCTGCAGAGTATGTATACAACCACTTTATTTTATATTGAGTTGAGCTAAAATAAAAATATATGCACATCAAATCTATTCTTGTATGCATTAATTATCCTTGCCTCTACTATTTCTTTAGGCAATGCATTTCAAGCAGTCATCACTCTCTGACAAAAAAATATTTCCTAATATATAATCTGGATCTTACCTAAATTAATTTGCAGCTGTGCCCTAATCCGTTCTTGTTAGTTATTGTATTCTGAAAATAAAACTTTGTTGAAGTCTTATTCATCCTTTTCCTTCATTGTCTTATAAACCTATATTTCCTCCTCCTTTTCTAGACACTGTTCGCAAGCATCCTATGTTGTGAATTTGGTTTGTATGGCACGGCGACGGTCCAGTCTGTATTGCTGTCAGACAATTTGTGCAAATATACTGTTGATGATTTGTTTTATTTGTTTTAGTAGACGGTAGTTTAGCTGTCTTAGTAATGGCCTTAGATGTGTTAATCGATTAACATTAATTGGTTCTTGTTTCTCTCTCCTTCTTTATTCTACTGTCAAGATGTGAAAGGCGAACTGCCAAGAGCAAACAATAAAATCGCTTGTAGAACAAAATTGATGAAATGGTCGTTTAGATGGTCACATGATGTGGTGTCCGAAAGATGCCTATCTTATATTCGACTAACTCCCTCGTATGGTTCAAGAGAGCCCTGATTTTAGAAGAAATGCTGTCACGCTCGTTGAACCTAGTTACATTAATAATTGCTGTGTTTGGTCTAATTGCTGTGTTTGGTCTAATTGCTGTGTTTGGTCTAATTGCTGTGTTTGGTCTAATTGCTGTGTTTGGTCTAATTGCTGTGTTTGGTCTAATTGCTGTGTTTGGTCTAATTGCTGAGTTTGGTCTAATTGCTGAGATATGCAGTGAGGAAATAAAATGATAGAGAAAGAGGACTGAAGAATTAAGGCCGGTTTCTCGACAGATTAACGAGGAAAGTGTAAGCTAGGTCTTTATCTTATCCATATTCCACATTATCAGGATTCGTTAAGTGCAACTTGGGACGGTTTGTGTCTCACACGTGTTTGTGTCTCACAAGTATTTGTGTCGGACAAGTGTTTGTGTCTGACAAGTGTTTGTGTCTGACAAGTGTATGTGTCTGACAAGTGTTTGTGCCCGACAAGTGTTTGTGTCTGACAAGTGTTTGTGCCTGACAAGTGTTTGTGTCTGACAAGTGTTTGTGCCTGACAAGTGTTTGTGTCTGACAAATATTTGTGTCTGACAAGTATTTGTGTCTCACACGTGTTTGTGTTTCACAAGTGTTTGTGTCTAGTAAATGTTTGTGTCTAGTAACTGTTTGTCTAGTAACTGTCTGTGTCTAGTAACTGTCTGTGTCTAGTAACTGTCTGTGTCTAGTAACTGTCTGTGTCTAGTAAATGTTTGTGTCTAGTAACTGTCTGTGTCTAGTAAATGTTTGTGTCTAGTAAATGTTTGTGTCTAGTAACTGTCTGTGTCTAGTAATTGTTTGTGTCCAGTAAATGTTTGTGTCTAGTAACTGTCTGTGTCTAGTAACTGTCTGTGTCTAGTAACTGTCTGTGTCTAGTAACTGCCTGTGTCTAGTAACTGTCTGTGTCTAGTAACTGTCTGTGTCTAGTAACTGTCTGTGTCTAGTAACTGTCTGTGTCTAGTAAATGTTTGTGTCTAGTAACTGTCTGTGTCTAGTAACTGTCTGTGTCTAGTAACTGTCTGTGTCTAGTAACTGTCTGTGTCTAGTAACTGTCTGTGTCTAGTAACTGTCTGTGCCTAGTAAATGTTTGTGTCTAGTAAATGTCTTTGTCTAGTAAATGTTTGTGTCTAGTAAATGTTTGTGTCTAGTAACTGTCTGTGTCTAGTAACTGTCTGTGTCTAGTAACTGTCTGTGTCTAGTAAATGTTTGTGTCTAGTAAATGTTTTTGTCTAGTAAATGTTTGTGTCTAGTAACCGTCTGTGTCTAGTAACTGTCTGTGTCTAGTAACTGTCTGTGTCTAGTAACTGTCTGTGTCTAGTAACTGTATGTGTCTAGTAACTGTCTGTGTCTAGTAAATGTTTGTGTCTAGTAACTGTCTGTGTCTAGTAAATGTTTGTGTCTAGTAACTGTCTGTGTCTAGTAAATGTTTGTGTCTAGTAAATGTTTGTGTCTAGTAACTGTCTGTGTCTAGTAACTGTCTGTGTCTAGTAACTGTCTGTGTCTAGTAACTGTTTGTGATTCGAAACTGTTTGTGTCTAATTCCTGCATCAGTCTAATAACTGTATGTGTCTAGTAAGTCACCGTATACAAGAAAGCGCTACAGACGATATCGCAGGAAGGTCACATTAATATATCTAACATTGCCTCTGAAACAAAATCAAAAGCTGCTGTTGTCCCGTGCTCGTACCTAAAGGTGACAGGAAAATGACAAATCTAACTGTAACTTAACGTCTGACATTAACACAGGGAGATCATGGAGAGAACTCTGCAGGAAGCCCAATCTGTCAGGCCAAACGTTCACTGGGGTTACTACCTGTATCCCCAGACATGGTGGACAGCTAACCAAACACATGCGATTAACGACAGGTGAGTGTCTTCATAGAAATCAAAGGAAATGCAATCGAACACAATAATAGCAATCACCCAATTCAATGCTTCACTTTATTTGCTCTAAAAGCCATGCGCAATCAATCTATTCTTAAATGCAGCAATTGTCCCTGCCTCCACTACTTCCTATGGCGATGCATTCCAATCATTCGCCACTCTCGGGTCCCCAAAAAGTAATATTTCCTTCTATCTAATCTGGACCTATTTTTAGTTAATTTGTAGCTATGCCCTCTTGTTCTTGTGGGTGGTTTATTTAGAAAAAAAATTGTTATAGTCTAATTTATCCTTTCCTTTGATTAATCTTATGAATCTGTATTAAGACACCTCTAATTCTTCTCTTTCTACTGTAGGCCAGTTTTCTGAGTCTTTCCTCATAAATGTAATTCTGGAATCCCATTATCAGATTTTGCGCTCTTTTTTTAAAATCATTTCCAGCATGTTTATATCTCCTCAACGATAAGGCCTACACACCTGTACACAGTACTCCAATCTAGGTCTAACTAATGCTTTATACAATTTGACTATCACTTCCTTGCTCCAATGTTTAATATTTCTTTTGATCATACCTAACATTGCATTTGTCTTTTTCACTGCTACCTGGACTTGCTCACTCACTTTACCTGTATGATCTATTATAACCCCAAGGTCCCTTTCCTTTTCTATCTTTCTAATATTGTTCTCGCACATTGTGTAATTGTGTTCCATATTGGATCTACCCATGTGGATGACTGTATATTTATCTACAATAAACTCCATGTACCAGCTCACAGACCATTCTTGAGTTTTATCTAAGTCCAAGTCAATATATCCACTTCCGCTTTAAATGAGACACTTCTGCTTTAGACAAGACACTTCCGCTTTAAATGAGACACTTATGCATAATTTTGTGTCATCCGCAAATTTTGCAACCCTCAATCCGATATCCATGTCCAAATCGTTTATATATATCAAGAACACAATTGGTCCCAAAACAGAGCCCTTTGAAACTGCACTTTTTACTTCACACCACTCAGAGTACTACTTATTTATACCCACCCTTTGCCTTCTTCACGTTTACCAAATTTCAATCCAGTTGGCAGCTTCCCCACCTATCCCATGTGATTTTAACTTTTAAAATTATCTTAGATGAGGTACTCTATCACAGGCCTTTGCAAAATCTAAATAAATAACATCCACTCTCGCCCCGTTATCTGTCATTTTAAGTAACCTCCTCCATGAATTCTAATAGATTTCTAAAGCACGTTCTCCATCTAGTAAACACATGCTGACTATTTATGATTAGATTGAACTTGTCTAAATGCATTACAATGTTTTCTTTGGTTATTTACTCTAACAATTTATAGAGTTTGCTCGTTATACTCACCGGTCTATAATTTGGTGGATCTGATTTTCTACCACTTTCGAATAAGGCAATCACTGCATGATCTTTCTAATCCTCTGGAAGAATCCCTTTTGCAAGTGATTGAGAACATAGTATAGACAATGGTTTCTCTAGCTGGCCTCTGATTTCGAAGAGCAATTTTGGATGAATACCATCTTGACCTGGACATTTATCCACTTTCAAACCCTACAATATTTTAAAAACCATTTCCACCGTAATGCAGATTAATCTAAATCCCACTGTATCTATGCTTCTTTGGAAAATATATAAAAGCTCTTGGATCTTAGAGCAGTCTTCTTTTGTGTAGACTGTGCCAAAGTACTGATAGAATAGATTAGCTGTCTCCATATTTTCATTTATTATTTTTCTTAGTTCTTTGTCGACCTCTGCTAGTGCGGATGCTATGGTATGAGCTGGATGTATCCGGAAGGAGGATTTTCTGCTTAGCGGGCTAAGCTTGAGCAGCTTATTACTCCGCTGTGTTAGGACGAGTGCTGCGGAGGGGGTATACCGATGTGTAAACCCATCTTAATAGACATGAACACTAGACCAGCGTAGACTCACAGCCTGCTAGAGGCCGTCTTTGCTGTTCTAAACAAACTGTCTAACCAAGGCCAGTGTTATGCCATGTCACATAGTTAGTTTTCTTTTACAACATGCTTTCTGTGGAGCAGTGGTGCTATTCTTGTCCTTGTCATACACAAAGACCCCGGCAAACAAAGGTCATGTCAATGAAAGCATTGAGACCAAACTCTTTCAGTTCCCGGATCCTTTCACAAGTGATGTTATCTGGACTTTGCCTTGTTTCAAATATTTTAAAACGCTTTCTACTTCAATTTTAATTTAATGTTGAACTTTGTATGTTATGTAATACGGAAACTTCTCCATTTCTTTTGTTGTGATACACTGTTAACACAGTGGTTCTCAACCTTTTGTGCTCCATTCCCACTTTTAAACTTTGTTTAGGGTATCATTCTGCCCTTCCAAATATAGTTTCAAAAGCTGTTTTCCAAACAATATGCATGTACAAGTAATATTGCAAACCTTTGTTTTTTCTACATTAGCATAAATATGTATTTATTTTAATTAGTTTTATTAATTTTACAAGTTTAATAACAATATAAAATGTTCATAGATTTTAAGACTAACAAAATTAGTAAATTTTATTTGCATACACTTCACAACAAATTAATTAACAGATTAAAGTTACCGAAGCATTCTTCAATGATCAAGAAGTTCAATAGAATTCCAGGATAATGTAACTGATTTGATTCGATGAAGATTACAGTCGATGAAAAGCCTGTGATTGTTTTTCTTTGCTAGTTTTTTTAGAATCGCTGATGAATACTTGAATGGCACACATCATGGTATTATCAGCCTCTAATCAACTTCGTTGCTTTGTTTTCATTTGCAGTGACGCACGACAATGTTTCTCGACAGAGGGAAATTTCGTAGTTGACATTATCAGATACGCTGAAACACCCCATACAACAAAAAAGAGATATTCTTGTTGTAGGGCTGTCAAAAACATTATCACTGCCCACGGGGTTAAAATAATATTGCAATGGATCCCCGGACATAACGGGCTACCAGGAAACGAGATGGCTGTCAGATTGGCAAAAAACGGAAACTGGATAGACCCTATAGTAACCACACAGTAAAACGAATTATTATATAATAATACCACGGAAATCTAGAGGAACAGGTGGACGAAACAAACAACGCAGATGTCACACTGTATTTAGGGAAATGTCACACTGTATTTAGTGAAATGTCCCAGACAAAAAGTAACGATGACATAAATAAACTCGTAGGAGAGATCAACGTCTCATCTTTCAGTTTTGAAAAGAACACACAGAGTCAATAGACACTTGAACCGCATCAATTCCCAGATATGGCCCTTGTGCAGACATTGGTCTCACTCTGAAGAAACAGACACCTACTCATTGAGTACAAGGCGCTTGCGGACAGCAGACAAGGATTCTTACAAGCACTGCCGACAATTGCCAACACACTGTACGGAGCAGCAAAACAACTCAAAAGACTCAGTATCTATATTGGTTTGCCAAGAGCAGGCTCGCTCAGCATCTATGGGATAACAACAACAACATTATAACATCATTTCTTAGAGTCCTTTCTGGTCTTCAAATAATAATTTAATTTTGCAAATGAAAATAACGCCACATGTTCAGAATCTAGCTTAATCGATTTCAAAGAGGTTTATTAGATGTCACAGACTAATTAAAAACAAACTAAAATGCTACAGATGGTACATCACCTACAGGACATCACACTTTGCTGAAGACGTTCCAATTCCCCATTACAATTCGTCGGAGAGGGAGGGGTGGGTTGATGGGCGTGATGACTTCAACCCTTGTTGAGAACCCCGTGTTAACCAGCATGCAAATATTTGTGAACCACATAATCGTAACGTTCATCAAACATAATAAGAATGTGAGTGCCTTGAGGAGATACAATGTATTTAGGACCGCTTGCCTTACATCCACAGAATGGCGTGGCTGTATCAGGCAAGCACGGGCATCTATCCATCAATTTATATCAAAGATGCGTCAGCAGACCCAAAAGTTATTGAGCAGCGCATCAGAGAAACTCTCAACGAAGCGATAAGGTTTTTCTTGGTTATCATTATTTTTAATAATTCATTACAGGCTAGATAAATATAAATCATACACGGAATGGTAAATATAAATCACATACACGAAAAGGTGCATATACATCACACACAAGGAAAGTGAAAAATAAATCACATACTGATTGATTGGCATCCTGTCAGTCTCGAGAGACAATGAACTTCACGCATGAGAGGGGGTTGACATCCTGTCAGTCTCGAGAGACAATGGACTTCACGCTTGAGAAGGGACAGCCAATTGTTGCCCTATATTACGCCGCAAACGTTTGGAGTCTGCATCTTGACGCATCCTGTCTTCCCCTGCCTGCAGACCAACACACAAAGCCTGCCTCCAGCCGGGTCTGTCCTTGACGCATCCTGTCTTCCCCTGCCTGCAGACCAACACACAAAGCCTGCCTCCAGCCGGGTCTGTCCTTGACCCATCCTGTCTTCCCCTGCCTGCAGACCAACACACAAAGCCTGCCTCCAGCCGGGTCTGTCCTTGACCCATCCTGTCTTCCCCTGCCTGCAGACCAACACACAAAACCTGCCTCCAGCCGGGTCTATCTTTGGCAAGTTCCTCCCAGTTGCAGGTGTTCATATCCAATGCCTTCAGGTCACGCTTGCAAACATCTTTGTAGCGGAGGAAGGGTCTACCTTTTTAGCGCTTGTCCGTGGTCAGCTCTCCATAAATGATATCTTCTGTTATTCTCTCATCATCCATTCTGCACACGGTGCTGGTGGAGGATCGTAACTAAGCTGACAATCTTTGCATGATCCAAAACTTTGTTGTTAGTCACTCTGTCACTCCATGAAATTCCAAATGTGCGTCTCAGGCAGCGCCTATGAAAAGAAGCATTTAGCCTTTTTTTCCGTGAGGCATACAGTGTCCATGTTTCGCTGCCTTAGAGCAGGGTACTAATCACAAAATATCTGTACACAGCAACCTTTGTAGAGATGGTCAGCATGTTGTTATTCCACACTCTCCGTAGAGCCTGGCAAGTGCTGATGAGACCATTCCTAATCGCTTCTGCAGCTCGTCGCCCAGTGACAGATTGTCGGTGATGATAGATCCTGTGTAGTTGAAATGATTTACTATCTCGAGATTTTTATAATTTAAGACAATGTCTGGTGGATCTGCACCCTGAGCCATCGCATTCGTCTTTTGTATGCTGATGGATAGTCCAAACAGATTACATGATTTTGCCAACCTAATAATGAGGATCTGTAATTCGGCTTCGATGTGGGCGACCAGGGCAGCATCGTCTGCGAACAGCATATCCCGAATGACAGTCTCCCTTCTCTTACTTTGTGCTCGTAGCCTGGTTAGATTGAATAGTCTCCCATCTGACAGTCTCTCTTCTCTTACTTTGTGCTCGTAGCCTGGTTAGATTGAATAGTCTCACATCTGACAATCTCCCTTCTCTTACTTTGTGCTCGTAGCCTGGTTAGATTGAATAGTCTCCCATCTGACAGTCTCCCTTCTCTTACTTTGTGCTCGTAGCCTGGTTAGATTGAATAGTCTCCCATCAGATCTAGTATGCAGAAAGACCCCCCCCCCCCCTCCCTGCGGCAGTTTCAAAGGCAAGTCTAAGCACGATGGCAAAGAAAATGACCAGTAGAGTCGGAGCCAGGACACAACCTTGTTTTACTCCGGTGTTAATATCGAAGGCCTCAGATTCCTAACCGACACACAGAAGTGTACCTTTTATGCCCACGTGAAAAGACCTAATCATGCTCAGCAGTTTAGGTGGGCAGACAACATTAGACAATAAGACCCTCTATGTTTACCAGGTCGAATGTCTTGGTGAGGTCTTTGAAGGCAAGAAAAAGTAGTCTGTGTAGTTCTCTGAATTTCTCTTGCAATTATCTCAGTGAAAAGACCATATCAATGGTGGACCTTTCTGTGCGAAAATGACACTGAGACTCCGGATACACCCTGTCGGCCCTGCTTCTGTAACCTGCTCAGGATGATTGTGAGAATACACTTTGCCTACGGTGTTGAGGGGCGATAATCCTCTGTAATTGTTGCAGTCTCCTCTATCTCCCATTTTCTTGTAAAGAGTGATTATGTTGGCGTCTCTCATGTCCTGTGATACCGCCTCCTCAACCAAATACTGGCAGATATGTTCGTACAGGTATTGAAGAAGTACGTTTCCCTGCATTTGATGATTTCTGATGGACTGCCATCTTTACCGGTTACCTTTCCCACTGACATGCGCTCGAAAGCTTTTTTTTTCAAATCTTGTATGCTCGGCGTATCGTCAAGTTCCTGCAATACCTGCAGAATCCTAATTTCGTTGAGAGCAGAGTCCGCCACAACGTTATTACAGGTGTTCAAGACTGAATAGTGTTCGGCCCATCTCGAGAACAGAGTCCGCCAGGTATTACAGGTATACAAGACTGAATAGTGTTCTGCCCATCTCGAGATCAGAGCCCGCCAGGTATTACAGGTGTACAAGACTGAATAGTGTTCGGCCCATCTCGAGATCAGAGTCCGCCAGGTATTACAGGTGTACAAGACTGAATAGTGTTCGGCCCATCTCTTCATTTGCATATCCCTGTCCAGAATAATCTCACCTTTCCCAGATTTCAGAGGCGATGTTTTTTTGTTGGTTCAAATACTTTCTTCATGCCCTCGTACATTGCCCTGATGTTACCAGTATCCGCTGCCGACTGTATAGATTTACATAGTTTAAGGCTGTAGTCATTTGTATATTTTCTTGACGGTCTCTGTACTGTACTCTTTGCGGATTTGTAAGCCTCCAAGGTGGTGCTGCTATGGGAAATCTTAAACTCGAGGTGAGTAGATTGACGCTTTTTAATTGTTGGTGCAAGCATGACACACCCACCCTCAAACCAGTAATTTCTGCTTGTTGTCTTCTTTTTAAAAAATGCTAAGGATGTGGTGGGGATTGACACTTTGACGTGTTCCCACCTTTGTGTAGCGCTTCCAATAGTGCGCTGTTTTGCCAGAGAGGGATTTTGTGAATTCTTCCACCCTTTCAGAAATATCAGGTCCTGCTGTGTCTATGCGGCCTTTACACACAGGTCTTGCGAGGTAGATCTTCTTGGGCTGGAGTCTCATTTTGCAGCAGACCGGTGAGTGGTCAGTATCGTAGTCAGCATTGTGAAACGTTCGAGTTTGTAAAAAAATGTTTCAGTTCAGACCGTCTAAGGATGATCAGGTCCAGCTGATGCTAACATATGAATCGAGGATGTCTCCAGGATACTTAGTGTTTGGGCTTTGTTTGGAAGAAGATGTTAGTGATACACAGGCCGTGGTAGGCATACACCTCCAGTAGCCTCTGTCCATTTTCGTTCATTTTTCTGACACCGAACTTAGCCATGCACATAGGCCAGGAGTCATGATCCCCGCACACCCTTGCATTGAAGTCCCCAAGTAGAACGCAGGTGTTCCTCACTAGGGATTCTTGTGGTGAGTGAGGTCAGCTGCTGATAGAACTCATCCTTTGAGTCAATAGTGGCGCCAAGTGTAGGAGCATACACGCGGATCAGATTACCTATGGCATTGGTTGTTTGAAAACGAAGAGATAATTACAGCTCTGTGCCCTTTTTGCATATCTCTGTCGATTCTAGAAGGGAGTTTTTAACGGCAAAGTCGACGCCATGTTCTCTGACGTCATCCACTCCTTTCCCTTGCCAGAAGAACGTGTAGTCCTTGTCCATGGGAGACCCCGACTCGGTCAGACTCGGCCAGACTCAGCCAGACGAGTTTCTTGGAGAGTGACGATGTCGACTGGAAGTCTATTGAGTTCCTGGTTTATAATTGAGGTCTTGCGAACATCGCTTAACGCACCGAGGTCCTCCGTCATACCTGTGGTCATGGTGTGTACGTTCCAGCAACCAAGCCTCATTGTAGGCTTGTTTGTTATGGGTTAAGTTCTGACGTGAACCCTCTCTAGTGCCTGCCTGGACATATTGTTGCGAGGACTGTTGTTGCCCAGTCAGCAGATCCCCCTCCCCCCCCCTCCCCGACAGTGTATCCAAGGAAACGAGAAGTCCATACTACTTGATACCGGAGGCGTCGCAGGAGTTGTCAGACTGGCATTGAGTACAGTGCCTAACTGCCTAAGGGACTCCGGCTCATGATTTAATATCTGGGTTAACTCTCAAAGCCTTTTCCACAAGTGGATATAGCCGCAAGGCAGCGGAGGTTACTTTCTGAAGTTGTTGGAAGCACAAAGGAAGATAATACAGCAGGTTGTTGATGACCAGAACTGTGCAAGTTGGAGGTGATTTCCTTATCTCAAGCCAGGACACTGACTTTGACGCTTTATCGAACTGGTGTACCTTTTTCCTGAACTACTAGTGTGACACCATCCCATAGCGACCAAGATGACGGTGATCACGAAATATAAATCACGTACAAGGAGGTATCACGAAATATAAATCACAAACAAGAAAGACGAAAAGTAAATCACAAACGAGGAATTAAAAATAGACGTCACCTAACAAAAATTCGAAATATAAATGACGTTCAGAAAAGGCGACGTGTAAAGCATGATATTCTGCTTTTGGAAACGCTGATAATTGGGAAATGACGTTTATCAGCAATCATTAATAGGGAATATACCAAGATTAGTTAATAAATAATATTCATTATATTCAGTCGTTTCATTATGAATACACAGACGCCAGGAATCGAACTTGGGTCGATGAGGAACAGGATAGAGCCAGGAATCGATACTGTTCTACTTCTTTTTGCTTTTCTGAGATGCAGAGAGGAAAGGGAGAGCGGGATAGAGAGAGAGATAGAGAGTTAGAGAGAGAGAGAGAGAAAGAGGGAAAGAGAGAGAGTGAGAAAGAGTGAGTGAGAAAGAGTGAGTGAGAGAGTGAGTGAGTGAGAAAGACGAATCACGAATGAATCATCCAGAGCCGACTAACTGAGTGGCATGACATGACATAACATCGGCCATCGTTAGCAACATGGATGGCGTCTAACAGACTGCAGGTCTACTTTTCTCTAGTGTTTTGAGTCTATTAAGATAGACTCTCATATCGCATATCGGTTAACCACTCTCAGCTGCACCTGTCCCAACGCAGCGAAGTAATAAGCTGCTCGAGCCAAGGCCGCAAGCCTAAAATCAAACCACCCGCCCTTTCCCCCGGCCACATCTAGCACACGCCATAGCTTGGACCTGCACTAGGATATCTGTTCCTGTAGAAGTACAGCTCGACTAAGACTAGTTTGTGTATATATAATTGTAAAACTGTAATCCTGGTGCTCATTCAGGCCTGTTACAGTTATGAGCCCTATGCCAGGTAGCCAAACATCGTCTGAACTCATCTGTGTTTTGCCTCTATGTACCATGCCGGACCAAGGTTTTTTTTCGCAGGCCCTCTCTCTATCGATGGACATCCCGGGGCAACGATTGCAGGCGTAGGGCCACCATGATGTCACTTTACATGCCCATCTTTTGTCAGGCATGCCGTATTTTTTTCGCAACGTCGTATCGGCGACGTCATTGAAGCAGGTTTGACTCCTAATGGCTGTGTTGTGGATGTGGTCTCGTATAGAAAATGACTGTTATACGCTTCATCGCTCGTTGATTAGCTTGGAGCCGCGCCATGTCACTTTCTCGTAGGTCCATACCTCTCAGCCATACACCATGGCTGGAATGACCAGCCTGTTGAAGGTGTCAGTTCTCGCTTTGTTAGTTTTCATCTGTTGAAGTACGGTCTGGATGCGGTTGAAGCTGAACCACCTTGTTGGTATCCCTCGTGAAATCTCTTTTTGCAAGTCATAGGAGTTCGTCATTTCTTGACCCAAGTAGGCGTACGAATTCACGATTTGACGGAATAAGCTCCAAGACGCATTTCCTTGCAGGGACAGAACCTGTCCAGCCAGCATTGTGTCTTTAGTTTATTTACTTTCAGACCAACTGCATCGCTTGCATTGTTGAGCTCATTCAGGCATTGCTTAGCTTGCTTGATGATGTGGCTGATGATGCCTGGGTCATCTGCTAACCGGAGGTGGTTGAGAATTTCTCCGTCTATGTTAATACCCCTATCATCCTAATTGATTGTGCAGAAGACTACCTCAAGGGATGTCGCGACAAGTTTGGGAAAGATTGTATCATCCTGTCGTACGCCATGTTCAATTTGTATGTTGATCGGCCGGTAAGAAAAGGGTGATATTTGCAGAGTAGCCATCGTTTATATCTGCTATTATCCGCGTATATTGTTCTTCAATGCCTTGATTTCGTAGAGCATTTATGACTGCATTCACTTCAATGATATCGAAGGCTTTTTCATAATCTACAAACACTAGGCACAGGGGCATATGCACTTCCCTTGCCCTCTCCATTAGCTGGTGGAGAGTGTGGAGGTGGTCCATGGTAGAGTAGCCCTTCATGAATCACGCCTGCTCTCATGGCTGATTCTCATCAAGTTGCTTGTCTAGTCTGCTCATAATTACTCCTCGTGAAACATTTGTACAGGGATGATAGCAAACATATCCGACGATAGTTCGCAAGGTCTTTTGTGTCCCATTTTTTATGAAACAGTTTTGTTTTGGACGTTTTCCATTGGTTGATGATTTTACATTCATTTAGACATTTATTGAAGAGGTTCGTCAGCACGCTTGCCAGTGTTTCCCTTCCGTCTTGATAACATCTACAGTTATTCCATCCTGTCCTGGGGCTTTTCCTGTTTTTAGGTGCTTGATCGCATGTATCGTCTCTGACGTCAGGATCTCTGGTGATGACGTGTAACCTGAAGTGAGCGGCCGTTCATGTATTATTGCGAAGAGATCAGTGTAGAACCTCCGACATTCTTCATTTATTTTTATTCTATCCATCAAGGTTTTGCGCTCCTGTTTTATTTAGAGTCGTCAGAATCATTTGTCTTTTCGACATTGGATGTCTCGTCTACTCTTGTCATGTCTCAGTCGCTTTGATCAATTTATGTAGCCTATGTTGTTCATAATTTCCTTTGAGTTTGCATCGAATCATCTGGCTTATTTCATTTAATTCAATTGTATTGATTATTACATTGACTTTTAGTTTTCTTCTGGTTGCAAGGATACTTAGTGTTTGGTACCCTTGATACGACTACATTTTGTCCTCGTTTGTTTTGTTTTCACGTCATTGATGCAGGTCTTTAGCTTACCCAGCAATTGTTCCAGGTGGCAGGTTGGAGAGCATGTACATTTCTTGTACATGTATATATTATATTTACCAGGAAAGAAAGGGCGAGGGCGTCCAAGGAAGAGATGAGCAGACAACATCACTTAGTGGTCAAACCTTTGTCCCGGTGAAGCTCGACTGGCGGCAGCGGACAGAGAGAGATGGCGTGGGATTGTGGAAGTGTCTTCAAGTGTGTCTCAACGATCTGATAGGTTACGGGATGAACTGAATTTATATATATATAAAATCAAAATGAGGGTACCCAGTGGCCTCAAAGTAAGGTGTTCGCCTCGGGTGCTCTGGGTCGCTGGTTCAAATCCCGGTGGAGATACCGGGATTTTTTCACGTAGATCATCCGGTAAATATTTCCCCTGATCTCTGAGTAGTGAGATCAGACACCCGCGTACAGTGGCGCGCACGATAAAAATACCTTAGCAGTTGGAAATCGAAAACAGTAGGTCTAACTGCCGCTGCTCGGGAAAATTCTAGTTAACAATCTACTCAAATTATTATAGGGATTCTCAGCCAATAGCGATTATGTCGAAAGAAGGGGACTGTTGGTCATAACAACAGGTCTTGGTTATGTGGTTAGCAGAGCGGCTTAGATGGCGCCTAGCAAACTGCGGGTCTACCTAGCTCTAATTTACGCTTCCGCCACCAGTCTAAAAAATAAGCGATTGTATATTCCAGGGGATAATAGGTCCTGGGATTGACCTGGCTAAGTCACCAGTAGATTTTCACCTGCCAAACAATTTGTAACAAAGGAGCTCGAAACTGCCTAAGACGTCTAACGACATAGGTAAACTGAATATAGATAGCTAATCAAAATGGCGTATTAAAGCGTACCATAAAATACAAAAATAAGATGCATGTATTAAATCAAGTGTAGATTGGTTTAGATCACATCAAAGCTGCGGTTGGTTCGAGAAGTGAACGAGATTGTTGCTGTTCTTGCAGGGTACGTGCTGTTCATGGTCATTCCAAGTCCCCAGTTGTAGCCTACACAATGGTACAAAACGGAGAGACCTTCTTTGATAAGGTACGAGTTACATTATGTGAAAGACTTTAGTTCTCGACAACATTGTCCATCTTCTGCTACAGAACGAACCATGGCCCACTTAAAATATAGGTTTTCGATAAAGGCTGGTGACTTTATAAATCTACAATAAAGTGACAACATAAGTGTTTTAATATGTGCGGAAGACTACTTCAAGGGCTGTCGCAAAAAGTTTGGGAAAGATTGTATCACCCTGTCGTACGCCACGTTCAAGCCTAACCGGGACTTTTTTTTTGTAATACAAATTTCTTTTTTTTTTCTGGTAGTTAAAATGCCATTTAATTTACGATATAATCTCCTGCTACATATATGCATTATCTCATCGTTTAAGTAATCCTTGAAAAGTTTCAGCGTTGAAGGATTTGTCAGAATGTCTGAACCAATCCAGGACAGCCTTTTTTCACTTCGTCATCAGTGCTGAAATGCTGGCCTCCCAGGAATTCGTTTATGGGTCCAAACAGGTGGAAATTGTTTGAATGAGGTTGGGGCTGTACGGTGGATGTTGCAATACCTCCCAGCCGAGTTGCTGCAGATAGTACATAGTGCGGTGAGCCGTATGCTGTCGAGTGCTATTTTACAAGAACAGGACGCCCTTTATGATTAAACCAGGCCACTTTTCCTGGAGGCTGTTAAGCACATCACTCAAAATGCGCATGTACTGTTCACTTTTAATAGCGGCACCACGGGGTAGATAATCAACATCCAGGAATAGGTGTTCCACAATCTATATATTCACAGGAACGACAGTGGTGGGTTGAAAGCCACCACGGCCGGAATCATCACTCACGGATATACGGTCTTCTATAACACGTTTACACCATTCAATTGTCTTACTGTGGTTGAGTGCCTCATTGTGATTGTAGTTTTCTGTAAATTTCCGCTGGTTTCCCCCTCTTCAATTACAAGAAACTTTATCACAACACGCTGTTCCATACAAGCACAGTGTTGTCGCTATTTTTATTTATCTATCACATGACTGGTCCATGGTAAGTGGGGCACCTAGTAGTATTAGGACACATTTGCCCCTAACTAATGATAGTAGTTCCAGCGCACTATAGCGCATTCAGGCAGAATTAGAACAAACAGTCCCGGTTTAATTTGAACGCTCTTCGTAGTTTGCCAAGGGGAACTGAGACGCTAGTCCGGTAGGGCACAGCATACTGATCAGGACAACGCGTCAGGGTCAGTAACAATATACTGGCCAAGACCACTATCTCTCTTCCATGAAGCGTTCCCTGGAAACAGGCAATTGCCAAGACAGTCTGGCTGATGAGATGTTTAACGGCGTGATTCCCGTAGTAGTGAATGTCACGCAGATAAAGCCAAGAAAGAAAAGCACTACCGTGCGGAGGACAGTGTTCTACCTTCATCCGCACACATATACCTTCCGGGCACACAAAGGAGCAAACATACTCATTGTTGGCATTAAACCACATTAGTTTCTCAAATCGGAAACCAGCTAGAGTGATGGTTCCTCATAATCCTGTTGAGATAAATCAAGGATACACGAATGACGATAAAAATAGTCCTCATTAGCTAAGTTTATGATAAATCCAGACCGTAAAAATGTGCTTCATCATCAAAAGATATAGTGTCAAATGCCGTAATCTTTTTTGTTTGTCCATTTCGGCAAACTTGGAATTTTGTTGGTACTTTTACGTGTTTAACTCACTAGTTTCTACTGGCGCGGCTATTCGACCCCAGACCGTAGACAATCGCGATATTAAGACGCATACATCAGTGCTTGGATGCATGCGTGCGTCTGTAGGTACCTATGCTAGGTTTGTGCACTATCAGAAGACAGCCCAACCAAAGTGCAATGGAAGGGTCTCACCCAGAGGGCGCGTGTGAAAGTTGTGCAAGAGTGTGATTGCAGGACAGAGTCAAATGAAACAGAGTAAGTAAGGTAAGAATAAGTAAGGTAAGAATAAGTAAGGTAAGAATAAGTAAGGTAAGAATAAGTAAGGTAAGAATAAGTAAGGTAAGAATAAGTCAGGTAAGAATAAGTAAGGTAAGAATAAGTAAGGTAAGAATAAGTAAGGTAAGAATAAGTAAGGTAAGAACAAGTAAGGTAAGAACAAGTAAGGTAAGAACAAGTAAGGTAAGAACAAGTAAGGTAAGAATAAGTAAGGTAAGAATAAGTAAGGTAAGAAGAGAGGAGAGTTCTCAATTTCCGCATATTGGACATGTGGTGCTTAGATATAGGCTTGCTTGTGTTCCTTTCGTTTAGCACGAACGATTTCCTGGACTGTTCTGTGTGGGACAGCGGGGATCACTCCTGCATACAGACCATTTTATAAAATGAGACCAACAAGCGCGGTCAAACTCACCTAGGGTAGAAGACTATCCAACACATGGCTTACGCACACCTTTCATTCAAACAGATAACACGTTATTTGAACGTGGAGTAGCCTTATGGGCTTCAGCGACAGATGTAAAAGAACTTCCCATGTGTGATCATGGTTAAGAATTAATATATCGTCTTCCCAGCAAAAAAAAAATTTAAAAAAAAACACAAAAAGAAGATGTTCTTCCCATGTCAATTGTGACTAGTACTTTGAATTGTTTCTTCACTAAAATGCTCTTCCTTACATTTAATTTACCACCTTTTTGACTAGTTGCATTAATTGATCTTCTAATGACGCGTCAGTAGAACTTCGATTGTTGACGTCATATCCTGGATACTGAAACCAGGGACGCTACTCAAGACAAAAACAGTACGAGATTATGACTGTGATTGATCTTGCCACACGTGTTTATACACTACTCTAATCATCCTTGTCTTATCATTTAATATGAAGGAACCCATTTTGTCCACGAATGAATGAATTTAGGGATAACACGCTCATCTTTTAACCACATTACTTTGATATTCTTATACACATTTCTAAAGCGACCTTTGCATGTCCATATCGATTGTTATCGAGATTTATTTCTTCATTTTGGTTCGCGACTCTAATTACCTCTTTGGTATTTAATTCTGATAGTTGATAAGTAATATAATATTGTTCTTTCGTGGACGTTATCACTGCCTTGTAGTTTCTTTCTAACATTTAACTTCTGTATTGTCTTTATTTTCGTTTTAGTTGCTTTGTTTTAAAATTAAAATTCAATAACCCATACTTCTCGCTTAGTTTATACGCCATAACCATAATGATGGTTGGGGAACAGATTATCAGAAGACAAAAAATTACGGCAGAAATCCAAGAAAGATGCAATAAGGCAAATCAGAGCATTGGATAATTAACTCCAATATTTAATTGCAAGCAGGTGATAACAACTTCCAAAACAGCTTTATACAATATGATTTTCGTCCGGACACTATGCGATCAATGTCAAAACTGGACACTAACATCAAATGAGAAACGCTACATCGTAACACCAGAAATGAAATGCCTGCGAGAAATACAAGAAGAGACATGATCAGAAAACGATTAAATCAGGAGACTAATGAAAAACAATACCAGCCTTAGACTACATCAAAAGACAGCAACTAAAATAGTTTGGCCACGTAACAAAAATTCTAAAAACACATTAACCCCCCCCCCCCCCCCCCCCCCCCCCCCCCCCCCCCCCCCCCCCCCCCCCCCCCCCCCTCCGCCCTCCCCACTTCCCATTCCAACAAGCAATGCTATTTAGATAACAACGGATTCAAGGCCAAAAGCCCAAAACGAAAAAGTAGGCTTACAGAAATATCTAAGGCTGTGAATGCCACTGCGCACGAGGCACACAGTCGGGCTCGTTCTATAGATCTCTTCATGACTAGACGCGGAAAAGCAAAACAGGATCGGGGAAAAGAAAGAAGAAAAAGGACCATATTCTCCGAAACTTCTTCGTTGTGGCTCTCAATGACCGAGGCGATGACCTGGATTATTGTTGTATCCGCTTTAAACTTTCAATAATGTGTCCAGTTTTTCAAATGGGCTTAATGTTTCTGGATATACAGTAAACCTCACGCCATACTCGATCTTTGTGTTTGTGCTAAAATTACGTGATACCAGTAGATATTTTACATTGAAAATATTTATTTGTGGGTACTTACTAACGATATTCAGTCATCCTTAGCTGTTTTTTTTCTTCATGAACTCAATCAGCTTTTGGCGCCTTTCGACAACCATGAACAAAAACACCAACTCGTGCTGTTGTAGTCATGAGTTATTCCAGAGTCTTTTTTATTGTTTACCCACTGGCGCCACATTTGCTCTTCGCCTACATAGCGAGATAACCGGAACTCCAACCACGCACTCCACATCGCTTCCGTCGACCTGAAGTTTGACTTTTAGTCAATGGATAGCTTGTGGAATACTCGAGAATAAGTTCCCACCCCACTGCAATGGCTATTTAAGCAGCTAGATTGCAACACGAGCAAACGCCCACAAGGATCACAATCTGCATCATCTAGTGTCCAGCAGGGATGTGTAGCCGCTCTAGCATTGTTCGCATGTGTCATGGACTGAATACTCGGCCAGCTAGAGATGCTCAACCATGACATAACCATCAGGCAGATGAGTTTAACAGACTCCGACAAGGCAGATGACGTAGAACACATAGACAACCCCTAGAACACATAGACAGTCTCTAGAACACATAGGCAGCTTCTAGAACACATAGACAACCTTTAGAAGACATAGACAACCTCTAGAACACATAAACATTCTATAGAACACATAGACAGTCTCTAGAATTCATAGACAACCCCTAGAACACAGACATAATCTATAACACATAGACACCTTCTAGAACACATAGACAGAATCTAAAACACCTAGACAATTTCTAGAACATATAAACAACCTCCAGAACATATAGACAATCTCTAGAACACAGACAACCTCTAAAACACATTGACAACCTCTAGGACACATAGACAACTTTCAGAACACATTTACAACTTTCAGAACACATATAAAACTTCCAGAACACATAGATAACCTCTAGAACACATAGACAACCTCTAGAACACAAAGACAACCTCTAGAACTCATAGACAAATTCTAGAACACATACAGTTTCTAGAACATAACGATAATCTCCAGTACACATATACAACATCTAGAACACACAGACAACTTTCAGAACACATAGACAACTTCCAAAACAAATAGACAACCTATAGAACACATAGACAACCCGAGCATCTAGATTGGGCTTCCACAGCTCATGGGAGAAAACCAAGATACCAAACCTGGACTGCAATCTCCCAACTTATTGTCGGGGGCAACAAGGTCAACTGGGTTTAGCTGGTCAGCAAACACAACTCGGAGGCACAAGGCCACATGAATATCATTTGAACAGTCGGCTTCGTTGCTGCCTCTATGAAAGCCCCACACAGGGTTCTGGACCAAAAGAAGTTTTAACTCAAAACTAAGCTACAGATTTAAAAAGCCTGTGTCGCCCCAATTCTCAGTTTGGTTCCAAATCCTGGTCCAGCAGATCGATAAGAAGCGAATTAAAGACGATCATATGCGCTGTCAGATGCGTGTCTTGCGATCTATTGTTATGACCGCACCACAAACAACGTTGTCACCCGACGGAAAGGCCTCGCAAGAACATTGACCAGGCTAAACCGTCGCCTTTTGACCCTATTTAGACATTTGGTCAGGCTTGCCGATAACGTCCCAGTCAATTAGTTCTTAAAGCACATCATGTACATCAAGGGTGGAAAACGATTCTTTTGGTCTGCTCCCAGTGGTCGCTCACGCAACCACAGGGTAAGGTCATATCGAAAAGACATCATCATCATTGCAAACAGCCTGGGACTCCCCCACACATCGTGCTCATGGACAGTTGGCACGACAGGACTTTATCGCCTGCGTGGACTACCTACGAGGACTACCTACGCGGACTACCTATGCGGACTACCTACGCGGACTTTCTACGCACCTATCGCTTGTTTCCAATTCGTAATCTGCAGAAATCTGACCGTTTCAGCTGCTTTATTACCTGGTTAGCAATGTCAGAACATTTCGGAGTAAATCCTTACTTCGCCTATTTCTACCTCCTACAAGTTCGATGTTGGATTAAATATTATATTATATCAGTACATCAAGTATCTGTCTACTGACATTTATTTTATTGTCCAGAGTTATTATTCATCGTTAGTTTGTCACGTGCCACACCGACTGATCATGGTTCAGAACACAGCTTCTGTGCCTATTACTGCTGATATCTTATGCTATTGACTTTTTCATGGCATTACTTTACAATGTTAAAATTATCAAAGAACCGTTAAATGTATGTACTTTAACTTTAAGTGGGATCTATAATGTAAGCTTGGTTGTCCCTAAGGTGTCGTCCTGGTGTGAACCCAGGGGCTACAAGTTTAAGAGTGAGAATACATTCACTGATATCTGATGCTTTTTTTTTTAGTCCTAATTGTTATTCTTTTGCTTATATACAGAATGTTCTTGACTATGCCGTAGGTCAACCTGCAGAGATGGGCATTGATGGAGTCGTGATCTGGGGATCTTCTGGTATATTCAAACCAAATCCTGCTGCCAAATGCAGAGCTATTAAAAAGTACGTGCACACCATTCTCGGACCATATGTCTCGCAACTGTTGAGTAGACTGACGAGCTGTAGTGCATCTAAATGTGGAGGGCGTGGCAGGTGTATCAGAACTGACTATGCAGAAAGTACATCCCATTATTTTGTCAATGCATCACATACAAGACAAACTCGTGACGTTGTTTCTAAATCCACGAACAATTCTCCAGAGGAAAACGGTTCCTATCAACAGAGTGACAACGTTTCTAGTCGTGAATATCTTGATGGAACTAACAGTAAAACAAACAGCACACAGCATCTTGCTTGGTTGTTGGGAACAACAGTCAGACTATCACAGACAGTTAACTCCAGTGGCGACACCTACAATAGGAGACGTGACCTGCCACTTGTATACCAAGATCAGACAAGGAGTCTAATAAATAATACGTATATTAGTTCATTCCACTTTAGTCCGGTAGATGTAACAGAACGTATGTTGATATCAAACATCAGCATCACCGCACCTCAACATGATAAACTACAAACAGAAGTCAGTACAGAATCAACGTCTCATAGTGAATTACAAAACATGATGCTTTCAATAAGCACGCCCATTGTCAACCAGGCAGAGTTCACAGAGCAAGCAGCCTTTCCAAAAACAGGATCAAAACAACAAAAGACTTATTCCGGGTCAACAGAAAATTCATCACAGGGATCACAAACAATAATGTCGTTGGCTGACTTCTCTTCAAATATTGTTTCTACAAAAAGTTCTAGCAGCGCCACAAACATTCCGTTAGCCCTAGGACATACAGACCGTACATATGACCAACAACTGACTCCAGTGGTGACAGATCAGAGCCCTAGCAGTTTAGATGGGACCATACATTGCTCTGAAGAAGACCCCCTGTGTATATCCCGTCATACTTTCCAAGGCTCAAGACGAACAGGGAGCAATGGTTTCACAAGTTCACTCCCAAATAGCATAAATTTGCACATGGCAAAACAAACGCACACGGAAAAGTTAACCAAGACATACAACTATCAACATAATATAACAGATCAAGCTGATTTTACAGCTAGTCAACCGCCACACTTAAACCCAGAACAGACAAAACAAAATTCTATAGACTTTCAAAAGAAACTTGGCAATAGCACTGTAATCGCACCATTTAAACCTCCGTTCCCGAATTCGGGGAGCTCTCCACAAATCAGTGCTGAAGATGGAAAAAAAAGCGTTGAAAGGTTTTCAGAAGGAATTTCCGATAAGAAAGATGAGAACTCACAGAATGCACTAAATGAAACAGCCTCAAATATTCTTCCCCTAACAGACACTTACGAGAATTACGTTTGTCAGTGCTATGATGGCTGGCACGGACCATTCTGTGAGAAAAGCAACATATTCTAATACTGACAGAAAAACGAATTCTTGATGTGCCATGCCGACTGGCAACAACTATCCCGGTTCTCCGCCACACCCATGTCGCTGTCCCTGCTGTTGTTGATCAATTATGTTGCTCGCTTATATCATGACTTCCGGTTGTTCTCTCAAAATTATGGCATAGTCATTATATATGTGCATCCATTTTGAAGAGTACTTTTTTTTACAGTAAACATGACATGTGATGAGGTTTCTTTAAGTAAATATGACATGTGATAAGGTTTCTTTAAGTAAACATGGCCTGGGGTGAGGTTTCTTTAAGTAAACATGACATGTGATAAGGTTTCTTTAAGTAAACATGACCTGGGGTGAGGTTTCTTTAAGCAAATATGACCTGTGATGAAGTTCAATCAAAACCATGCTTTGGTGAAGTTCCATCATGTAAACATCAAGTTTGATAAAGTTCCATCATGTAAACATCAAGTTTGATAAAGTTCCATCCTGTAAACATCAAGTTTGATAAAGTTCCATCCTGTAAACAACTTTCCTCAAATATGGTCGCTCAACGAGCACTCAGGCCCCACCACAAGATCCAGCCTACTGCCACTCATGCAACAACGCCAACAACATCATGATGTCAAACACAGATGCTACAATGGAGATTGCGGGATGTGTTGACCCAAGGCTCATTTAGGGGAGAGATTAATGCAGCTGCACTAGAGCCTTCGTCAACACTCACATTATGTAAATCGTGTACATCATCACCGTCATCATGTAGCATGTCCTTTATAGAATGTTGCTCCCATTACAGTTTGTCTGAAAGAAACTCTTTCCCTTTCTAAAAGTCCAGCCGTACAACCATACCCCGACATTCCTGCATATCTTGCTGCCATCGTCTTCTTTGTGATATTGCACAAATTTCGCAAATTATATAATATTTATATATATATATATATATATATATATATATATATATATATATATATATATAAATATATAAAGTGTTATTCTGCTATAAAAACATACTATATAGTATATATATATATATATATATATATATATATATATATATATATATATATATATATATAGTGTTATTCTACTATAAAAACATACTATAACGCATTGCAGTGTTTGTTTTGGTTATGTATTCCATGTCTGCTGTATTTTTTTCCTTTTATTTAACTTGATGAAAACGTCCGTTTTCATGAACTTCTATTTCTCCTATTTTAACCAACTTGCCCGCAACCTAGAAAGTTGAAATTATGTACACAGCATATACTAGCGTATATTATTCTTTTGCAGTGGATTTATTCTTTTGCAGGGTTAAAATCGACCTGAACGTTGATCATTTTCAAAGATTAAAGTCGGCACCGAATGTTGGTCGACGAGCTCTTCAATATAAACGTCATCAAGTGATGAACGGCGCAGATGAACGGATTTAACTTTTCATTAAAAAAACTAAATACTTACAAATAATTTTAAAAGCAAAAACACCAATAATCGTCCATAAATGAAGAGGCCATCCGGCGAATGTCGCAGGTGGAACTGAACCTGGCGTTGGATGAAGTCATTACTGAGGAGGAAGTCGACAGGGCAATCAGTTCACTATCTATAGGAAAAGCTCCAGGAGCTGATGCAATACCAGCAGAGATATATAAGACAGCTGGCCCATCCCTCACCAGAAGGATCACTGAACTCTTCTGTCACATGTGGGCTGAAGGTAAAATTCCGCAGGAGCTAAAGGACGCCTCAATCGTTCACCTGTACAAAAAAAAGGCAACCGTCAGGAATGCGACAATCATCGTAGAATATCTCTACTCTCCGTAGCAGGCAAGATCCTAGCGCGCTTACTGCTAAACAGGCTCAACAAACACCTTGAACAAAGCCACCACCTCCCAGAAAGCCAATGTGGATTCAGAGCCGGAAGAGGAACAGTGGACATGATTTTTGCCGCTCGCCAAGTACAAGAGAAGTGTCGAGAACAAAATCAGGCCTTGTTCCCCACATTTATTGATTTGACAAAGGCATTTGATACAGTAAACAGAGGAGGGCTGTGGATGATAATGTCTAAGCTTGGCTGCCCCAACAAGTTCATAACAATGGGGAAACAGCTACATGAAGGCATGCGTGCTCGTATACTGGACAGCGGTGCAATCTCTAAAACGTTTCTAGTATCAAACGGAGTAAAACAAGGATGTGTACTCGCCCCGACTTTGTTCAGCATGATGTTCGCGGCCACGATGACAGACGCCTTCAGATCATCGGAGCTTGGAATACCCATAAAGTACCGCACAGATGGCAAGTTACTCAATTCCAGAAGAATGAAGGCCAAAACCAAAGTGGCTGGCGATATAATCAGGGAACTTGTATTTGCTGACGACTGCGCTCTAATGAGCAACTCAGAACTGAACATGCAGGTTGGAATGGACCAGTTCTCTGCCGCATGCAAAAAATTTTGGCCTGACCATAAATGCCAAAAAAACAGAGGTCATGTACCAACCAGCACCAGGCATGCCGTACACAAACCCAGAGACTACAGTCAGCGGGCAGACGTTGAATGCCGTAGACAAATTCACATATCTGGGCAGCACGCTGTCGAGATCTGTCAGCCTAGACGATGAGGTGGCAAGCAGAATAGCAAAGGCCAGCACAGCCTTTGGTAGAATGCGCTCGATGGTCTGGGCACGTCGTGGCATCAGCGTCAAGACCAAACTCAAAGTCTACCGTGCAACCATCATTCCAACCCTACTATACGCTTGCGAAAGCTGGACTGTATACTCTGGACATGCAAGGAGGTTAAACCACTTCCACACAGGTTGCCTGAGGCGAATATTCCACATCCGATGGCAAGATCGTGTCACTGACATCGAGGTTCTCTCGAGGGCTAACATGCCCAGGATCCATGCACTGCTAGAAAAAGCACGACTAGGATGGGCCGGACACCTCGTCCGTATGTCAGACGAGCGGCTCCCAAAGAAGCTTCTCTACGGCGAGCTGAGAGAGGGATGGCGCGAGAGAGGGCGCCCAAAGAAACGTTTTAAAGACGGTCTGAAGGACTCACTAAAAAGTTGCCAGATAGACATCGACACTTGAGAATGTCTTGCGCAAAACAGATCTGACTGGAGAAGCGCAGTCAAATCGGGTGTAGCTGCCGGTGAAGATGACCGTGTTGGGAAAGCCCAGAACAGACGAGAGACGCGGAAATCCCGAGCAGCGGGAACACCATCCCCTTCTACAAACCTCGTGTGCCCGATATGTAGCAGATATTTTCGTGCTCGCATTGGCCTGTTCAGCCACATGCGCACCCACACCCAACAGGGAAATCTGTGACAAGGATGATGTCGGCGGTCCTCATCGACAACGATGGACAGCTATTATTATTATTATTATTCTGTCAATTTTTGACGGATCTCGGACGAAAACGAGTACCAAAAGAACTTACAAAACAATATATATTTACTTGTATCGACAGAGAAATCAGTAACTTCAAGTCGCATTTCTACACACAAATTGCAAACCTTGCAAAATCAACATTGAAGATAATGCAGGGTTAAAATCGACCTGAACGTTTATCATTTTCAAAGATTAAAGTCGGCACCGAATGTTGGTCGACGAGCTCTTCAATATAAACGTCATCAAGTGATGAACGGCGCAGATGAACGGATTTAACTTTTCATTAAAAAAAAAAAATACCTACAAATAATTTTAAAAGCAAAAACACCAATTCACCAAATAAACACCAACATAGAAAATGTACACACAGTTCTGTTTGACACCGTTTATGGATTGGAGGGCTGCAGACAGTTCTGTTTGACACCGTTTATGGATGGTAGGGCTGCAGACAGCTCTGTTTGACACCATTTATAGATGGGAGGGCTATGGGCAGTTCTGTTTGACACGTTTATGGATGGGAGAGCTGCAGACAGTTCTGTTTGACACCGTTTATGGATGGGAGGCCTGCACACAGTTCACGATTATTTAGTACACCAGCCGAAATGTCATCATGAAACTGGCATATAACTGATTAATATATCGGGACAGCTGATTTTCCCCATGATTGTCAAGAGATCGTTTCTGCCTCGTTTCAGTCATTTATAAATCACGATGGGGGACCCAGTGGTCTTGAGGATAGGTGTTCGCCTTGGGTGCTGGAGGTCGCGGGTTCAATTCCGGGTTAAAAGCGGTATTTTTTCACTTGGATCATCCGGCAAATCTTTCCCCTTCATCTCTAAGTAGTGAGATCAGACACCCATATCCAGTGGCGTGCACGTTAAGAATGCCTTAGCAGTTGGAAATCGAAAAGAGTAGGCCTAACGTCTGCTGCTCGGGCAACATTTAAAGTTAAAAATCTACTCAAATTATTTTAGGGATTCTCGCCCCACAGAGAATATGTCGCAAAAACATCATGTCTTGGTTATGAGGTTAGCGGAGCGGCATTGATGGTGCCTGACATGCTGCGGGTCTACCTTCTCTAATTTACGCTTCCCCCACAACCAGCCCCAAAAATCCGCGATTGTATATTCAAGGGGCTAACAGATGCTGGGATTGACCTGACAAGTCACCAGTGGATATTTACCTGCGAAATACAAAATAAAATTCAAACAAAGGAGCTCACACTTCCCCACGAGGTCTGACGACATAAGTGGACTCAAAATTGATAGATAAATCACGTCACTATTTCTTGCATTTATATTGGGTGTGATGAGATGTATATATTGGATGTGACGAGCTGTATGTATTGGATGTGACGAGCTGTATATATTGGGTGTGACGAGCTGTATATAATGGATGTGACGAGCTGTATGTATTGGATGTGACGAGCTGTATTTATTGGATGTGATGAGATGTATATATTAGATGTGACGAGATGTATGTATTGGATGTGACGAGCTGTATATATCAATGGAACAATTCTGCAACCAGCTCGAAAAGAATTCTGACTCTGTGAGTAGCTTATGCTCAAGATGAGTTGTTAAGCGACTGAACCAAGACTAGTGTCATATATTTTCCTGCGATTGGCAGAACGGAGTTTTCCATGTGGTTTTTAAAAGATGGATGATTGCCCTTGCGTGTGTACTTGTGGACAATTGAGGTATATGTGTATTGCTCTGTTTGTTGGTGGGTTTAACAAAAGAGTAAGTGCCCAAACATTGATCGCTATTCATCCTTGGCTCTTTCCGTTTTGCCAGACGATACTCACTGCTTTGAAAAAAAAGGCCCGCAAATACAATTCATGACAATAACGAATGTGACTCGTAAGACCAATCCGAGCAGAGAAGGCCTTCCACAACTTGTGCACGGATAATCAGGACTGTTTGTGGCACGTTGTGGCATGTCTTCTCAAATGCTGAATCCTTAGCCTATCTGCAATCAATTTCTCCATTTTATGTATTCCATGCTTAGTCCTGCCTCTTCATGCATAACGATCCATGGCGTCCTATTCCTATGGTTATTAACTATTTTAATTTTATAACCACAACAAAAGAAATACATATCATCAAAAATAACAATGTCGGATTCGTCTTACGAAGTGCATTTTTGCAGACTGGACTTCACATGATTGCTCAATTTGGCAGATCGGGTTCTGGATCAAAGTTTGCAGTACATCACAGCCAAAACAAAGAACAAATAAATTGCCTCACACCAGAAAGATTATGTTTCCACACTTTCTTTTGTAGCACTACATCACCAACAGTCACTAGATTGCACGACACTCGTTAAAATAGTGAATCAAGTAAGAGCACATACTCTTAAATGACGCTTCTCATACATATGCATGATTCTGTTTCTAACAGCTGATGGATATCGACCAGTTGATATTCATAGCAAAAATGCAGGCAGTGTATGGTGACAAAATTGTGTCGAAGACAACAGTGAAGAACTGGACAACGATGTTTCAAGAAAGACGTGAGTTAACGAAAGATTTTTCGAGGGGACATTGTTACGCCAGAAGATGCCATCGCCAAAATTGATGCAGCAATTCGGGTAGACCGTCGCCGGAGCTTACGTTCTTCATACTTTTGTCACCATACACTGCCTGCATTCTGCAATTAATGTCAACTGATCGACATCCAT
Organism: Ariolimax columbianus; assembly: GCA_036924085.1. NCBI lineage: Eukaryota > Metazoa > Mollusca > Gastropoda > Stylommatophora > Arionidae > Ariolimax > Ariolimax columbianus. Next base: position 36,816,272 of record JAVGWX010000011.1, on the reverse strand, counting down.
CAGATGTAAGAAACCGAATCACCGCTCGCTGATCAACTCTGGACAGATTCCGTATTCTACCGCCATGTTTTCAAAGTGTCTGTTGAGGAAACTATGAGTTGGGGGAAAATGATTGCGAACTTGTTCGGTCGGCATGTGCTGTTTATACCAGAAGTGACGTCATCATGCGCATCGTACGAATGTTCATATTGTGCTGGTAGGTCCGGGTTTCATTCTCACACGCCTCGTAGAATAATTAAATAATGTTATATTTTTTTTTTAATTTACGTGGAGCAAAAGGCATGTAGCCTAGTCGACAGTGAGCTGGCTTGCTCAGACTGGGATCGTGTAGCCTAGTCGACAGTGAACTGGCTTGCTAAGACTGGGAGCGTGTAGCCTAGTCGACAGTGAACTGGCTTACTAAGACTGGGAGCGTGTAACCTAGTCGACAGTGAGCTGGCTTGATCAGACTGGGAGCGTGTAGCCTAGTCGACAGTGAGCTGGCTTGATCAGACTGGGAGCGTGTAGCCTAGTCGACAGTGAGCTGGCTTGATCAGACTGGGAGCGTGTAACCTAGTCGACAGTGAACTGTCTTGATAAGACGGAGCGTGTAGCCTAGTCGACAGTGAGATGGCTTGCTCAGACTAGGAGCGTGTAGCCTAGCCGACAGTGCGCTGGCTAGCTCAGATGGGAGCGTGTAGCCTAGTCGACAGTGAGCTGGCTTGCTAAGACCTGGAGCGTGTAGCCTAGTCGACAGTGAACTGGCTTGCTAAGACTAGAAGTAACCTAGTCGACAGTGAACTGGCTTGCTAAGACTGGGAGTAGCCTAGTCGACAGTGAGCTGGCTTGCTCAGACTGGGAGCGTGTAGCCCAGTTGAAAGTGAACTGGCTTGCTCAGACTGGGAGCGTGTAGCCTAGTCGACAGTGAACTGGCTTACTAAGACTGGGAGCGTGTAACCTAGTCGAGAGTGAGGTGGCTTGCTCAGACTGGGAGCGTGTAGCCTAGTCGACAGTGAGCTGGCTTGCTCAGACTGGGAGTAGCCTAGTCGACAGTGAGCTGGCTTGCTCAGACTGGGAGCGTGTAGCCTAGTCGACAGTGAGCTGGCTTGCTCAGACTGGGAGTAGCCTAGTCGACAGTGAGCTGGCTTGCTCAGACTGGGAGCGTGTAGCCTAGTCGACAGTGAACTGGCTTGCCAAGACCTGGAGCGTGTCGCCTAGTCGACAGCCAGCTGGCTTGCTTCTTCTTCTTCTGCGTTCGTTCTCGATCTCTCGCTACCAAACCCTGAAAGGGTTTAAGTAGCAGAATGTAGTCCAGAGAACGGAATGCATTGTGTCGTAGTTTACAGCTTTACGGCGATATTTGCACCTTTCGGTCTAACACATCCGACTTCAGCAAGCATTTTTTGAGTACTGGGTTAGCATTTCTCTTCGATCCCTTTTCTTTAGCCAGTCGGCCCTCCTGCAGCCTGTTATCCAGGATCACCGCGTGGAGGTGTAGAAGGGTCTTGGCAGCTATGGTTCGCTGGCCCTGATGCTAGCAGTCAGCTATGGGTCGCTGACCACTGCAGCTCATGCGCTGCTCAGCGTCTTGATCCCAGCTGGCTTGCTAAGACTGGGATTACACCGTGCCAAATCAATCAACTTAATATATTTTTTCTCAATAACTTGATTCCACATAGATGTCAAAGGCTTTCTCATATAGTCCATAAACACAGAGGACAAAGACACAATGGCATTCTCGTGTTCTCTTCATGAACTGGTTGATTGTGTGGAGATGGTATTTTTTTGAGTAGCGCTTCCTGAATTATGGTTTTTCTCGTGGTCAGCAAGTGGTTCTCTGATCTGTTCACATTCACTTATCTGAAATGATGTTAGACATAGATGATTGTGAACATATTAAACGCTTATTTGTTTTGGCGATAGATTGCCAGTTGTTCTGTCTCCGGCTGTTCTAGATTGTTTAATGACCTCAAATTGTTTAATACTGATTTTCATGCTGTATTTTTTACATGTTGTACATAGTTTATCAATATGTTGCTGAAATTGTAGCTCTGAAGTTGATATGATTGATTAATCGTCAAGTACAAGAATAAGCCGACACTCGTCAAATGTACGACGATTTGTAATAAATGAGTCATTTCATTCATACACAGCATTGCAACATGTAATATAAGGAGGGGGGAGGGGGGGTGGGGGTTGGGTGTTAGTGTGTAGTAATACATCGCGTGATGAGCTCGATGTCGTTACCACTGCTGCCAGAGGCTGTGCTGAAGTCCTATACTACTGGGTTGGCAAGATGGCATCCGGAACAAGCATGAGGCATGAAAACCCTACCCATTGCAGAAAGGAAACCACTGGTAAACTTATTATGTAGAACCACGTGAGAGTCACACAAGTGGCCCAAAGAAAACATGGACTCTGCATTTTGTGTTGACAGTTGCTCCTCCCTGTGGTTGGGGAGGAGTCGCTCCTCTCTGTGGTTGCGGAGGAGTCGCTCCTCTCTGTGGTTGGGGAGGAGTCGCTCCTCTCTGTGGTTGGGGAGGAGTCTCTCCTCTCTGTGGTTGGGGAGGAGTCGCATGCTTGTTTGATTTCCAACGGAATTAGGAAAGGAAAGCTCCGGAACTTACAGCACTATCAGCTAGAGCCCGAAGAACTAGTTGCTCAGGAAAGTTGATTAATTAGAAGCGCGGACAGCACAGATTAAAGAGAAAATGAAACAGACTGTTCCATAGATCAATCAAATCATGACGCTCCTGTCGGTGCATAAGCCAGTGACAAAACCCCGCCACCAAAGCACAGTCCTGGTCTGCTCTGTGTGCCTCTCTCCATGTGTACAAGCACAGTCCTGGTCTGCTCCGTCTGCCTCTCTCCATGTGTACAAGCACAGTCCTGGTCTGCTCTGTCTGCCTCTCTCTAGGTGTACAAGCACAGTCCTGGTCTGCCTGTCTCCATGTGTACAAGCACAGTCCTGGTCTGCTCTGTCTGCCTCTCTCCAGGTGTACACGCACAGTCCTGGTCTGCTCTGTCTGCCTCTCTCCAGGTGTACAAGCACAGTCCTGGTCTGCTCTGTCTGCCTCTCTCCAGGTGTACAAGCACAGTCCTGGTCTGCTCTGTCTGCCTCTCTCCAGGTGTACAAGCACAGTGCTGGTCTGCTCTGTCTGCCTCTCTCCAGGTGTACAAGCACAGTCCTGGTCTGCCTCTCTCCATGTGTACAAACACAGTCCTGGTCTGCTCTGTCTGCCTCTCTCCATGTGTACAAGCACAGTCCTGGTCTTCTCTGTCTGCCTCTCTCCAGGTGTACAAGCACAGTCCTGGTCTGCTCTGTCTGCCTCTCTCCAGGTCTACAAGCACAGTCCTGGTCTGCTCTGTCTGCCTCTCTCCAGGTGTACAAGCACAGTCCTGGTCTGCTCTGTCTGCCTCTCTCCAGGTGTACAAGCAAAGTCCTGGTCGGCCTCTCTCCATGTGTACAAGCACAGTCCTGGTCTGCTCTGTCTGCCTCTCTCCATGTGTACAAACACAGTCCTGGTCTGCTCTGTCTGCCACTCTCCAGGTGTACAAGCACAGTCCTGGTCTGCTCTGTCTGCCTCTCTCCAGGTGTACAAGCACAGTCCTGGTCTGCTCTGTCTGCCTCTCTCCAGGTGTACAAGCACAGTCCTGGTCTGCCTCTCTCCATGTGTACAAGCACAGTCCTGGTCTGCTCTGTCTGCCTCTCTCCATGTGTACAAACACAGTCCTGGTCTGCTCTGTCTGCCACTCTCCAGGTGTACAAGCACAGTCCTGGTCTGCTCTGTCTGCCTCTTTCCATGTGTACAAACACAGTCCTGGTCTGCTCTGTCTGCCACTCTCCAGGTGTACAAGCACAGTCCTGGTCTGCTCTGTCTGCCTCTCTCCATGTGTACAAACACAGTCCTGGTCTGCTCTGTCTGCCACTCTCCATGTGTACAAGCACAGTCCTGGTCTGCTCTGTCTGCCTCTCTCTATGTGTACAAACACAGTCCTGGTCTGCTCTGTCAGCCACTCTCCAGGTGTACAAGCACAGTCGTGGTCTGCTCTGTCTGCCACTCTCCAGATGTAATCGTTTAAAAGTCCCTTCTAACATTTTCTTCATGTAGTTGGGCCTACCTCTCTCACTCTTCCCTTTAGGACTCCATGTAAGAGTATGTCGTGTTATGTTGAACTGTGCCTTCCGCACCGTGTGTCCTATCCAGCCCCATTTTCTTAATTTAATTTATTGTTCCAGTGGATGTTGTTGGCTCTTTTTCCATATGTCTTCATTCCTCCCCCCCTCCTGCCACTTGATAGAAATATGTTAACGAAGGACTGGAGTCTTTGTTGTATGCCTTTGGTTGTTCTCTATGTCTCCGCTCCCTACAGCTGCACTGACTTGACACTGACGATGGATATTCTAACTTTGGTGTGAATCTTGATTTCTATGGATCTCCATATGATGTTTGATGTCAGGGATGCCCACTCTTACCTTTCCAATTATGATTCTTACATCTGCCACATATACTAAACACATATATTTAAATATCTTAGAATTTAACAACTGTTTTTGGACTACACAAACAACACCAGCTACTGAACGCTCTTAAATCTTTCGTTTAAGATAAAATATGCTCTGACTGTGGTAATGAAATCCAAATTGATGCTGCTGAAGGCCAATGTCATATGCACCAAGTTTGCATAATTATTGCCATTTCGTCATGTACCGAATTTATAATCACTTCAGACTGTCAGTTTAAAGATAGCAACTTTAAAAACGAAGGTCAAAGTTAAGATAAAGCCACTTTTTATCATTCGGTGTCATTCACGTCAAAGTGTTGATAACGATATAGAGATATTTAATGAGGTGTTAGGACAATTCTTTGACAAGCGACGTTAATATAAATCGTCACAGAAGGCTTCCATGTGACGGACCGAAAAATTAAGAGTCGTACCAAAACAATCAAGAGTCAGACCGGAACAATAGTCAGACCGGAACAAGAGTCAAACCGAAACACGAGTCGGACCAGAACAAGAGTCAGATCGGAACAATCAAGTCGGACTGGACAAGAGTCGGATTGGAACAAGTGTCGCACTGAAACAATCTAGAGTTGAACCGGAACAACCAAGAGTCTGAGCGAAAGAATCAAGAGTCAGACCGAAACAATTAAATAAGCACTAACTATGCACTTTTTCTCACCATATAATAAATACATGAGAAAAGTGTTCAGTTCGTTAACAACCTAATTACAAAAAACACTGGCCGCATTAATTGATGTAGGTTTTGTTTCAACAAGAGGTGAGTCTATCATTTCGGCTGTAGTTGTCTCAATTTTCAACAGATGTTTAAACAATAAAATATTATTTGAAAGATAAATGCATGCGATGTTTAAGTAACTAAGTATATATTTGCCTACTTATATGATTTTGTAGATATAATTATCACAATGTGACAACAATAAAAACTATTAAGAAAATAAAAATGTATACTTACAGCCATATTCTGGAGTTCTCAGGCATTTGATGTCTTTTTCTTGATAATTCTCATCTAGTTATCCAACTATGAGAAGTATTAATCCAAGCACATCCACATATCTTGATGACCCGTTCATTGGCGTTGCTGCGGGTCCCAACTTCATCTCTAGCGGACACTGTCTTGAGCCGCAGAAAACCAATAGGTGGTAAGTGTTTCACAAGAAGCACCTCTGGTGTTGTTGCTAACATCAAGGTAGTCTGACCAACGCATTGGATGATTACCCCCACCAGCTTGATGTCGCCATGCTCGACCATCCTACAGCAGCACCGACTTTCCATTGACGATCAATATTCTAACTTTCGTGTGAATCTTGATTTCTGTGGATCTCCATATGATGTTTGATGTCAGGGATGCCCTCTCTTACCTTTCCAATTATGATTCTTACATCTGCCACATTTACTAAAAACATATATTTAAATATCTTAGAATTTAACAACTGTTTTTGGACTACACAAACAACACCAGCTACTGAACGCTTTTAAATCTTTCGTTTAAGATAAAATATGCCCTGACTGTGGTAATGAAATCCATATTGATGCTGTTGAAGGCCAATTTTCCATTCGCGAAGTTTGCATAATTGTTTTTGATCTTAATGTTCATTAGCGTTGGTGCGGGTACCAACTTCAACTGTCTTGAGCCGCAGAGAACCAGTAGATGGTAAGTATTCCACAAGAGGCGTCTCGAGTGTTGTTGCGACCATCAAGGGAGTCTGACCAACGCATTGGCTGTCTACCTCCACCAGCTTGATGTCACCATGCTCAATCGACCATCGTTTCGCAGCAACATGTGACATGCACATCCACGTTTGGCCCTGTCTGTATCGATTACTGCATTGTTCAACAAATACACTCATCGAATGTCGTAATTGTGGAGATTTTGCAATCGTTCATTGATGAGCGTGATTCCTACCAAGTATCTCTCAAAAGAGGACTGAGTCAATCTTAATTTGTCCTCCAGTGATTTTGTGAGTGTCTCTGTGCAACATCACATCGCAGTGATCACAGTGGATTGATTTGATGAGAGAGGCGAATCGGTTCTGGTCTCGGCATATATTGTAACATGCATACACGTTTTCATTTATATATCTGCTTCCGCTTCTCCGAGAAATACACACATGAAAACCACAATTTATTGATCTTATATGCAGCTAGTATATATGGAATATCATTTTAAGAGTTATTTGTGTCGTAGAGTCTGAAACACTTTTTTAGGATGCAGGTTGAATCTCAATACATCTCATGAAACAATATCTTAGTTTTGTTCAGAGGTTTGGCGACGCCCACAAGTACTGTTTGTGAAGCGTTCGCTGGTTGCCATAATAAACCATTTGACACAACTTCACAAGACATTTTAACCTACACATATATTTTAAAACATGCGGACATAGTTATGGCTTGGAAAGATCATTTCCTGCGGTATTTAAAACCCAAAAACTTTTTAAGATTCGTTTGACACCAAATATGTTGCTCTTTTCAACTTCTGTCCATAAGTGATACATCTATACGCTGGTCCCAGTAACAAATAAGTTGAACTATCATTGTGAAACAACACACAAAACAGGCCATGAACAACTACTTCAACTAGCCTGGCGTGTACCGGTGTGCTCGCCAAACTATGCGAGTAAAACTGAAATTGAAGATGCTATGAGTTGTGATCACACTAGAAACACGTTTGGTTGAGAGCCAGAGTCGGACTAAGATAGGTCAACACCAGGACAGAGTGTTAGGCGACGATTCTTGTCTATAAATTCATTTGATATTGTTTTTCTTGAGTTTGTCAAGCATAAACCACACTGACAGGGGTAGACCACAGGCTGTGTGTAGAAACACAATACCATCTCGGGAAACCTTGATTAACATCAAATAGGGTGTATGTGGCTGTGTATGTGTGTGCCTGTGTGTGTGTGTGTGTGTATATATATATATATGGTTGTATGTATGTATAATCATCAAGTTGCATGCCATTTACAGAACGTCGCTCCCATCAGTCTGTCTGTCAGAAACTTATTCCCTTGCCAAAACTCCAGCCTCCGTCAGTCATACCCAGGCATCACTGGCTATATTGGTGCAATCGACTTCTTGGTCTAACCCTGCCTCCTTTGCCTGGCATCATACCTTCCATCGCGGTTCTCTCAAGACCGTTGTGTTTCTTGATATGACCAAAGTATGTACATTTTCTGGACAAAATGGAATTAATAAACCAGTTCTTCTCTATGCTCAACTCTTGCCGAATGTCTAGATTTGTCTTGTTCTCTGCCCAGGGTATTCTGGGGATATTCCCAGCCAGGGTATTCCTATCTCATGGGTCTCATACTTCCGGCTCTCAATTCTATTTTCAGTAGCACTTAGCCGGGTTGGCGGTTCTGTATATTTGAAGATGTTATAAATGTTGCCCAGAGTAGGACATGAAGATCACAAACGACAAGATAGAAGCTCTGATAATTTGCTGTCAACCGTCACAGCGGAGTTTCTACACCGGCGACTAAATGCTAAATCAGGTACCGGAGTTTACATACCTGGGAAGTGTCTTGACTGACGCGTTGGACTGCACAAAGAGATAGAAAATAGAATTCCAAAGGCAAACAAGGTGTACTACCAGCTAGCACTGAAACATCCAAGTGTCACTACATCCACTAAACAGACTCTGATAAACACGTTCATCATCCCTATGTTATGATATCCGTGTTTATGATATCCGATATATTGAGGTCGGATTTAGATAAAATTCGAGAATGGTCTGTAAGCTGGTACATGGAGTTAATGTAGATAACTGTACAGTCATCCACATGGGTAGATCCAATATGGAACTTAATTACAGAATGGGAGAGAACAATATTAGAAAGATAGATAAGGAAATAGACCTAGGGGTTATAATAGATGTTACAAGTAAGGTGAGTGAGCAAGTTCAGGCAGCAGTGAAAAAGGCAAATGCAATATTAGGTATGATAAAAAGAAATATTAAACATAGGAGCAAGGAAGTGATGGTCAAACTGTATAAAGCATTAGTTAGACCTAGATTGGAATACTGTGTACATGTGTGAAGTCCCTATCATAGAGGCGATATAAACATGCTGGAAAGAATACAAAAAAGAGCGACAAAGCTGATAGTTGGATTCCAGAATTACAGTTATGAGGAAAGACTCAGAAAAACCGATCTACAGTGTCCAGAAGAGAGGAGAATTCGTAGTGACAATACAATTTTATAAGATGATTGTATTCAATGATCAGAGAGTGGGGAATGCTTGGAATGCATTGCCACGGGAGGTAGTGGAGGCAGGGACAGTTAATGCATTTAAGAATAAATTGGATGCTCATAGCTTTTAAAGCAAGGTGATGTAAATGAAACTGGTTGTATACAGACTGTGCATAGTCTTCTAAACCAGTATAAAGCCGTTAAGTCAAGTTAAGGTGCGCTATTTTAGATAGGCACACACGCAAGATCGAGATATGCAAGATATACTGTGCAAGAAAGTGCAACGGGTAATACTATTCGCCATGAAAGTGCAGCGGGTAAGACTATTCGCCATGAAAGTGCAGCGGGTAAGACTATTCGCCATGAAAGTATAGTGGGTAAGACTATTCGCCCTGAAAGTGCAGCGGGTAAGACTATTCGCCATGAAAGTGCAGCGGGTAAGACTATTCGCCATGAAAGTGTAGTGGGTAAGACTATTCGCGACCAAAGTTACAACCGCACGCTGAGGAAAATGGTGCGTAATTACATTTGTTAATTACTATATTGAAACACATAAAATTAAGTTGTTCCGATTTTTATCAATGATGGGTCAAAATAAATGAGGAAAAAACAACATGTACGAAATTCTCGCTCTCAAACAAACCCCAAAACACCAAAAAAAGTCTTAACGGCAAATACCTGCGGCCAAACGACAACCCAGACTACCTGGATTTGATCGGCGCATGACATGAAAAAGTCAGATCGAGAGAAACCGAATGAGAGCCAGAGAAAGAATGGCAACTTGGAATGAAGAGTGAAGACAGATGAGACTAAATGAAACCCTGTGTCAAACACCTGGTCAATGCTGTGGAGATTTCAGAAAGCGAGTGTGAATACCTGGTCATTTAACTGTACCTTACAGCATACGTTCCCTTTCCCTTCTGCTGAAATCACATGGAAACTTGCTGGCACAGGCTGGGGAGCAGACGAAAGCATACTAAAGAAACTGTACACTGGAAGAGTGAGACCAGTTCTCGAGTATGGCATTGCGGCATGGACAACAGCAGCAAAGGCGAACTTTGATAAAATTAGCAAACTTCAAAACCAAGCCATGAGAGATAACAGGAGGCATGAAGTCAACGCCAATTGTAAGACTTAAAACGATTACAAATTTGCAGTCCATGACCGACAGAAGAGACTGCAGGGCCCAGCAGCAAGTGGAAAAACTTTGCAGAAATAGCCAAAGCAAAGATGAGCGAAGACCCTATGAACGCATTAACAACACCAAAGCCCATCCCTACTGTACGCAAACCTACCTGGAGGCAGCATATATTTCCAGAGGTGGTAGAAAACATACCAGGTATTGGAAACAAAAACAGCCAGACTGAAAAAGAAAGAAGAGATACAACCCTCAGGTATATAACGGAAAACTACCTAAGCATGGACTGGACCCATGCATACACCGACGGTTCTGTATCAAACACAACACAGAACGGAGGCGCAGGGGTATTCCTGAGCCTACCAAATGGCAGAAAAATAACACGGTCAGTGGCAACTGGAAAATACTCAAGCAGTTTAAGAGCGGAGGCAGAGGCACTGAGGGCTGCAGTATAAGAAATGGTGACAAGCAAGAGAAATGAAAGTCATATAGTCCTGCTTACAGATGCCCTGGCCGTAGTCACAGCACTAAAAAGCCAGAAAAATACTGAACTTAATGACTTAAGAGCAGTACTCTGTCAACTATGCCAGCAGTCCACACCAAAAAGATTAGTGGTACAGTGGGTCCCATCCCACTGTAACATCCAAGACAAGGAAAAGGCAGACAGACTGGCAAAAGAAGGTGCAAGACTACCACAACCAGAACCTAGTGTGACATACGAAGAGTCCAAAAG